>VZRU01019007.1:795605-876399 GCA_013398155.1 Pedionomus torquatus | reverse complement strand
TAGGATGTCATGTGGGACAGTGTCAAATGCTTTGCATAAGTCCAGGTAGATGACTGGACTGCCATTTGTCCATTGCTCTGCCTTTGTCCACCAAGTTTGTGGCAGTATCATAGAAGGCCATCCAATTTGTCAGGCAGGATTTGCCCTTGGTGAAGCCATGTTGGCTGTCTCAATCACCTCCTTATTTTCCATGTGCTTTAGCAGAGATTCCAGGAGGATCTGCTCCATGATCTTGCCAGGCACAGAGGTGAGACTGACTGGCCTGTAGTTTCCTGGGTCTTCTTTTATCCCTTTTTGAATATTTGGGTTATGTTCCCCTTTTTTCGGTCTGCAGGATTGCCACAATTTCACAAATATGATGGAAAGTGGCTTGGCAACTTGGTTCGCAAGCTCCCTCAGGACCTGTGGATGGATTTCATCAAGTCCCATGGCACCTTCTGGTTCCTCAGGTGGTCTCAAACCTGATATTCTCCTACTGTGGGTAGTTCTCCATTCTCATTGTCCTATCTCTTCTAGCTGTAAAACAGGACTATTTGCTTGCTGTATACTATGCTGCATGTTATGTTGCAAGTAGAGTCATAATATTTCTCATAAGATGCTCAGATATTATAAGAAAGAAAGTGCTTTATACCATGTCGTAGACAATGTGAATGTTTTAATAGGCTTTCCAGGTCGTTCCTTAGCATTTAATAGGCTACTATGTCCTTCTGAGTCTACAGTTAAGAAACCCCAACAAAATAACAGGACCATACCCAAACAATCCAACCACATGAAAAGCAGAGCTCAATTTCTCCTATTAAATTCTATGGTCTAACAGATAACTGTTTCAGTGGCATGTCATGACTGATAAACTCTAAGAAGCTTTTCCAAAGAAAAGGTGATTGCAGAAACAGTTCTCTGAAAAAGAGGAGGAAAATCATCAAGTACATGAAAGTCACAAGGATAGGAAGACAAAGTAAAAGCAAAACAAGGGAGGAGACACAGAAGGTGACTTTTTCAAAGTTGGGCCAAGTCCTTAAGTATTAAGAGAATAGTAGCAATAGGATAAAGAAATTTCACAACGGGTGGAAATGAGAAGGAAACCTGGAATGTGGAAAACATCCAGTGGGTGGGGAAAGAACAATCATTATGATTTATATACTTTGGTTGGCACAGACTCACCAGTATGCGGTTACTAGATTCTAAGGCTCCTGTGATTCAGTAACGTGTTTCCTTTTTCTTGGGTTTTGGAGGGAAAAATCTCAAAACCACCACAACCATGCCTTGAACGGTGTGGCTTATCAAAGAGAATTGGAATATAGTATATACAGACATGGGCCAAGAACTAACATAACATCTCTCTGCCCAGGTTTTATATGCTGCTGATAATCAGTGTTTCTGTTCAGGGCATGTTAATTGTTAATGTGCATACATATAACTTGTTCTGTTATAAATGGATCTTGTTTGCATTTAAGTATTTTTTTTTTTCTTTCCCCGCCCTGTGATCCATGCACAGACTCCAGGAAGAAGACATATAATCTCTCTTCCTTCATATGGGCCAGAACAACTTTCTAAAGCAGGCTGGTCCTCTGAGGTCATCAACCAAGAGGATATGCCATTGTCCCAGCTAATAAAATTAAGGGAAACAATGAGCTGCATCTTGCATTATACCTTGTAAGTGGTACAATTTAAGCTTTGTCAGGATTTTTCTGGGGTCAAAGACCAAGGGACTGCTACTGACAAAGAGGAGCCTTCCTTAGCCATGTCTGTTGCTGCTCACGGCTCAGATGAGGACAATTAGTGTTCCCACATGACTTGGAGCTGCTACAGGGCAGACCCTACCTCCAACAGCAGTGAACCCAAGTTGCTGAGTGCTTTAACTTGAGTTCTGGAATGATACGAAATGAATTAACTGTAGAGTTTTCTCTTAACTGTTCTGTTACTGACTTCTAACTGTAATAGATATTTGTCAAATTTTGCAACTGAGTAAATAACTTTACTGAGTAAGCACTTTGTTGGCAGTGGGGCTACTCACAAAAGCACCTGCATTAATACTCTCATGGTCATGTTCTATGAATTATATTTGCCCATGAGAATGCCAGAATTATCTGGCAGCCCTGTTTGCCTTCATCCATGTGCTTTCACTTCAAAAGAGAGAAAGGTTGTCAGCAACCTCTGGGGGCGGCTGTAGGCAAACAGAAGACAGACACTGGAAAAGTTGAGACACTGGAAAAGTCATGGTGGTGAAGGCCCTTACAGTTTTCTTCCACTGATACACAAAGGTGCTTTGTGCTGTAAGGTGTGTTTGCTAGTGACAGTGAGGTGTGTACAAAAGTTTTTGCCACTACGTATTCATATCTTCTGCTGATGTATAACTTGTTTGTTTAGCAATTGGTAGGTATTACTGCTGTCCTCAGATCCATGCTCTTTTTACCTAACACAACTAGGTTAAGGCTAAAACATATTAGATTTAGTCCTAAAAAGTCTGAAAGTAATGGCCCTAACAAACTTATTTTGCCAGGAATAATTCTTCATGGTTGTGAAAACATATTTCTGACCAAGTCACAGTGTGATCAGAGGATACCTGAGGGCCAGTGACATTTTTTTTTTTTTTTTTTTTTTTTTTCTAGCTCTGCAGCTGGCACAAACCAGGTTGTGGTTGTGTGAACCATTTACTGTAACAGGTGATAAACTCTTATAACTGATGTAAATCATGGATCTGCTGTGTCCTTTTTCTTTGGTGAAGCAGGTAAAAGTAGTCTCTTACTCAAGATAATTTAATTCCTTCCTTGAGACAAAGGATGGAAGCTGCTGAGCCTCCCTCCACTAAGTCAACTTGCCTAAAAGAAATTAGTGTTGTGTACCTTGTGAGGGCCTGATTGTGAGCTGTGTGACTGACCAGTACACCTTCAAAATGGAAGATGGCTCAGAAGAGGTGGACCATAGCAATTTGTCCATAAAGCTCAGGGAATAATGTTGGATAAGGCTGACTGTAGCTGTTGCAGTGAGCTGACTTTGTCAGCATAAAGGGGTTTGGAGGGTGGTCTTTGTTCTAGATAAACTCTGAGTTCATTAAGAGAGTGTGAACGTCTCCCTGAGTTGGTCAGACCAGCACGGGGGAGTGAATATTTTCCTTAGCCCAACACAGTATAAAAACTGGAGTGCAATGTATTTGAGCTGGCTTCAGCCCATGAATTTGTTCCTGGCAATTGAGGATGCCCAGTGTTGTGATGCTGAGCATATTCTAGAGACTGGCAATGGGAGTCACATTAGGATTTTGACTGAACTGTGTATTGCAATTGCTATATATTTTGCTAAGAGTATCTTATATTTCCATTGTATTATTCAAGGGATTGTTTTTATACCTCTGTTAAATCAGAAATCAGCTGTAACACCAACTTTCTTTAAACAAGTAAATTTGATATTAAACATTGCACTCTCCAAGAATAGAATGTATAAAAGAACTTGGTTAGAGAATATTGAACTCTGGAACCACCAGAGAAATGACATGTGGAAGCAGACCCTCAGACTCTATGCCACACTGTGGCATATAATAATTATCCTGCCTGTTTTATAATACCTCTTAACAGGTGTTAGCTGGGTTCAGACTAGATTGGGTTGTGTGATTTTGTGTGTGCAAACCCAGGATTTTGGCTTCTGGCTTTCTCATTGATAGTATGAGAGGAAACTACTCATTTTGATATCTGAATTACCTAGTTATACCTTTCAGTTTGTAGCGTTTGCATGTTTTCTTGCTATTGATTACAATAATTTTTTACTCGGACAGGAAGGCATTTTTTTCCACATTGTTTTATTTTCCTTTTTTGTTTGTTTGTTTTTGTTTTTATTAATTTCTGCTTCCTGCTGGACTTACAAGTAAATCTCCCTAAATAGCAAATAAGCACTTGAAAGTAACCCTCCTCTCTCACTTCCCCTGGATTCAGTGGAGGGGGTCTGTACCTCTTTATAGCACCAGTTCTCAGCACATCTGCTATAGTGGAAGTTCTGTGAGTTAAAAGCAAGAGGCCATCTAATATTTCTTTTCACTTCCAGATTTTCTGTGCTTACCAATATCAATGGCAGGGTTTGTGTAAATTACAAGGATGATGAACTTGAAGTAGCCTCAGTACGTTTAAAATGTCTGTACAGGGATAATAAGGAGATTGTGAAAATCTGCTCTAGGAAGTCTCAGAGGCATTTCCAGATAATTAATGCAATGTGTGGAAACCTGAAATCATCACTGTTTTGGTGTTTTTTTTGTTTGTTTGGTGGTTTTTTTTTTTGTTTGTTTGTTTATAAACTAGTAATTTAGAAGTGCATTACAGGAACATATTAAATTAACCATTATTAGATGAGGAAATATTAAGATTATTAAGATAATAAAATACAATTAGCCTAGGGGGGTTGTGTATAGCATGAGTCTCATACAGAAAATCTGTTATAAAGAAGGGACTACAAATATTTGGGGCATATTTTAGGTAGAAGACGGGGCTTAAGGGTCTTGAGCCTTTTTTCAGCAAGGGAAGAGTACTTTATGAACAACGTACTCTTTTGAACACAGTGACGTGATGCTAAGGATTGAAAAGTGGTTATCCCAGGAGGATTTCAGGCAGTGTGCAAGAAGTTTGTCCGTTAGCCTTAAATCCTTTGAGAGTAAGTTGCGGTAGCTTGAAAAAGACTATAAATTTGTTTGTTTACTTAATGATGGAAACAACTTGTCTGTTTGCTCATGTTAGAAATGTTTAGATGTTGTTCCTGGGAGGTGAATGTATTCGATTTTCTTCTAGTTAAGCAGTAAATTAGAACTGTTTCCATCAACATTGAAAGATTGACATCACTAGGATACTGGAAAGCAGATGAGAATCATTCCCAGTCAGTATCTCAATAAATATAATAATTTGATAATGTGATTCTGTGAAACTATTTACAGTGAGGAGTGGAAGATATCTTTAACATCAAGGCAATGCATTTTCAGAACTGTACAAAGTTTCTCAGACAACTTGTATTCTCACATTGTTTTAATTTTGTTCCTGTGGCTGCGAGAAATGATTAGAAGTTTATCACCACTTCAGGCAGAAATTATACAAGGTCAATAACTTCCCCATTATAACTTTATGATACCCTTATAATCCTTGCATGACATTCATTTAGCTGTTTCCCTGGCTGTTATCTGAGACACTGACATTGATTCTTGCTGGTTAGTTTGTTGCTGTGTCCAAACCCATTTTTTTAGATTAACCTCAAGCTGGAGCCAACTAAGGGGACTTTCATGACTAGTTTGTTTTCCACCTGGTAGCTTATTCAAGTGATCTCTCTTCATTTACTAATCCTGAATGTTAGTTCTTCATATGACAAATTCTTGTCCTTCAGAATGACTTTCATCCCACAAACTGTAGCTGTCAACCTAAATTTCACTTATTTCTTCTATGTGTTACATTTCTTGGAGATGCTATATTTGGCCAACATGGTATGGCCTTCGCTTGCCTCCTACTACAAAAAGAAGTAGGAGTGGTGTTTGTTTTGACATGACCTATGAGCTCAAAATACGATAATTTCAGCTTTGTACAGAAATGCATAATTGTACATCCTTTGTATGTATCACCTTGCCTGCCTGTTGCTCAGTTGGAGGCATTTTTGTAGCACATCTCCTAGCTGTTGTTGGAAATGATATCCATTTTTCAAAGAGAAAAGTTCATTCTCAGTTCCCACATAATGTCTGTTTGCTGTTTTCTGTCTTCCCTAGACTGGAGTTTGTTATTTCCACCTTCTTTGGAGAGAAAGCAATACCTCTTGGTTTGTGGGTTTTGAGTTTTTTTGTTTGGTTTTTTTTTTTTTTTTTACTTGCACACTTCTTCTATATGTTTGGGGCCTGAGTGCAGCCATAAGCCTTGATTGTCCTGACCAGCCTCACCTGAGACCTGCTTCCCCACCTACGCATCTAGGAGCCTTATTTAAGTGTAAAACTGGACCATCAGTCCTGGTCTGAGCTGGAAGAACAGAGTGAAGTGGTGACAGTGGTAGCCCAGCCACCACCATCAGGTAAAAGTAAAGCAGTGGTTTTGGCCTATGGTTAGTATGGGCAGCCTAGGCAACAACAGCTCAAGCACGTGGATGGGAACAGGTATACCTGTGATATTGCTCAGAACAGGACTGCGGGCCTCAGCCTAAGTTTAAATTCCATTGCTGGATGTATGGACAGAGGGGATGGGCACAGGTCTAGTGTTAAGTCTGGCTGGGGCAGGTGGCATCTATCGGTGCATTCACGGTTCTGACTGTATGTAGCTAAAATGTGTGTTTGCATGAGGTTTCTGTGGAGCTTTATATGCTGAAAGGGCATCTCTGTCAGCTCTAGAGGCATTCTAGGCTGGAATGTTTGTGAGTTACAGTTTTTGCAGTGTCCAGTTTTGTCTTTTAGTTTCAGCCAGCTCATTTCCAAAAATGAATGTGACAGTTCAGGGAAAAAACTATGAGTTTCACTTGGTTTTATCTGGGAGGAAATGATTCAGTACAAAACTATTAATCAATCTTTGTTTCTCTTAAAAATTGGACCAAATTCTCCTGAAGGTACTAATCTTGTGTCCACCTTTGTGCAAACTGGGACTGAGCTTCATGGTTGTAACAAAACCTGAAATGAGGCCAAGGCTCTCAGCATGTGGTTTCATTGCCGACATCTCACCATTATATATCTGTGTATAGAATATCTATAGTAGTCATTAACGTGGGCTCATTACAGCCTGCCATCTGTAGTGGTGACAAAATGAGCTACATTATTGCCTCAAATGCTGTGATCTCGAAACAATTTTGCCCTGTATCTTCCTCAAAGCATGTACAAAGCAGTCAGGGAAATTAACACTACAAGGAACCTTTCTTTCTTTGCGTTTTCTCTTCCGTTTCTTTCACTCCAAAACTTGCTCTAGTTTTACATTCCCCTCCAGATAAATATAAGGAGATGTGCTGATTCTTTTCCCTTCATGATTTTATTTTATTTGGATTTTTTTTTAATTTTTTTTATTTTTGGCTGTGGGTGACAGATTTTTATTGATGTCCTTTTTTAAACAAGTGATGTTCAGGCTTTGAGTGAGGTTATACTGTGTGCCTTTGGCTCAATACCACTCACAAGAGAAAATGCACTGTAAGCCCCTGCTCAGACACAAAACAATTCATTTGTTCAGAAAGGGAGAAGACATGAAAGTAAGCTAGGATAAGGTTAGAGACAGTTTCTGGGCATAAATGGGTAACCTGATCTTGTAAGATTATGGAAGATTAATGTTTGATCAAGGAGCAGAGAATTCCTTTTGGGAGAATAAACCCAATGGATTAAGCACAGAGGTACCTGTCTCTGGTTGTGCATGGCAACAAGTTAAGGTTCTGCTTAACAAGAGAATTGCACAAAAAGGCAGTTTACACTTTCTTAAGTCTTCCATATTTGGGAGCATTGCTAGCCTCAATAAAGTCCTGGGTGCGTCAGAGAAGTTTACAACCCCTTTGTCTGGGGGAGCACCTTACTCCTTATCCTAGTTTTACAAAATTTTTTACAAAAGTTTTAAATGCAAAAGCAATGTTCAGATATGAGAGGAGAAGGAAACCCCAGAAAACTTCACCACACTTATCAGTATCCCAGTCTCTTTCTCCTTCCATCTTCTGCATTTCTTTTTGGGAGGCAGTGAAATCCTAAATGTCTTCTCTAAACTTTTTTTTTCTTTTAAGGATTCAAATGCTTATTTTCATCCTCATCCCACTGCCTTAATGTCCTGTTTGCCTTTTCTTCAAGAATATACCTCTCAGTCCTGGCAGCACTGCTCCTTTTCTTGAAACCTGCTTTGTGCTTTGGTACCTTGCTGTACTTTTTGCCTTAGAAGTAGCTGCTAGCTGTAAGTTCAGTACTTGGAGCTTTTGATGGTGCTGTGATAAATTGCAAAAAAAGTAATTTCACTTTGCTTGAGGTACACAGGAAGAAGATAAGTTTGGTATTGCCACAGTCAGAAATGGTATGTGTCAATATCTATGCTAACACATATCCCCGTGGAAAAGTATTATGTTATTATTCACATAAGTGGCCTTGTTTACTACTGCTGTTATTTTTTAAAAGACTTTTTAGATTAATTTTTAATTAGATAAAGTTTCAAAAACCGAAAATTAGGTATAAGTTGTCCTTTTGGTCTCATATGAATACTGTCAACTCACATGTTTTTAAGAAAAGTACTGAGTTCTAAGGTCTCTTATGAAAAAGTGGTTGAATAGAGTGTTGTCTTTCGTGGTTCTTCCTACCATGTAGCAATGAAGAACTGGGAGCTGAATCAAAATACAGATATGGAAGCTATGATTGCATTGCTTCCTACTCATCTGTCACACAATTCCTGGAAAACATTGAGATGCACGGGATCGGAGGATCTATTGGCAAAGACAAAGAGACAAAGCCAACACAGAAAGGTTAGAAGGTACCTAGTTTTGATTACAACTGGATCATATCCTACTCTAGCAGTCTAGACTTAACTACAGTTGCTGTCAAGATCTGGATATGTGGATGCATCATTGCCATAATTACTTTAATTTGATAAGGTTGACTTTTATTATTTGCATAAGAAACAACTGAGGCCTTAGGGATGCTTCTAGTTGTTAGTTCTGAAGACAGCTAGAGTTTCCTCTTTTGGAGTGCTTGCTACACAAATGATTTTTTCAGCAAATGAAGGAAATTAAAAGGGACATGAGAAACTAACTTGGAACTAATGTTGAACCTTTAAAGAAAAGCTTAAAACTTAAACTCCTCCCCCCCTTCCCTGTCAGGATTCCAATGACAACTGGAATGTATTTGTCAGTGTACTTACTGGAGGGTGGCAAAGAGGAAGTTATGGCTTGTGTGCTTGTGGGAAAGTGCTTTAGTCTCATAGATATGGTGGGAAGTAAGACAATTTTCTAAATTTCAAAACAAGATAAATGTGGAACTTCCATATGACACTGGTTCCTTGTGCCTCTTAGTGAGGAGTAACACCCCAGGCAGAGTAGTAACCAAATGCACTGACTTTTACTATAGTCTGGATAATCTTTGTTGATTGACCATACATTTTTAAAATTTGTCTCTTTTGTCATTAAACCTGTCTCGTTGTCTTGAATCTCAAGACAGCTAATGGCTGAGTTGTTATGGGGGGATATGATATGCTTTCAAGATCAACACATGCAACTATGCTGCCAATATGTCCATCTTTCAGTTCTCATTAATTTTGGAACTCACTGGATATCTGCAGCTGAATTTGACAGTAAGATACTAGTTTCAAAAGTGTTGCACAGTGCCTCTTTGGTGGCTCAGAAAAGGCTGAAGCAGAAAGATTATAAATGATGTCAAATGACATCTTTGCCATTCTAGAAAGCAGCAGCCAGCTGGACAATCATCACACATGCAACTTATGTTCGATAGTTGCAACTACCAATCACTCTTTAAAACGTTGTCTTCTGTTTATAAGGGTATGCGGCTCTGGGAACTAAGAGAAGGCAGGAGTGATATAAATAGGGCACGGAGGAGAAGAGGAGTTGTTAAAGGCTGGAGGACACAAACGGGTAGGATGTTTCCTTTACATAGTTGTGGTACCCACAGGACAACTTGCTTAGCTTTTTTACTGTCTTTTGTAAAAAAAAAAATTATGGGAAAAATAGCCTAAGGAATTATTACAACCTAGAAATAGTCTGGTGTGATTTTAGAAGAAAGCAGTGCATGGCAAATGTCAGGTACTGGATAGTGATATCTTTAACAGCAAAGGCAGAGTTTGAATAGAATAAATTTCAGTAAAACCTGAAAGAAGGAATTAAGTAGAGGATTACATTATATAATTGAGGTGAAACCAGCATTCCCTCCTAAACTGAGTAGTACAAGTGTGAAAACTGCTTAAGGGGCTATTGATGGGAGTGCTTAGTCTGCTACAAATGCAAGCATACAACAGAGCACTTGTCATTACAATGGTGAATGGTCTCGGTTGTGACAGGACACTTACTTTATGTTAAGTTGTCATAGCTACAGAAGGCCCAGAGACCCAAGATCTAGGGTTGTCTTTGCTGCTGAGTCTGGCAAGTCTGTATTAAGCCTAGCAAATACCAAATGATAAACTGGTGGCAAAGACGACAGGTGTATGGAGAGGCTGAAGTAGTATTCATCTCTATTCTGCAGCTGAGGGAACATTTATCTGGGTTGAGGCATGCATGTTACAGAAAATTGTTGTATTCACAGACCTTCTGAACTGGTACTAACAGCTCCTTCGGTACCACAGAACCATTTATTCTTCCTGCCCATAAAATAAGAGGTTTCTATACAAGTTGCCAATATGTGACCCTCCTATCCATCAAAACCAGAGAAGTAGAGGGGTAATGGGAAGACAGCAAGTTCCACTGCTTCTGTGCTGCCTGGTTTTGGAAAAGATGAACCCAGATTGCAAAGGGGGCACTTGAAATCTTGCCTCTACCACAGACCTTGTGAATACTTGAAAGTTGTATGGGCTGCTTTACCTCAAGAGGGTGGTGAAGGTAACTGCAATTAAGAGTTGCTGGGTGCTCAGCTGTTCTGATAGTAAGAGCCAATTAATCTTTCAGCTGCTCTTATCAAAAGTGAGGGGTGAAAGTTAGGAAGCAGATCTCCAGCTTTTATGTTTTCATCGGAGAATTTTTATTTCTAGTGTAGCATGGATGTTTTCTTACATAAGAAAGGGTAAAGGAACTGGATTGTGATCACAGTTTAGGGACTGGATTAACTATCAGTTTAGTCATAAGTACTGTCACTCCAAATCAAAGACTAGGTGCCCTGGGTAAAGCTATATAGAGAAATAAAGAAAAAATCAATTGCATTTCTTTCTGGCAGAAACAATAGAAATTAAGTGCAAAGATAAAATGCGTAAAATAGAAAGAGAAAAGAAAACTAGAAACGTCTTTACTTAAACTGTGATACTACTGTCATGCTTAAGAGAAATATCTGGAGTAATTTTTTGGCTGTCTATAGCCTTGTGGGTATATAAAAGAAAGTGGCAGTTGAAGCAACCCACTTGTTGCAAGCATCCAAGCTGACAGGAAGGCAGTAGGGAATATAGTTCAGACAAAGACTCTACATGCCAGTTCTGTCATCGGTATTATTAACGTGCTGTGTTTAGTCCCTGTGGAGAGCTTAAACTGAACCAAAGACAAAGTGCATCCAGTGAACATTTCTTATGATATTGCATTCATAATTTTTTTTTTTTTTCTAATAGCCTTGAAAGTTAACTCCCCTCTCTTCTTTATCTGTCATCCTTTCCAGAGATGCCCCCAAAGCCTGATTTGCCCTGAATTTGTTCAGTACCAGTCACCAAATGTTTTACTTGTACTGAAAGAAGAAAGAGAAAAGTCAGGCTCAGGATGGAAAGTTAGAGGCAAATGTGCATTATCAGAGCTATTGCTGGCTAAAAATTTGTGAATAGTTTGTTTAGAAGAAAGAAAGGGAAAAATGTAGGCTAAATGGGGAGAGACTCAGGAATGAGTCCTCTTAAGTTCTCTGCTTGATGTTTTATTTTGTAATCTTGTTTCCAACTTTACAATCCACCCTCAGTATTCAACCTTCTGTTGCTAGGATAAACTTCTAGTATTTTCAGCATTGAACTGATATTTAAATGAACTTACTTAACTCTGACAAACCCAGGATGCTATCTTCTTTGGAGTAATAACATTGTGGGTATTGTGACCTTTGGGAAAATAAGTGGATCTGAGCCACTGGCTACTTGACAGGCTGAAAGTATAACTCCAAATTTCCATGAAGCCTGGTGTTGAATGTCAGATTCTGGAAAGGCAGGGAAAGATCAGCACTACTCCAGCCAGGAAAAGCAGCAAAGTGACACCTCTTCCTCTCTGGTTTGTCACACTACGTTAACACTTGTACCTCTCAATCCCACTCAGGAGCCCAGTTCCTTCTATGATTCTCTAGCCAGGATTATTCAGTTTGTATAGTCCAGAAAATTGAATAGGATTTGGATGAACAGTGTAGATACTTGCACTCCATCATTGCCATTTATATGTTTGGATCTTGTCCTTTTTTTTTTTTTTTTTCTTTTTCCCCCCCTTGTCACTGCTCACCTTTGGCAATCACTTGCCTTCCCTCTTCATTAATATTTTTTTCTAGGGTTAATAGGATATGGCAACAGTGGAAAACTTTGGTTCAACCAGCAAAATATGGTAGGATTATAAAAGGTTTTTAAAATGCCTCTGTTTAATATAAGTCAGATATCTTCAAACAGTACTTTGACCTTCTTGGCTTATGTTTTGGTATTTCTGTGCTCTTATGTACAGCTAGGTTATCTCTGTATAAATTCAATCATATGAACTCTGATTTATGACAAGATTGGATCTTTCCAGTTTAATGTGAGAACATCCTGCTTTATGTGTTTTTGGCTAAAGACTGTTGACACAGATTCTTCTCTGCTTGCAAGTAAGCTGGAAGAGACCAGCCTCCAGGTGGCCGTCTTTGTCACCCTGAAAGACTATGCTCTCCTCTGGTATCTAGCAGCAGAGCTGCTTGTGACATTTTCCCTAACCTTATTCCAGTCAAGATGGACTGGATTAGTGTTAGCAAAGACCTGTTATTAAGCTAATCAGATTTACTTTGGCTAAAACAAGCATTCAGAAAAGCAGCTTAGCTAAGAGGTTGGAAAGCACAGTAGCCAGAAGGTGGAGGGAAACTGATGGGGACAAAGCCTGGTGGGACCTCTTCTGCTGTTGCAGCTGAAGTTGAGAAAGAACTTGTAGCCACAGTCCCAAGTTAAAGATATTCAAAGTCTGATGAGAATATGGCTCCACAGCTGCAAATGCAATCCATGTTTTTATATGACAGTGAACCCTTTCCCCTCTTATATTGGAACATTCTCTTACTTAGAAAGGTGCAATGTGTTGTTCCAAACTTGCTCTTCCTAGCCTTGCCTTATCTGTTGTGTTTACTCAGCACTTTTAAATAAGGAGCAACTCAAGTGGGTGGGATGCTCTCTCTACAGCCAACTTATTCTGGGGAGGTAAGGCTTGTCCTGCAGCCATCCTCGGAGAGGAACATTCTTTATCATCAACACTACACTATGTTTTATAACTGGGAAAGTGAGTAATTTGTTAAAATGAAATTAAAGAGTACAGAGAAATACGGGGTGTTTAGGGTACAGAGGATGTAGTTATCCAAGCTGGAACATAGCCACGATACATAGATTAATTTCCACATTCTTTCATAATATTCCTTGGGATCAGTAATGAGAACAAGTGGCCATTTATGTCTAGGTTGTCTCTTTCAGCCTGTACAGGAGGTGAACAAAGAATCCATATTGCGCACGGCCTCCAGAGTTTTACTATATTTGGAACATTTTAGCTCGGTTCTCAAAACAAAGATTTAGCTATTCAAAAGTGTTTGCAGCTCTGATAAAACTATTACTACTAACTGGTAAAAGTTAGTAACGGAGCAGCTCATTAGTCAACACTACCTCTCTCTGTATATTAAATGAAGAATGTTTTTCAAGTAACAGGAAGAACCTAACAGTATCTAATTATAGAGAGTAGTTGGTAACTATGTAACTTTTATTTTAATGGCACAATCAATTTTATAGATGAAAGTTTGAATTAAAACTTAAGGAAACTGTAGTTTTAGGCAGACGGCCAAAGCTTGAATTACTGTACTTAGTAACTTGAGGAAAAAACATAATTTATAGAAGTTTACGCATGTCTGTATTTTTTTTAAAGGAGCTCTTGATTGCCTTTGTTTTATGTCTTTTTTGAAATATTGACTAGAAATCAGATGAGAAATAATAATAAACTGAATGGCTCAAACTCAAGCAGGAACATATGTGTATGGTCTCAGAATATGATAATCAGGACTATGGCTGGATTTCAAATGAAGCTATCATGGTTTCATGTGATGGAGAACATTCAGACCTGCCCCATAAGAAGAATGATGTTTAGGTTTTCCTCTCATTTATTCTGAAGCTGTTTACATTTTTCTTTTATTTATGCTGAAGATATACTTTTTCCCTAGCTGAAGAGTTCATTTAGACAGGACAGAGTTTTGACAAGCTATGTGACCTCTCTGTGAAATTGCAGACACAGAACCCCCTTAACTAATACTGAGGTGTAAAACTCAAATCTCTCTGAACTTAGAATTTTGTACATTATAAAAAATAGGTCCTATTTGTGGGGAGTAGTAAAGGTATATCTGAGGAGTTTTATTTCAAATAGTGCTTCAACCAGTTATGGGCCAAAGTGTTAGGGCAATTTTCCATATACAAAAATCTCTTCTCAAAAAGTCTCATAATTCAGAATTGGCTTACCCAGTTGACCTAAAAAAATTTTTTTTTGCTTTCTTGTTTGCTTCTTTAGAGGAAATTTGTCTCCAAGCAACCTAAATTTGGGGGTACTCTATGAAGATTTGATTTGGGAGAACACTGGACTGTCTAAGTTGTATTTGAAACAAAACCTGTTGAGGAATGTCTCTTATAATGGGTACTGTAGGAAATGGGGTAAACATTATGAATTAAAGTTTTCTTGAAAATAGATAATTAATGCAGAATGTGGAGGAGTGGATGGGGATGATTCTTTCTTTTCCATACACTAATTTTAGTTACATACCTAGATAAAGTACCAAGTCTGTCTCTCCCATTCTCCAAAAATTTTCAATCAGCCAAAACAAAAATCAGGGATTTTTAGTTCTGCCCAGTGAAATACAACAATGAGCCGGTGGCACTTGAATTAGGCTGTGCTTAAATGCATCACAAAGACTAAAAGGTCTGCAGGTATATTCTGCAACATATGTAAACTCTAACTATAATGATGAAAGGGTCAATGCACCTTTAAACATACATTATTCCATCTCTGGTAGTTTAACAATATTTTAGGATTACTAGTTATGATTTCTAAATATGTTCAAAGCTTGCAAGCTGTGCATTTCAAGCTTTCTGGTAACAGCTGGAAATCCCTAATTATAGTTCACAGGTTACACATTCATCTGGCAAAATCTGTAAATAAACCCTGAAAGGCAAGAATTCCACATCCATAGTTCAATTCTGAATGCTGCAGACTCAGTCACCAGGCAATGTGCAAATAACTCTCCAATACTATTACCTTTCAGCACTCCAAAGGATGAAAACTTCCACCCCTTGCCAGATTAAGAAGGGATTAAGATGTTAGTATTTACAAAATGCATGGAAGTTTGTTGGTTGTTTGTAACGTGAAAATATCTAAAGTACTTGGATAAACTGTTTAGTTGCTTGCTGATTTCAAGACATGGATAAAAGATAAATGAAACAAAGTCGTGCTTTCATGTAATGGCAGTCTCGAAACCTATTTGTCTGGTTTGCACTTATTTTGTGAGGGCTGAAATCTTGCAGATGCAAAAGAAAAGTCAATGGATCCAGAGTGATTAGATCACCACTGGAGTGAAGATATCTGTGGTCTCTGCTCCTCACAGCCCAGTGGACTTAATTTGAGTTTAAAGGTGGTCTGAGAGCTGAGCAGTTGCCTGATTTTTTTTACTCAGGTTTGCTAGAGGTCTGGTATCACTAAGGTTCTTCAGAATCCAAGCGCTTGGGCTGGCAAATGTGATTAGGGCATCACGTTTTAGTGAGAGGCAATAATTCAGCATCCAACTTGTGTCCTTGCCCTGGACTAGAGGTAACCCAGCAGCTGATTACCAACTTCTAGAGCTATCTACTCTCCCAAACCACGCTTAAAGTAACAAGAATAGTTACGATTTTAAGGGCTAGGAAAATTTCCCAAAGCAATTATATTTCTTCTTTTTCAGGTTATTCAGTTAAAGAAGGTTTCCTCAGATTTCTCAGTAGTTTCCAGAGGTAGATATATGAATGTGCAGAGCCAAGCAACATAAATATACCACTTGGTGACAATTAAAATAGCTTAACTTGCAAGCTTCCTTGGAGGTAAAACCAACAGTTAGAGGACTCCATGACTGCCAGTCTTTCTGCACTTCTAGGAGAACATCTTTTTCTGTTTGGATAGAATGGATTTAATTATTTATTTATACACTTAACACAATTTAAACAAAATAAACCAACCAGAAAAAATTGCCTGTGATTGTCACACATCAGCCTTACTGGCATCAGTCAGTCCAAGTGTCCTGAGGCACTAGCAGACAAAGTAGAAAACTGTTTTACAGATTTCCTGTTCCAGAAAACATAAGTTGTCTTTCTGTGTAACACATAATTTAGTTGGATATAAAGATAACATGAGGATGTTAGCCTTTATAAAAGTATGATTTAACCTGCATCAATTCCTTTCCTTTTCTTTTTCATTTTTGGAAAAGACTGATTTCTCCTGCCATCAGAATTTGTCCTTGCTTAATGAGACTGGAAAAAATTATATGTTCTGTACATATTTCTGATCTCTCCTATGCCACTGTAACCACACTGATTACAAGGTGTGTGGACATAGAACTTCTGAAACTGAAACCGTGCCTATACCTCTGAAATAGTGAATCCAACAATTTAAACACTCCCAACTTCTTATGGAAATACATTTCTCTGGGTAACCTCACTTGGACTAGATGATCTCTAGAGGTCCCTTCCAGCTCTGACTATTCTGTGCTTCTCCACCAATTGGAATGCACTGGCAGAAATTTCTGGCGTATATGGTAACCTAGGGGCCCTGTAAACTGGACAGGCTGCTTAAAGGTTGATTTCCTCTTTGTAGCTTGGAGGTTGTGGTTTTGTTTGTGGTATTGGTTTTTGGTTGTTGTGGTGGCGGTGATGTTGTTTGTATGACTTTTTAATACAACACTGTGATGTTGCATACGTTCAGCACAGCATCCTAACTGGACATAGTGAAGAAGAATGGAGTTCAGGTGGATATGGGAGGAAGAATTATACTCACCACACTTAACCTTGTTATTAGTGCCTATTTTAGGGGTTGGCTGATCTCCCCACACTCCACAGTGAATGGGAATGTGATTCAGATCTAGCATAGGTAATGTAACGGATCTACCATAGGTAATATAAAGCCTGAAGCTAATCCATATGGTCCACTCTGTACCTATCTGCCTGTTCTTTGGGATATGTCTTCTGCTTGGCTATAGGCTGAACCTCTGGTTATGCTCCTTAAAGCTACCAACAGTAGGCTGCACACCTTAGTCTGTGTGTTAAAACAGTCTAATGAAATCCCTCCAATAGTGTATGCAGAGGTTTTCACAACACAACATCTGGGGACATCACTGATCTGTGATGTAATGGTTGCCTCCTCACCTCGTAGCCATCGACCAACCGCAGGCATCATTTCCCCAGTTAAATCCACAGCACCCGTGGACTAAGAGACAATCCTAAAACCTGAATCATCTCTTTCTAAAAGTGAGGAGGGGAGCTTACTGCTGCCTTGAGCTGTGCATTAGAGAGATATTACAATATACAATGAGGAGCTATAGTCTTAGAAAACAAAGGGTTTACTTCATTCTGTCGATCACATTCGTGCATTTGCCACTTACTCACACAGGAATGCATCCTGCTATATTAGCCTTGTGCAACTGAAGGAAAGCCGATGTCATCAACTGACAGAAGTTTTCATCATTTGTTGTTTCTAAGGCTGTGCCTAGTTACAGATCAGTTCTTGTAGCCATTCCAAACAGTGTGCTTCAATGTATGAAATTGAGTACTTCAACTGTATGAATGTTTAACTATTTTTATTGCATGTTATAAATCATATTCCTTACACAAAATTAGGAAAAATGTAAATTTATTTTTATTACAGCTATGGTACAGCTCATTTATGTATATTACTGGATGGAAATTTCTTTATTTGTTGTGGTCAGATATTGTTAAGAATGCTGAAGTGTGCATTACTGTGTGCAATCCACTTGCTGCAATTTATTTTGTTGCTACAAGGGATTTACTGTGTAATCAAGAGGAAAGAGAGAAAAGTGATATTTAATTATTCTGTGACGAAGGAATGCTTTGTCATGGGTCAAAATATATTCTCTTTGTGTCCACATAAAGTGAACAGGTGTATCATGTGAAAGCGCATGGGAAAGTTCTGTAAGGGAGATGAAAAATGATTTTGTAAATGGAATTTATTAGCATCTGCACAAAAGCCTTTAAATCCTTTTAATTTACAGCTGTAAAGCTAGTTTACAAGTGGAGGTACTGAAGACTTATGGTTTTAGTGCATGCCACTTTCTGTTTTTATGTTTGAGCCAAACATTTCCACACACATAGAAAATCAAAGCAATATGGTTTGCAGCACAAGCTCTGGTGTGCAGTAAGCTGTGGAGGCCTTTTTAGTTGGCACTTGATAAGAGTCATTCCTGCAAAACAGGCATATTCTCTTAATTATTTATACAGTTACAGGAAGGAGTAATGGATTGGGAAATGGTACTTGCTTGAGGAGAGCAACCCACCTGTGTCTCTTAGGTAATAATCCTGATGCTGATTTTATGTTGCTCATGCTTGTTTGAGTTCAAAAATATTAAATAGAGAGTTGCAGGGAATACAGAGATTGCAAAACAAAAAATGACCCTCTGTTAGAGAACTACCTTTAAAACAAATTTGGTTTTACTGGTTTTTTTTTGCTCTGTATACAACAATCCCTGATGACATTAGCAAAGCAAATTGTAAAGAGGACAGCTGGGAAGCACCATCTCTGAGCAAATACTTATAAAAATGACCTTAAATATCAGGGCCAATGGGACAAATTCTATTCTTTGTTATACCAGTAGGAAAAAAATGCCTTGCAAACTGATTTTAGTGCAGGGTCTATCTTTGCCTGGGGCTTTAAACAATGTTGCTATGATTCAGGGGGTGGAGTGTGTGATAAAAAGTTAGAAAGCATTAAGACCCCTGGATACTGCTATATGTAACCTGTCGTCTCTTAAATAATTCATTTTACTACTTGATTCTTACGTGACTGTGCCCAACTGAACTGAGAACATGAAGAATTGCTGTGCTATAGAGATAGCAATTTCCGTTCTATTCAGGAATGCAAAAGTGCTGAAAGGAGTGGGGACAGGGGGCATAGATACATTCGATTTTTGTTCCTGGTCTAGTGAGAAATCCTATCTCAAGCTAAATTGCTTTAATCTACATGTATTTTAAACTGGAAGAAAGGGTAATGCACTCTAAACTTAAGAGCTCACATACTTACACTTTTATAATTTATTCTCTGAAGCAGAGATGCATGTGAACCCAGTCTCTGCCATTGTCCAGGCTTTTCTCTACTGCTGTACGACATCCTTATTGCCATTTAGCTGCAAAATTGCCATCTCTGGAGAGGTGTAAATGTATCTTGCCTGTTAATATCACTGCTTTATGAGGAAAGGAGAATGAGTCTATCAACGTCTACCTACAGCATTATTTAAAAAAAAATAAATAATATATATATATTTACGTGTATGCTTGTAGACATATATGTGTAGCTGCAACAGATGGAAAATATCTGCTGTTGAAAGGAATTCCTCAAAGTTCCATGGGGGTATAAACATTCACCTGGGCAGGAAAGGGAAAGAAATGAAACTGCTTCAGTTTGGATTCTGCATCAAAAACCCGAGTTATTTTTGTTCATGGAGGTGATTTTTGTACGTGTCTGCTTTCCTATCCAAACACCACTTTTGCAGGCAGGAAGCAGTCCTGTCTCTTTCTTACAATGATGCACTTATAAACCTTAGAACTGAGAGCTGGCAGGGTTGGGGTTTTGTTTGTTTGTTTGTTTTGGGGTTTTTGTGGGTTTGTTTGGTGCTTTGGTTTTGTGGTTGTTTTGGTTTTTTTTTTTTGTTTTGTTTTGTTTTTCTGAACAAAGCATAATAACTCTTAGCCTGTGTGTTGAGCTAGTTGGTTGTTTAGTATCCAATCTAATATGCTTCCTGCTGTACAGGAAATGGAAGAATACCCTGACCAGCATGGATGTGATTATTTTTTATGTTCAGCATCCAGGTGACAATTATTAATACAGTAGATTGTCCATAAGGAAATAAGTATTTATATATATATATACGTTCATGTGATATTTCTGGTAAATCCTCCTGGATTTCTGCATTTTTATTCTTCTTTTGTGGTGTGGCAACTTTTTATTCAAAGTATTGTCACACCAATGAGGTAATGTGGTACCATCACCAAAGACGTTATAGCGGTCTGGGTCAGTTAATCTAAGTCAATTAATTTAAGTGGAAAACTGAGGCTAGAAGACTTTTTTTTTAAAATAAAAAAGCTCAGAGACTATCACCTTATTGTGACTTACACATATGCTAACTTACTGGGTGCTTCATAGAGAGAGATGGTGAATTCCAGAGGTGATTCAGCCTACTGTAATCTGAGTCTTCTTCCATAGGTGCCTCCTGAAAGTGCTGAAGATAATTAGACTCAAGTTTCAATTGGTTTTGGATTCATCCCCCCTCCTTGTAAGCACTTCTGCTTTTTGTACTGCACCTAATGTTATGGAGCCTTGCTCTCATTTGTACATTCCTTTAAGTTCTGTTATACAAACAGTAAACTTGCACGCTAACTCTAAGACAGATCAGAGTTTCTCCTGGTCTACTGTACAGTATTTGAGTCCAAAATCAGACACCTAGAATATGAGCTAAGACTGCTGACAATCCACCAATTGTGCTAGTAGTTCTGGTTGTTTAAAGATCTGCCTTTCTAAGTAACCATTAGGAAATTAGTTCATTTTATATAGGTTACCAAGAAACTTTCAAATAGGAATTATTTTTAGCCAGACTGGTATTTCCAGGTTTTGATAGGCTTTGTGCCACATGTTCATATATGGGTACTTAAGTTACCAGTTTATCTCATTTCTAAACACCTGAGCTACGCAAAAAGCTGGTTTTAGTTTAAACTTAAATCCTTTTGCAAGCTCTGTAGCTGAGTACCCACATCAGAAATGATGTAACCTGACAGACATAAAGTGGAATTAAAGTGAAATACGTGTACTGGTTAAAACAAAATCATCTATGTCGTGAATGAGAAAAACAAAACAGATGGAACTATGTCCTTGGTCATGCATCAGAGGATTTTCAGACTCTTCTAATATAGTGTAATTTAATAAAGGGGGAAACCCTTCAATATTCAAAATGTAATAAAGTAAAAAATGTGATTTTGTAATCACGTTGGAATTTAGTATCAATAACTGCAAAATAAGGAGTGCATTGATGAAATGACATTAGTGCTTAGGAAGAATATACACATTGATTTATGAGTGATTGAACAGATATAAACGTCAATAGTGGTGTCACCAGCATGCTGACAAAGTGGCTTTATATTAGCATACCCCACGGTCAAAAGAAGATTATATTGCTTAGCGAGTAGAGTTGTGGTTAAAAGAAGGAAATGTCAGAAGGGCTCTGAACAGCTTGTTAGCCCCATCTGCAAAACTTCTCAGTGCTCAGAAATGGTTCCAAGAATGCAATTCTTCACACAGACTTTATCCTCCAACACTGCGAAAGATCAAGCAGTTTGGTATAATGATTTTACTAGAGTGAGTTGGAGTCACAAGGAAAGTCGGCAGTCTTCACATTTGGAAGGCAGAAGCTTGAGGTGACCAGGAAAGCCTCATCCTGCCCAGAGGTGGTGAGAGGTGCACATGTATGATAATACTGGCTGGCAACTAGATATGGAGAATGTAAATAAGAGTTTATTCACTGTGGGGTGCAGATTAAGCCAGGTAAGGTTGTAGACTTTACGCTTATGTGTAACAAATGTTGCTGACTTTCAGATAGTTTGCACAGACAGATGATTGTATCAGACAGCAGCTAGTTATGGATGATTATAGAATCTGACTCGTACTCTGTATACTCTGCTGTATTCCATTAACTTGGTGGGTAGTCAGAGCTTATACTGCATATAGTATACCAGTGTTTCTCTCAGATCAGAGTAACAAAGGAACACCTAGAAAGGAGAACTGCCTTTGAAATTAAACCACAGCTTGCAGAGTCACTGCAGGTGCATCAGTGACAGTATTAGCCAGTGCACAACATGTAAATGGTTTTGTGCTCTTTTTCTCTTACAACAATAAATACAAATAATAGCAATAGTACTTTCTGTAGTTGACAGTTGAATCATAGTAATGTGGTCAGGATTGAGGAAGAGAATGTCTCAGGTACCAGAAGTCCTTGGGGACTTTTATTACTGGAAATGGGATCTTTGCCAGAATCTGAAAAATATCTTTATAGAAAAGGCAAGATAAATGGACTCTTGGTATAAGACTGTGCCAGACTTTTAATATTCAGGAATCTGTTTTTTATTTTTTTTCCAACCTAGCGGCGGGTCAACTTAATTTGTGAATCAGTTGAATAAAGGAAGAAAGAAAGAGAGAAGGTGGAAGGGTTAAAACAGTTGACATTTTAAGCTATAGAAGCTTCCATAGAAGACAAATTTCTTTGGCAATCAAGATAACAACAATAAACACATTTTCAGAGGGAAAAATTACATTTTTCTGTAACTCAGATAGTGTACAGATTAGTGATTTGTCTTTCAAATTCAAGCATAAAAGGCCTGTTTACACATATTCAGCATCTGTCCTAGCTCTTGAAGAGCTGAGGAACAGCAGCTAAAGGGGTCCAAAATGCTTCTTGGCAAGGAGTACAGGATAATAATCAGTGTAAGTATAAATAGATCAGAATGTTGATAAGAAAAGTGAAATTGTTGCTTCAGATAATTTGCAATACTTGCCCACTTACATAGATGGAATCAAAAAGTTTTTGTTACAGTATGTTATATATCAGTTGTGATGCTGCTTTTCCTTTGCTTGAGATATGCTAGAAGTACCTGTATCTACAGAAATTTAGAGAATGCACGCTTGGGTAAATAAGGGATATCCTGCAGTGTGGGCTCAGCTTCTTTAATACATCATATCCTTTTGCAGATAATCGTCCTCTGTAGGTGGTGATGGAAATCATGCAGATGTAAATAAAAGTTTCAGAGTACAATGTATTAGTTTAGATACTTTTCTGCTTATGGTCTCTAGATTTGTAAGAAGCTATCTCCTCCTATACTACTGTTAATTAGCATAGACGAGTACCAATGCCTTTGAGCAGATCTTTCAGTTGTCTAGTGTTGTGGCAGCTTGGTTTGTACTTGCGACACCTGATATTTCCAGGTGGTCTGAATCCTGTACTTCATTTGCCTAGGACTGTTCAACTTTCAAGATCGTGCAGAATCTCAGTGTATTCAACGTACTAACATTTATACTAAGAGGAAGGTAACTGGGGGCGAGAGGGGGGAAATTCCCTATATGGATGTGATGGACTGGCTTAAATGGATTTTTCTACTTCATTTTCATACGAGTAGAAAAGGACCATTGTCCTTGATCTGTCCTGCTGTTACTTATACACCTTGCTTTGCAGGATTGTAGGTATCCTGGAGAGTTGGATATAGACAGAACCAGTAATAGGTAATAGCACAGGAAATGACGCTTTTGTGAATTCAACCCTTGTCTCCTGCAGAAGGCTCTAAGTATCACAATATTACTCTAACCTTATCATAACCCAACTGATTTGATACAAGTGTTATGGACAGTATGGATATGTGACTGCTAATACTACTCAACTGCATGCAAATACATATGTAATTAGAAATGTAACACAAGACCTTGATATTTTTTTTTTTAATTTGGAAACCTGAAATCTACCTTCTGATACACCTCTTTAGCTTTTAAAATAGCATTGTTCAGTGATCTAGTCTTGCTGTTTACTGTCTGCTTCATTCCCATTACAGAACTTAAAAGGTGACAGACCAAAACAAAAGTGTAGCATGGTCTGTAAACTCACTGTATTAATCAAACTGGATAAACAGGTATGCGTGAGTTAAGGAACGTGCAAGACTGTAAATGTAATTCTCTTCCTTAGCCAAGGAAGCTTATTTCAAGGGGAGTGTTTTGAATTTTTTTTTTGTGTGTGTGTTTAATGTTATGTGATTAAGGAGCCTAGGTCTTTCTTTGTTGGCATCAAGACTGTGATCTTGTGTTTTGCTGGAGCATTGATCAAATTATGTGGTTTCACGTGTTTCTGTCTGTCAGCTGCACTGCAATGACTATGTACATGCTTTTTGCAAAAAGGCACAACAAATTTTAGAATATCTATTTAAAGATGTCTTGAAAGTTTTTCAGAAAGTTTATAAAATGCTCTCTTAATGTTGTCATTCAAACTGAATACTGGGAAATGCAGGTTTGTTTCCCAGAACAGTTGAAGCATACATGGCAGGTGAGCTTATTTGTGTCCTCTTAGAAAATATTCTTTTGTAAGAGTTGGACAATTTAATGGATGTATTTCTAAAGAAAGACAGGAAGGCTGATGAGCTCCACAGAATTAATCTTCATGCACTTCCAAAGATTTCTGTTTTCAAGACAATGTTGTTTTGTAAAATATGGA
Source organism: Pedionomus torquatus (assembly GCA_013398155.1). Classification (NCBI taxonomy): domain Eukaryota; kingdom Metazoa; phylum Chordata; class Aves; order Charadriiformes; family Pedionomidae; genus Pedionomus; species Pedionomus torquatus. The sequence continues at coordinate 852,095 of VZRU01019007.1, read as the reverse complement.
ATATAGAACAAATAAAGAATTTTGAAGCTTAAGGTGCACACAAATGGGCTGCTTTCTCCAGGCTACTTCCTAATCTATATCTTCTGTTTAAAATACATTTGTTTTTAGCTTCCTAGATTAGAAGAACATTCTTCTTGAAGCACTTCATTAAATTCTGGACTTTCCCCACCCCCTCAGATTGGTTTTACTGTTAGTTTAGTACTGTATCTATTAGTGATTTAATAATGGAGACAGAAGATAGAGTAACACCTCAAAAACCAGAAAAGTTTTTCACAGCCTATCAAGACACTGAAGTAAATTTTATGGGTTTTGTTAGTGTATATGCATTTTCCCCTCTTCATCAGTACATTCTTAAAGGTCTGTTTTACTGTATATATATATTCATTTACAAGAATATTTAATTTTAAAGAATCTCATGATTTCAGAATCTTATCTGGAAAAAAACTCTTAAGTCTGTGGTATGAGGAATGGTACATAGACATGATCAAGAAGCTTAACAAGTTCTTAAGATTTCTCTTTTTTTTTTTTACTGTCAGCAAAGGACTTTTTCATTTACGATTTGGTCAGTGTAGTGTTAGATGTGTCAGCTATAGATTGCCAATGAATAAGAAGTAAAGGAATGCACTTTATCAATAAGACAAAGAGTTAAACCCACCAGCCATAGAAGCTGAAAGACCTTAAAAGCAAGTGTTAGTTAAATGAATATGTAGTGTAGTCTTGTTGATGAGGCATAAAACCAAGGGCTTGATTGCTTATGGTTATTAACAGTCCAATGGCTCTCTTTGTAGGATAGGGCATAGCGGCCCCAGTATCCTGGCTTAATTCCAAATATGTATTCATTCTCCTTCAAATCTCCCTGAAGGATCAATTGGTTATGGTATTGTCTATTTGCTCTCATAAACTAGCATGTATTGGGGCTACCGCTTCCTAGACCAGAAGAACTTGGAGATTCTCCATAAAGAAATTTGTTACATAAATGTTACAAATTGTTATTACGATGCAAGTTAGATTTTTTGTGGAATTTTTTTCCTGTTTTTGTTTGGTTGGGTTTTTTTGTTGTTGTTTTGTTTTATTTTTTTTTCTCAGAGAAGAATGAGGCCAATCTAGCTCCTCCCAATGTACTTTCTATGTGAGGATATGTAATCACTTCAGAGCTCATCCCATATATTCTCAGTATATTGGAGAAGGTTGACTTGTTCTCAGTCATGCCCTTCTGTTTGTTTCTTCTTCCCTTTCTTGGCAGCTAGAGTTATGAACTTATTGTGAACATCCTTTAATTCAGCATAAAATATTCCATTTATGTGTGACAATATTCCTCCTTCCGTTTTTGCCATACAGATATTAATTATTGAAAATCCCTGGATGTCTCTTTTAAACCTGAAGACTGGTGCATATGATTTTAGGGTCTACCTCATGCCTTGAGATGCAAGGCAAATGTTTATTTCTGTGTCTGTTTTCCTCAAGGTGCAAGACAAGATTTCTTTGTTTGTATTGGGCCAGTCACTTTTCTACCATCCATCAGCAAATGCTGTGAGGGAGGAGAGGTCAGGAGAAATCTTTCAAGGAATAAATGAAAGTGGAAAGAGAAAGGAAATGGGAAGTTGAGAATAGGACTAAACATTTCTACAGCAAAAGTGTAACTGTCAGGTTGCTCTGCATAGGTTTGATCCACCATGTAACTCAGCTCTGATGTTTAGGCACATGTGGTTAGGTCTACACATGACGTGTCCTTTGGGCAAGGATGGCAACTGTTGAATTTGGTCAGGGATATAGCCTCTTCAGTTTGTGGGTAAGAGGAGGAAAGATGGTGCAGCATAAAGACGACTGCAGTAAATGGAGAACCTGGTTCAGTATCTTTAAATATACCTAATTTCACGGTTTATGTACTGTTTTCAGAAACCTAAATTCTGTGTTTTTCTGCCAAAATTATGACGTTTCTACTCATTTCAATACCTAAATTGGTCTTCCTAAACTGAATGATCTCTAAGTAAGCACAAGTTAATGCCTTGTGAACTGTTCAGAAAGTATTGTATGACTCTTCTATTTATAGACTTGTTACAAAGAGCACTTTTGAATTCAATTTTAAAATTAAGATTGTTTGCTATAACTATTACTCTTAACTTCTTGGAAAAGGATCTGATTTTGAGTTAATTCAAACAAACATTGCCTTGCTTTGTTTTCTTCATGTGTCCAGGTTTTTAGCATTGTTACAATTTTAAATGTTGTTTTTCTCGATAGCCAGCATTAATTTTACTCCAGAAGACTGTTGTATTGCTCTTCCTAAGCTGAGATTCCTCCCTGATAATGAGATCATTTTCTTGATTAATTTCTACAGAAAACTCAATACAGCCACCATTTCTAGCAGAAACTGAAAAACAGACTTAGTCTGGTTTCTAGATGTGTAGAGAACTTGCAGCTTCCATCAAAAAGTGAGAAATCTGGAAAAGTATCCCACCATGGTAAAACTGAACAACTGCATCTTTTTCATGGCTAACAATGTCATAAGACTTCATAAGAATTTCTGCTCATTAGTTTCTGCAGAAACAAATGTTATTCTTAGGATGGTACAGAACTGCCAAAAGAGAATTCCGCATTCTGCAACATGGTCCTTCAAGAAATTTACCCTGCAAAATGTCTTGGAAAAGATTCATACAATTTTTACCTGTATAGTCTTTGGTATGTTGTCTTGATGAGATTTGATGACATAGCTGAATGGAAAGGATGATTTCTTTCAAATGTGCATCTCTGTTAAAAATATTTATGTATAAAGATACAGAAGTTATATGTAGATATCTCCATGCATATTTTTCTGTTATGAGTGTTATCAGATCTGTTAGGCTGGGACTGTCCGCAGACACAAAAACCAGTATCTGTGTAAGGCATCTTCAATCTTGGATTTAAATGGGAGACATATTGGGCTCAGTTCAGTGATTGGTCCCTTCTCCCAAGTAACAAGGGACTGGACAAGAGGAAATGGTCTTAAGTGGTGTGAGGGGAGGTTTAGGATAGAAGTTAAGAAAAAATTCATCACAGAAAGAGTTATCAGACACTGGAACAGGCTGCCCAAAGAAGTGGTGGAATCATCATCCTTGGAGGTATATAAAAGATGGGTAGATATGGTGCTTAGGGACATGGCTTAGTGGCAGTTTTGGCAATGTTAGGTTGATGGTCCCTTCCAACCTAGATGATTCTGTGATTCTATCTGGAAGTAGCACTTAATGCTGCTTGAGTGTCTCAGTGATCCAAGGATTCCCCATCAGGCTGGCAGGTGCAGTAACAAGACCTACAGGAAACTCAAGCACTGCTACGCTCTTTGCTGGAGCCAGTTGTCCCCCAGGGCACCTCATGTGGCACTAACCTATATTTTTAGGATTGAGTTTTCTACTTTGCTTGTGTCACAGGCAAAATTTTTATTGTCTTTCTTGGGACTTTGCTTTTACTTTATAACGAGAATTAAGTAGTATCAAATTAAATTTCACAATTTTTGCACAGCAGCTTCTGAAAATTGTCATCCTGGGGTTATCCCTAGGTACTGCTGACTAGATTTGAATTAGAAAATGAGAAGTCCCTGAATCTTTCAGTATTTTCACTATTTATTTGTTTGTTTTTGTTAGTATAATAACTTTAACTTTTTATCAAAAAGTAAGAAAAAAAACTGAGTAATGACAATGATATCACACTCCTATGGTTCTTGTTTGTAATGGTGGGAAAATGTATTACTGGTCTTCATGAATTGCTATACTTGGTAAGCAGCAAACAATTAAATCTGGAATATACTGCATCACAACACGTACTAAATTAATTTATCTTGACAAGTTTCATTTAGTTTAAATAATTCATAGTGTGCTTTTATTAAAGTCTGAAAGGAAAAGTAATGAATTCTTGGTTGCATGATATCTTACTGTAAAACACTTACATTATTAAAATTATAAATGTAATCACTTGAAACTGTTGCTTTTTCTTAAAAAAAAAAAAGCTACTTGAGATGACTTTTTGTAGCAAAAGATGGTATGTGAAGAACAGGAATTAGAATGATGTGCTTAAATGTGATATTGCTAGTTATCTATTAACCGTACTTTGTTATTTATAGATCTTACTGCAATTTTCAAGGCATTTAGTATTGTCTCCACTGGGCACTAACCAGGGTGTAGAGAAGTGTAGAGGATTGGAAGAACTTGCACACAGCTATCCAGGAAACCAGTTGTAGCTTTAAAACTCTGTTTGAAGGCAAATTCTTTCTTCTCTGCCCCCTATATTTCAGTAAAGTGATTTTGTCAGGACATTATATTTTTTCCACTATTATTTCTTCACAGATTTGTCTCATTGACATTGTTGACCATCATTATTCACATTCCATGATGAATGTCATAAATAATAATCATAAATAATCATAATCATAAATAACATTAAACATTTTCCCATTTTTCTCTACTTAACCTGTTCTGAGAGCTAAGTGCCTTTTTTTTTAAAAAAAAAAAAAAAAAAAAAGTTTCATGCTACTGTTGATTTGTGCCAGCTGCAGAGCAAGACAGTAACGTCAGACCACTTCTCTTTTAGCTTCTGATTGTGAGTACTCACAAAGCAACAAGTGTCCTCTTGGCATGGTGTTGAGTGCTAGGGAGGGAAAGGAGGAAAAATAATAATCTTCTTTACTCTGTTTATACCACTCAATTCTCTCACTTTTCCTTCTATTTTTTTCTGGTCTCTTTCCTTTTTTTCCCCTCTTCTGACCTTCTAAATGACTTTGCCCTCACCGTATTTCTTCTTGCTGTGTCCCTGTTCCCATTCTGTTGTCTTCTTCCTATTTAGTTTAGAGGTGTTGGTTTTAGCCTGGTTACAAAACCATTATGGGATGCAGCATCATTGGCAGGAATTCAAGAAAGGCAATACAATACAATAGTTGGCTATTTGCAGAGCAGGACTGTCATAAAGAGATGTTTCCCCAAACCCCAGTAGGTTCTAACCTTTTAAATAGTCTGTTCATTTTCATTGACACTGAATTCACATATGTTTATATCATGTTAAAACTATAATATTAATGTACATATAAAGCATTACTAAGAGATGTGCACACTTTAAAGTGTTACAGACTATGCATTTAGCAATGTGAACAAGCTGTGCTGTAGCTGTCCACCAAATCATAGAATGTAGTTTAAGTATTTTACCCTAATATATAAGACTTTGTTGGATTGGCCTATAAGTATGTGTGAGATTTTTTTTTTTTTCTCTCAGGCCTCCCCTTGAGAGGCTGACGTTCATAGGACCCCTAAAAGTCAGCTGGTATGCTTTCCATTGCCAGTATCATGACATTCTGGTGAAGCAAAACCTTACTATGGATGTCACACATGAAAGAGCTGACAAACAAATTTCAAATAGGACCCTGCAAATTTCAAGCAGGAGAAAAAATTTCTCTTCAGTTTTTGCTCTTATTGGAAAAGAAAACCAACTAAAAAACCCTTTGTCTATCCTTAGATGCCTGGGTGCATGCACACATACAGGAGCACAAACTCATTTGTTATACCAGTGTTACTCCAAGAATCAATTAGAGAAAAGGGATTCAGGTTGTTAGTGCTTAAAAGCCATAGTGCTGACAATATAGACTTTAGCTAGATCAGCAGGCTGGAAGAAATGAGGTAATAATACCATTGGGGAAGACAAAACTTTAACACATCTGGAAGATAGAAGGGTATTCTTTCTTCCTACTTTTTTTTTTTTTTTTTTTTTTTTTTTTTTACCCCACCCAACACCTTTCAGGATTTGTTGTATTTATATTACTGTCCTCAATGAATTATAATCTCTCTACTGTATGCCACTGGTAGAGAAATGGCTGACCTCTGGTCTTCCAGGTGTTTCACCACTGACAGAAAACTCCTGGAGAGACAGCATGAGGTGGTTGTTTAGGTTTTATGGATGTAGTGCTGTGGTAGCTGACAGGTTGGACAGTTTCTTTCAGAGGATATGTATTGGTGACATTAACTCCAATCTGGGAACTTCTTTTAGATTTGTGAGATGCTGGGTCATCTCTGAATACTAATCAGAATCCCATCAATTTGCTAATACGTCTCTGCAGATGTCTGGATACAGTGCACTTCTAAGTTTGGGTTTTGTTTTTTTCCTTCAAGTCTCCATTATTTTTCTTATGTGCAGTTTTAGAAATGTTCAAATCATACCATGAGCATGCCTTTGAATGAGTTACAGCTCCACCTTGAGAGACTTCTACTCTTATAAATCACAGGAAGTCCATATGGCCACAGAAACATCCATATAGTTTGTGATGTGGACTAGAAAATTATTTTCCTCAGAATGTAGACACAATTATTCTTTGAGATGCTTATTTCTTAAATTTGCCACTAGTATCCTCAACACCCCTGCTAAGGGCAGCAAAACCTTCCACCATAACAGTTTACTCAAAGCCCAATTTTACCTTGCCTTGAACATCTCCAGGGATGTGACATCCACATCTTCTCTGGGCAACCTGTTCTAGTGTCTCATCACCCTCAGAATAAAAACTCACATCAGAAGTGTTCCAACCCCCTGATCATCTTTCATGGCCCTCTTCTGGACTCACTCCAACAGGGCCATGCTGTTATATTGGGGTCTTCAGAGCTGGACTCCATGTGGAGTCTCAACAGAGCAGAGTAGAGGGGCATTAGCAAACTTGCTGAGGGTGCACTCAATCTCTCTCTCTGACCAAGATGTTAAACAGTACAGGTTCCAGTACCAACCCCCCAAGGAATGCCACTTTACCACTAGTCTTGACTTGAGAATTCAGGAATGTATCTGTACACCTTCAGTTTTGTTAGATGGTCTTGAACCTGATCTCCTTTTACAGTGAGCAGTTCTTCATTCTTCCAGCCTACGCCTTTGTTTTCTGTGACTTGAGTGGTGTGGCTAGAACAGTTGCCAGTGAAGACTGAGGCAAAAAAGTAGTTGAGTACCTCAGCCTTCTCTATTTCCTGGGTAACCAGGATATGTTGGGCAAACTAATCAGAACTGAATTACAGCTAACTTGGTATTTACAGTTTGCAACCCCATACACTAATGATCTGAATGAAGTAGCAGAGTGGGGATAGATCATCTAAATCAATCTTGTTGGCCCTTTGGTTCAACTATTGCAGTTCAGTTTTCCAGATAGCATGCTTTTACTAACCTATGTTTGCCTCAAGTTAGCTTTTAAAAATGTGAAATATTACATGTTTATTAAATATCTCTTTTATTTTAATCATAATAGATTTTTCCAAAGTATATTACCAGTGTGTAGGAATTTGATCTTCTTTTACAAGTGGCTTGTCCTCATTTGTGAACAAGAACACGCCTAGCAACAATATCAGCCTCATACAACTGCCAATATTTTAGAGTGTTTCAAAATGTTATTAGAAAACCTGGTTAAATATGAAAATAAATGAAAACACTTTACTCAGCTTCATAGAATAAGTATATTTTCCTACTGTAATGTGATCTGGAAACTATTTCAGAACAAAGAGCTTGTTCAAATATTTGCTCAACTGCAGGTTCTTCATGGCTGTGAATCACACCGTATATAATGCTGATAAAGGCAGTAGAGCAAGCAAGAGTTTTTTTCAAAAACTCCTCTGGCTTTTATTCAATACTTCTATGAACAGTTTCTTCCATTCACTCCTTCCTGATCCTGATCAGCTTCTTTGCACATGTTTTCCAGCAGTATTTTGTTAGTTGAAAGTTAAAGGATGCGTCTTGATAAGCGGTCACACAACGTTGAAGTACCTGTCTCTGACAATAAGGCTATAAGCTAATAATCAGGTCTTGTGTTTTAATAGCAAATGGAATGCATTTTGTAGCATAGATTGGCTTTCCAGAAGAAATATGGAGAGAAATCTACTCTGTTACGCAATGGCATTATGAAGGTGTATCTATCAAAAGTATCTATTTTTTCAAAAGCAACTCTTGATGAGTATAGTAGAAAAGCTAACCAGAAACTTAATCCAGTGGAATTTGATGGGGATTGTGTAAATGACATCAATTTATTCTCCCAACCTTTGTTCAACCTAGAAATGGCTTTAATTTAGGTTAGATGTGAAAGTACATTAAAATATCTTTGGTTTTGTTTATATTAATTCTGAAGGTGAGGTTCTACATAGTAGTTTGACTAATTTTGAAAGTTCTTTCAGAAATGAAAACATGTCAAAATCCAAAGAATTTGAGTTACTCTATGATTTAACAAAGCACATGTGTGTACCTTTCCTTTTCAGCTAGAAAAATAAAACAAGAAAGTGTGAAAAATATTCATGCTTCAGCTAGCCCAACAAGTTTGCTTTTTTTCAAAAAGCAACTGATTTTTTTTTTCTGATGATCTAAACAGAAGAAAAATTTGACAGCAGTCTTTGTAGATAAAACCAGAAAGGTGTTGCTATGAAAAAGAATTATGGCAACATCTGCTACTGCAAAAATTAAGAGAGTGAGCTGAGTGCAAAACATCGCCTGAGCCATCATTTCCCATAGTAAATATGGCACCAATGTGAAGGCATGTTTTGGAGGAGGAAAATAATCTACATGATAACATATGGAAAACTGGTATATTGTGCTGGTATGCTTTATTCTTATGCTATCTTTTATCAATATATATTATTTGATACTAAAGAATTACTTCTCTGAATCAGAATGAATCCCAGCCTCAGTGGTAATGGTTATTATCTTGCCTGCGTCACGTTATGGCGCTCATTCATATGCAGGAGTTAGAAGCAGTAAAAATCCATCCCTGACATTATATCAGCATGTATCTTGCAACTCAATATCAAAGTAATAACTAACTGCAGGGGACAAGAGTATTTTTTTTTTTTTTGAGGTCAGAATATATACATAGCTTGTTTATAGTTAGATTGAGAGAAATATTATACAGATGTTTTTAATAAGCTATGATTATCCGAATGTAGTCTGATCTGAAAAGACCAGACTATACAGTTGCAAATTGGGATACATTTGCCTTTATAATGTAGGCACAAAAAAGAAGCTAGAAAAGCCAACTTAGAAACTTTTGCTATGTGTTGTCAAAAGTCTTACATAAAGAAGATGGCACTTGCAGGTAAACTTTTTTGCATTCTTACCAGGGTTATTGAATAGGAAAAAGAACTTTGCCAAACAGGCTTAGCCAAAGGTCAGCTAGGCAAAAACCTCTTCCTCCTTCCTCTAGCAGATCTTTTTAATTTTTTTTTTGGGGGGGAGGGAGTGGGTGGGAGATTGGGGGTAAGTAAAGAGTGACAATTCCCCCTATTTACTCTGCAGAATTCCAGTATTATGTGGTTTTGAGAATTCCAGAGATGCAGGTTATATTTGCCCTATTTATAAACTAGACCTTGGTGAAACTCTGTTCTGTAAATTATGCTTTTCTTTCTTTAACTAGCCTATGACTTTGGCACACAAAGCATCCTGTAGCAAGGAATTCAACAATTAAATTATGCATTGTGTGAAAAAGTACTTCCTTTTGTTTGTTTTAAACCTGCTGCCTGATAATTCCATTTGGCATCTGCTGGTGTTTTTATGCTTAAAGAATTAATGACTAAGAAGCCTGAAATTTCACAGAAATCTAGCATAAAACAAGACATTAAAGACTATTGATACGACCAGTGCATGGATGCCTTCTGAATTCGCTGTCAACGACAGTCTTGCAATAAAAAGTATATGATATAATATTCTCATTTTTATAGGAGCCTGTTGTGCTTGATACAGTGCAATGTAATAAGGTAATATCTGTCTTCAAGGTCATCAATGTGGAGTCTTTTTTATGTCTTGTCTTTTTTTTTTTTTTAATTTAGGGTATATTTGAGTTGCACATTCTCTGCATTTTAAGAGAAAGAACAGATCTGGTTTTTTTTCAGGAAGGTTGTAAAACATTTACAGTATCACACTTGTAGTTTTAGAAGAATACAAATGGCAAATCTAAAACAAATTATTTAAAAATTCTAAAGTTGTAGAAGTTTATTTGCATTTCTACTAGTCATCAGATTTCAGGAACCCAGCTCTAGTTAGGTTTTGCAGTGCTCTGAAAATTTCCATCCTTGGCTTGCTGTTACACATGCACAGGCAGAGAAGCATATATGGATATATTTGAATGAGTGAAGCAGGAGATTATTTCTGAGTTCTGTGCTGACCTATGCTCTGCAAAATTTATTGACTGGAATTATGCCAAGATAGTGCCCAAGCGCAGCATGCTCCTGCGATATGGACAATTTGGTATAGAGGAGTAGAACTCTGAATTTATTGTTTTAATTTAAAAGATGCAGGCCCCAAAATGCACATCCAGATGTTAATTGGTAATTTTCTCCATAATATTAATTTGTTCGTTTTCTTGACAAATCATTTCTCCATATGTAAATGTGTTTCATCCAGAGCCTTCAATCAAAGGTTGTCATAATTACTAGAACTATTTATCATTACTACATTGATAGTCTTCAAGCTGAGGTCCAAATACAAGATCTCTCTTCAAGATCTAGAATGGCAACAAACCTGGCTTTGGCACACAGTCAAGATAAAATGCATTGCAGAGAGAGGGTCTCTGCTGACAATATGTTGTCTAAGCTTCAGTGTTGTACCCTTTTGGGGTCCTGAGGAAAAAGCAATGATCGTAATACTTGCCTCTCTATTTGTCATTTCCATAAGTGTATCATTAGATGGAGCTGAGCTTGATGTGAAGAGACTATGGCACCTCAACGACTATAACACTTGGTTTGGTTAATCAGTCAATGCAGCCAAAGCTGCACAGCCAAAGATAGTGAGCTGAAGAAAGTGTTGTGCTTAAAAGACTCATAGCAAGCTTTCATTTAGTATTGCATGCAGTGTTAATATTATTTCAACTCCAAGAATTCAGAGACGCATACAATTTGCATTAACTTTAATTTGTCATGGGAGTCCTGCCTACAATATTTAGACATACAAATATGTGATTGTGTAAATTAACCAACAAATCACAGCCCTTGGTTTAAGAATGCTGCTTCTAATGTTACTTCATCATAAATTTACAGTTGGAAAGCAGGAATTGGTCACCACTTGAGTAAGATAAATAGGGGTTATTATTATTCAGTTGGTTAAATATTTTGGTAAAACTTAGTAACAGCTGACAAGATTTGCCAACATGCTTCCTGAGGTGCAAGGCACCTCCTGGGACAGTTTTAATGTGCAAAAATCAGTACATAAAAGCAATTTATAAGAATTGTTGTTTGTCCTTTAATTATTGCTGAATGCTTATCAGAAGCAGAGCAGTGGCTTGGCAAGCAGAGCACATAGTAAAAACACGTAACTGAGCTTGGAATTTTTGTCTTTGTAAAACATGAGATGTGCATTCCCTGCCCTTATAGATCCAAGTGGACTGTTTCTGTTTTTAACCCTCTCCTCTTTTGTGAGGAAAGGCAAGCAATGGTGTTTGAGTAGAACTCTTCTGAAGTGCTGAGCTGGAAATCATTTCAGTGGCTCATGGCTAGCACAGCAGGCTTGTCTTCAGGGAAGCATGTAGTAATGTTTCTTTGCATGCAGCCAGATGGTGTTGATATGTACACCTTTGCCAAAGAACTGGAAAACTTGTAAAAGGAAGTGCAGTAAGGTTCAAGGGGAGAGAAGATCAAAGAAATAAATAATAATGAGTAAAAGGTCTGCTGGTTCCCTATGAGCAGGGTGGAAATAAGAGGAATTGTTATTTTAGTGGCATGGATTGCCCAGATCGGAAGAGGTTTGCTGCCACAGTGCTTAACTCTTTATTGACCACATTGCTGCTTCAGCTATGGCAAAACAAGTATTATTAAATATGAGAATTGCAAAATTCCCTTTTACAACATGGAAGTAGTTTGGGTGAGAGTATCTTATTTTGTTCAAACTATTTCACGTTCTGCCATAAAAATGACAGATCAAGTGGATGCAGAAAAAAACTCCTTACTGCGATAAGGAGCTTGAAGTGCAAGGATAACTGCAACATGTTTAAAGATATGGCTGGAAGCATGACAGGAAGGCTTTTTCAGTCTCTTATAGTATAGAAATTGTTTTATTTCTCTATGTAAAAAATATAAAGTTATGTGCCAAATTTTATTTCCAGTTATAGAGTTCAGAAAAATCCTCTTATTAGTTGGAAGTACAGCAATGACTTCCTACGTACAATTAAATTTATAATGTGCTTTCACAAAACATGCCGTGTTGGTGCTGGAAGTCTAGAGCAGGACTGACTGACAGCAATTGCCTCTATTCTTTCATAAGTCCCAGTATTACCTGGATAATACCAGCGGAGTGTTCAACAGACACAAATTCTTATGCGAGAGGTATATTTGCTACTGAAAGGAGTTCTTATAGAAGTGGTAATCCTGGAGCGTGAGCAGCTTTTTTTAGTAATTTCTGAGGGCTTTCCAACATCTTATTATTCACGGAAAATGCCTGCAGAGTTGAATAGAGTATCATAACCAGTCTCTAAGATTTCTGAGTCATCTTAGGGAATTGTGGCTTCAATTCCAATAACAGGAGCTTTGTTATCAACATTAATGGGCCTGGTTGCCTTCTATAGAATAGTTCCTTGAATTTAATAATACTAGAATAAAGTTAAATAAATCATTCTCAATTGAATTCTTCTATTTTGGAGGGTAATTTTTATAGATCCCTATTAAGTTCTAGGCAACATTTCAATGTTGGAGGTTTATCTTGTCTTTCAACAGTATTGTACATAAAAGATCTCAGGGGGTATCTCTGATGAATAATACTTGCTCTTTCTTAGTTCTGTAAGAAGGAAGACTGTAGCAGAAAAGCATGTAATTAGCTTGGGCACAGTGCAACACTACTGCCGCTGTACTGCTTCTGCCAGTAGAGTTAATATGGGGTTTTTTGGTGCTGCATCAAACTGTAGACAATCCAACTCACAAAAAAATAGGTGAGGCATTTCTAGGATGACATCAGATTGTGCAATATAGAAATGTCCTGAGATCTTACCAGTAGCTCATTTTATGGAATCCTGCTGGAAAGAAAGGAGGATGCTGTAGTAAGAATGCCAGTTCTCAAGCACTGTTGTTTTAATAGGATTACTACTGAATCACCAGCCTGTTTAATTAGACCTATAAAAGTTATTTAGCAAGGTGTGCATTGAGGCTTGGAAGAGGAATATCAGGAACACAGCATGTCTGGAAAAGCGTCTATAAAAATCTCTCTATAAAAGTCTCTTACTATGTGGTCTAATTAAGGTTTAGATACAGCACATACATCACTTACAAAACAAACAAGTTAGTTTGCTTTACTTTATAACCTGATTACAAACTGAAAGAGTTTGTTAATTTAGTCTTAGTGTAGGTATACAACAGAAAGCAGTGCTTGTCACTGGTTTAGATCAACCCTACTCAAGACATTCTTTGGAAATAAACATAACTGAATCAAGTTGTATCAAGTAACTGCTTTTTCAAATCATTAATTTGCTTTTTCTTGATAGAAGGTTAAAGTATAAATGCATCAATGATATCATGTTTTTGCCTAAGGGAATCTAGCATGTGCCTGGGTCTGGAACAGGAACAGGGGAAAATAATTTCTAAAATGTGGAAAACGGAACTGTAGAAGCTTGATGGTGAAACTCTCACAATGCCTTTAGCTACATCTTCACTGAAGAGAAGCATGAGATGGTCCAGATGGTTCTCCAGAATGGGAGAACGCACCATGTTAGTGCTGTAGCAATGTGTGTTTCAGCATGAGCTTGCCTCAACTATCGTGTTTGTGTTCAGTTATGGCAGAACAAAAATAAAGTAACCCTGAAGTCATACTACTGCCACCACTTACAAGCAGAGTCCTTACCATATATCCTGAAATTATTAAAAATTTTTAACATGGTTTGTTGCTCTCTTTTAGGTCTTGCTGTCGGTGGGATATTTGTTACGAATGGGCATAAGAAATATTTCTTTTTCACAATGAGGATAGTTAGACAGGGTCCTGACAGACTGTTGAACCTCACTATCCTTGGAGCTGTTCAGAACTCAACTGGACAAAGCCCCAAGGAATGTAACTTTGAAGTTAGTTCTGCTTTGAGGATGATGTTGGACTTCAGGGCCCCTTCCAGCTTCAATGATTGTATTATTCTGTGTTACAGTGCCCCTGTCTGTGGCCAGCGTAGCAGGCATAAGTTGGATCACTTAGCATACCTGATAAAAAGACATAGTATGGAGTAGCACTAATTTGTTTTTTTTTTTTTTCTGTGTGCAGGTGGTGACTACAGTCAATTCCAAATAAAAGAGTCAGTCTCTGGAGCTATTTTGGGTTATGGTCCTTGTTCAGTAATCTTTAAGGGTCATAAAGTGATAGTGGCCACACCATCCTGCCTTGGCTTTCCAAATGAGTAGCCAGCTGCTTGTATTGAAGGTACACTGCCTTCTGCATGTCTAGTGTGCAGAGTGTAAATAGCATCCTAAATACCACGAAATGTCAATATTAATGCCTGATGCTATTGCAGAAATTAATTTTAAGCCAAGCAAGTCCAAGTCTAAAGTAACTGATTTGTTTATATTCTCCAGCACCGAGGAACAGGTTATACCTCAGATCTTCTCTAGATTTATTTTAGTGAGATCTTAGCTTTATCTCCTATATGCACCTCCTTTGTTACACTTATCTTATCTGCTAAAGAAAAGTCTAAAATAAACATCTTGGTGAGATACCTGTGGTCTCAGTAGCTTCTCAGACAGAATGAGCAATGAGTTATATAAGTAGGTCATAGTACATCTGCTTCAAGAAATAGAGGAGGGGAAAAAAAAAGAGTTGTAACTAAATCTATCTGTAACAAGCTTTGGAAAGAATGGGGATCGGTGGGTGGTAGGTTACTGGGTGAGAACAAATTTATGGTCTAGGAAAAAATAATCTGGATGGGATACAGTAGGATTATGGAAAACGACAAGATACAAGGTTCTGCTGGATGTTTTTCACTATAGCAAATGCTGGCTCTGATTAAAGACTGTCTGTCTGGCTCTAGATCAAAAACCTGAGCTTTGCTGGTTGCAAACTTGTAAAATTCAAAGAGAAAGAAGGAAGCTCAAGAAAAATTCTCTGTTTATACTGTTTCCCTGTCTTCCCCCCCACTTCCCACATGAATATAATAGCTTGCAGAGGTCTCTTCTTTGGGGAAGAACTATTTTACACCAATCAAGTTTCTAAATCCATGCAAATGAAATTTTCATGAGTCTTTCCAGAAATTTACTTTTCTTCTTATGCTGGAGAAATAGCTGGAGAAGCTTAGCAACAGTGAACTAGTGCTATTGCCACATGATGTCCTGAATGCCCAAGCGGGCTACAGAAAGTAAGTGTAACTTAAATTCCGACTGGTGTTGGTGCTGGCATTTGGGATTGTTAAAAAAGAGTTTAATGTAGCTATGCTGATTTATATACGTGGCCTTTTATATGGCTAGTTTCTACTGTTTTATAGCTACTTTTTATTTTATTGCTGACCAGCACTCAAAGTGCTGGTCCTTTCATCTTTTTTTCTGGCCAAAGTCTTGAGGACAGTGCCGCAGGTTGTTGGAGAGGAATATGAGCACTGTCATATGATGAACAAAGCTCTGAAGGCCACAGCAGGGACACATGCAATTTCTAGTAAATCTGTGCATGGGAGTGATGGGCTCTCTGGATGTTGTACTGCAGCCCTTGCAGAGAACCTGTCTGCCAGGGTGAGGAATGGCAGAGCAGGCTGAGCAGCTGTGTGTGGTACCCAGACTCTGGGGCAGAGGGAGAGGTTGCAGCGCTCAGCTTGGGCTGGGTTTTGTGGGGGTGATAAATGCTCATCCTGCATACTGTGGGAGGCTTCCCAACTGACACCTTTTTTTTTTGTTTGTTTGTTTTCCACCCTGATTTAAACCTATCTTAACTTCCTTGGCTCCCACAAAGCCTACTTCTGCTCCTAAGAGAAGTGGTTAAAGAATTGGGACTCCTCTGCCTTCAGTACTTTCAGTCCTATTGTCTCTTGTTATTTTTCCAGCCTCCTGCTTAACCATTCCTGCCAAAAGCACTCTTTGGTGACTAGCAAACTAATTGGCCAGAGGACGTGTCATCAAAAATTCATCTCAGATAATTAGACATTGAGCTATCATTATCCTTGAGGTTCAGATCATTTTTTTTGTTTTCATTAGCTGTGTAGTTCCCTGTGGTAGATATTTCTGATAATTTCTCAACGCTGGGGGAGTCATGAGTGCTGGCATTCTCTTAGACGTGCCTCTCTTACATGTCCTTGCTTACCTAGCAGGAGCTGGGGGGAAGAGTTGTATTAGCCATGCTGCAGATTCACAATTTAATTTTTCTTATAGGGCATCTTATATAGGTAACAGAGGTTCCACTAACCTTTGTTAGATAGCTGGCAAATTCAGTGCCATGTAGTTAGTGAAGGAACATTTCTGTTTTTCCGGTGTTTTTAGATAAATGTAGTTTCAAACAGCTGTTGATAGTGTTAGGAAATTTTATTTATATGTTATACAATTATATAGTAATTAATTTCCAATACAATGGCAGATTAATATTAGAATTGGGTCCTTGCAGTTTTACTGCTTTCTGTGAAGCACCACTCTTTTTTGTTATAAGTCTTTATAAGTGAAAAGAATATAACCAGATTTCTGCCAGCAGAGACTTAGCGCTTTTAAACTTTTAAATGCAATAGAACAATCTGGAGGGGAAGGGTAATTCTATAGTGAGGAATAATCTGTCTTTGTCTATAATGCAAAGAAAAGTTTTACTACTTTTATTTTTAAGCTGCTGTTCTGTATCTTACAGTAATAAATAATTCTGAGTATTGAAGCCAGCAAAACAAGGAATTAGTACTTATTGAAAATCCTGATATTTGGGAATTTACTTTCATTCTTAATGAAAATCCAGACACAAGGAAATATCTGCAAAATATATACCTAATAATTTTTCTTGGTTCAACTGAAATGCTCATTGGAAAGCCATTTTGAAGGGAAAGCTGATCTGTGCTTGGAAGGAAAATATTTCAGGATCAATATGCTCTTACAGAAAATACGGAAGCTGCTGCACATTAGTATTTTAATTGAAGGAGTTTTCATTGTAAATGTTATATTTTAATATACACATTATATCTTAGAAGTATAGTGTTGTTGGGCTGCATGTAGTATTTAAAATTTAAAAATATTTTAAAAGCATTTAAAAAATGTTTTGTATTTGCTAAGCACCTGCACATTTAACTTTTTATAAGACACAGAATATTATATCGCATGTCTTTAGAAACCTAGAATAAGAAGTCAACAGTAATTATTAGCCCTGATGCTATTGATTGTGATGTTTCATGGCTTTTCTCTCCAGCTCAGCTTCCAGCCAAGAGAGAGACTGTGATGTTGCTCATACCTTAGAAATTTGTACATTGCTTGCAGAGAACAGCTGATTTGCAGCTCTTATATATGTATATGTACCTCTTATAAATTCAATGTTGTATTCAAAATGCAGTGGTATACAAGTATGTTGTGACTGGGTTTCTCCCTGAGATTGTCACACATAGCTCACATTTTGAATTCACTAGGAAGGCTGCATGATGACTTCTCACAAAGAGTGGACTGAAGCAAAGTTAAGTAAACAAAGCCGTGCAATGACTCTACAGTTCCTGCTTGTTTTTAATCAAACCTGGTTTAATTTCTTGGGTAGACATGCAATCTAGTTTTACAAAAACATTTTGATGATCAGCAAGCTGGGAGGACACAAACGCAGCTCAGTGTTACACACCTCAAGTTCATCCCACCTTCAGCTAATCTCTGTTGAGTTTAGTACTAAATTTCTGCTGACACAATTGTTGCCTTTGATGTCAGTGGAGCTCTGCTAATGTGCACCAGCTGGAAATGTGGCTGTGGAAGCTGGTAGATTTCTAAAGCTGTCTTTATTAATATTACTTAACTTCCTATTTTCTCTGGCTTTTACTTCTGAGTTATGAACAACAAAACCATGCACTCTGTATGCACCTAGATTTTGCAGTGGTTCTATTTCACATTTTTCAAGGATATTGTGTTTTTTTTTTTCCTAAAACTTATAGGCTTTCTTCTCCATGATGTGCCGTTTTTAGTGTGCTCTTCTGTACACTAATACAGGATGGAAAGATGAGTTATGGTCATTATATTTCTCCCTCAGGAAGCAGAGTTCCTCTTTTATGGGTGACTTGACCCTAGTTGAAATTTCGTTTTAGTGTATTAGCACGTAGGCTGTCATTTAGCAGGTAGGCTATAATTTAGACTATCAAATTCCTTCATCAGTATTAGTGTATACTAGCAAGCCAACTAATAGTGCAAAATACTTGAAGGAACAATGAAGAGGACTAACATGAAGGTTGTATATTTTCATTCTCATTTTGAAACCAGGATGAAATTAATAAAAATAAATAACAATCACCTAATTAGTAACATCTCTATTTTTAATATGTGGCATCTGCTGCTTATGCTGTAAACAGTCATTAGAGTTGAGGATGTTGAGGAGGTGTGTTCAGTGTTAAATAGCATGGTGGAAGGACATTGAGACCTTCATCTTTCTTTGATAGAGTAAAGTATTTTTGAATTGAACATCTTATCAGATCAGAAAAGCTGGTAATATTAGCAGATCAGCACAACTTAGTCATGTCAATCTGACATTTGATCACAGGTAATATACTTTTGGTACAAGAGAAAGTCAAAATGAAGGACAACACAACTTTCATATGTAGTGTTCCAAACTCAGAAAGATGGTATTTTTAAAATATTTTCTCCTCCCATTTGAAGTATCAATCTTATTATTAGATACTCATAGAAGGAATTTTCTATTTGTCTCAACGTGTTTCCTAGATTCAGATGTCTCATTCTGTATCTGTTAGCTCAGGAATATATAGCACAAGAGAAGTTTGGGATGTTTTCAGGACTTTGTTGTGAAGAATGTTGTATCTAAACTGTCGACTGCAAAGCTTTTCTAACTCATTGTCTTGGTGAACTGCAGTTTAATACTTTTTAAGAAATATTTGTCTTTGAATGTCTCTTTGTCACTAGTCAAATGTTCATGTCCAGTATCAATACATGTTGATCGATAAATGAGTGAACCCCTTCCCAGAGAATAATATTATATTCCTTTCCTGGAGAAAAGTGGTATCTAATGGTTCCAATATATGTTTTTGATTGAAGCTGTGAGATTCTTATATATGCAACAAATGATGTTATGGTCTTAATTACCAATACCATCGACTTAATTTTTTTGATCCTATATAATTTACTAAATTTAAGTCTCACTATTACTGTTTATCAAGACATGTGTTTGGCCAAAGCTAGATGACACTGCTACCAGATTTTGGTCCATGGTTGAATATTTGCAGTTCAGCATTCCTAAAATCTGTTTCTGCTGTTTTTCAGTGTTCTGGTGTAATGATTCCCTAAAATACTATAATCTACACATACAATCTCCTTCTGTATCTTCCAATTATTTCTTAGATAAAGTGTGATTGGCAAGAAATTATTTTTCTTGTTTCTACTTCTAAATTTTTGTTTTGGATGGGTTCTCTTAAGGAACAGATGGGATAATTTGATAAATAACATGGAGGACCAAGAAAGGAGATTATTTCTAAAACCAAAGACAATCTATTTTTTTTTTTTTTTGGCCTGGATATGAAATGAGTCAGAGACTTGAAATTAATAAAAAGGAAACTTGAAAATTAAAGTCACATGCAATTAGTGAGATAAACAATTTGGGGTTTATTTTCATTTAGCATTGCATCTCTTTAAATGATCATCGGGTAATGATTCTTTTAAATTCATATTCAAAAAATGAAAGAATGAATTCAATGTAGATTTTAATATGTTTTTAAAAACAGTACTTAATGTCTATTGTGGGGAAAGGGGGTGGTAGTTATTTTTTTGTGGTCCAGTCTGATGACAAATACCTTAGAGTTGAAGGAGGGGTTGAAGAAGATTAAAGGAGGATGGAGCCAGCCTATTTTCAGTGATTCCTAGTGACAGGACAAGGGACAATGGGCAGAAGCTGCAACATAGGAAGTTCCATTCAAATATGAGGAAAAACTTCTTTACTTTGAGGGTGACAGAGCACTGGAACAGGCTGCCCAGAGAGTGGAGTCCCCTTCTTTGGAGACTAAGACCCATCTGGATGCAGTCCTGAGACTGCTGTACGCAATCCTGCTTTAGCAGGAGAGTTGGACTAGGTGATCTCTAGAGGTCCCTTCCAACTCTGACAATTCCATGATTCTGTGAAAGGAATGACTTCAGGCTTCTATTCAGTAGTATAGCAATGTTTTCAATTTTGTATCTTCCCTCAGCCTACAAGTTACTTTTTACAAGGTACATTTAAGAGTAGGGGTGTTTCTGTTCTTTCTAGGGAACATTAAACTTGACTAACACAAAGGATTCTTTACTGGTACAAACAGAATTCAGAAACACCAGCTTTTTCTAGAGCATGTGCAGTCAGAAATCCCATCCTGCAAACCAGCTCCTGTCTACTCTGCAGTTCAGTGTTGCAAAATGCAGAGATGGTCCCTCAAGGAGCTCCTGCAGATCTCAGCAGGAAGGGAAGTTGCTCAGCACCCAGAATGATGCTGAGGTCTCTGTTGTTGTAGTCCCCAGCTCACAGCACATGAAACTGTAAACAACACCCGCACTTTGATAGTACCTATTCCACCATTTGCAGTACAGCAGAGCTGTTTCTTTTGGATGGCTGACTATTTGACTTTGCCCTGGAAATCGCTGCTGTGGTTATCAGGTTATTATGAGGAGAAAACATATCCTGCAGAGCAAGCAACTATGAGAGAGGGATAATTTAGTCTGATCTCTTGGCCTACAGGCACAGAAATGCTTTCAATTGAAATGGTCAAATATATTGTGTGTGTTGAGGATTAATTTTTTTAAATTTTATTTTTAGATGATTAAAAACTAAGAGGGAATAGGAATACAAAATATTATTTGTCACTTGCATCAGCAAATAATTTAATAATCATAGATTGAGCTATGTCTTCAAATAGCTAGTTCTAAATAAACTGGGTTGATATGATGTCAACTTAAAAAAACAGCCAGATTTGAAATAGATATCAAGGACGCTTTCAAAAAAGCTATTGCAGTAGTAACTGTGTAAGACAGAACTAGGTGGGTGCATTAATATTTGAGCTGTCAGATTTACTATACAACTTACATATCAAGTGTCAACTTGATGGGCTATCTTGATAAATACCTACAAACTATACTGCTACTTAGTGCAAAAACTTTCTTTTTTGACAGTTTAGATTTGGAGACTAGCTAGCTAGCTCTTTTTAATTTGAACCTAAGTAAAGAGTAACATCTTAGAATGTGGAAAAAGTACTCCATACAATTAGAGATGGACTCCGGGAGACAGCAGCTGAATTTAATACATGATGCTACTGCACCAGTAAGGGATGCGGGCCAAGAGAGGAAGTGTAATGGCACAGGGTGTCGTGTGGTATGACCCCCCTGCTCCTGTTGAGGAGATTATTATCTCTTATTGCATTTACTGGCTTTAACAGTAACTTTTTCCATCAGTTTCAATAATTGCACTGGATTCTACAAAGTAGATGATACTTAATAAGGAAGATTTTACTTAGCATGAGATGATTATTTAACTTTTTGATTATCACGTATACGTGTTTATGGGGTATTTTCTCTTTGCAGAGAAGATTCTCTGCAAATTCTTGTACTGTTTCATACAAGCAAAATTGCTGCCATCATACTGAATAAAGTCCTAAGAGGAAGTTAAATATATCTCTCCTTTGGTTGAAGTTGCGGGTGCATTGGTAATATTTTGCTATTATTCATATTGCCAGCAATATGAATGACAACTTTGTCCAAAATCAAAAGACTATGTTTGTAGTTTGTATTTCTTTTATGTCACAAGGTGTGGCTCTGTTAGACTGTAAAATCTGAAATACTGTGTCTTCCATTTACAAGATTATTCTCTTTTCAATCTTAAGGTGACATTCTTGTTTACTATTCAACTTGAAATATCAATAACTTTTTTCTAAATATTTTTCCTGTAATGGATTAAAGTGGTTTAAAAAAAAAAAAAGAAAAAAGAAAGAGCCTGATTCTGCCCCTATATTCTGCTTTGGTGAGACCCTGACTGGAGTTTTGTATCCAGCATTCCCCAACATAAGGAGGACATGGACCTGTTGGAGCTAGTCTAGAGGAGGGCCATGAAAGATGATCAGAGGGATGGAGCACATCTCCTGTGAAGACAGGCTGAGAGAGTTGGGGTTGTTTAGCCTGGAGAAGAGAAGGCTCTGGGGAGACCTTGTAGCCCCTTTCAGTGGTGATGTTGGTGCTTGCTGTATAGCTTGGTGCTATTCTAATACTCGTGATAATGTGATCTGTGTGACAGTGACTTTGCCCGCAGTTATATCTAGAGAAAATTATACCCATAAACACAGAGATAAGTAGGACTGTGGAACTGTTTTAACTTTAGTTTCTACTGTACCAAGTTGGGCACAGTGTTCCTCTACGTGGTAAGGGATAGCGCATCAGCCACTATATTACTTCGGTGTTTCCATCTGCCAGCTGTTTTTATGAACTATGTGAAATGATGGCGTGTCCTTAATATTCTTTGACAGTACAATATTTTCACTTAGACTGTCTATTCCAGAATGATGCTTCTCTGATAGAATGGCCAGTCAATCTCACAGCATGATAGAAAACAGATGTAAGATTAGGATGCAAAGTAGTTTTCCAGATACTTGGTCCCAGCATGCTGTACAACCCAGGCCTAGAGTTAACCAGCCAAGTGCTGACACATGTCTTATAGCAAAATATCACTCACAGCCACAGTTCAAAGGCCTTGCTACCCTCCAGGGCAATTAATACAGCATCACATTCATTGGTGCTTGAACCAAATCCATGGAACTCTCAGGGGAGGAATAACGAAGCAATCTCAGAGCTCAGACATGAGCAGCATGCTGCTGCAGCTAAAGTTTCAGTCCCTAATAACACAGTTCTTCCTTAAGAATGCTTGTGTGACAATGCGTTATAAAAAGTAGCTGCTTCTGCCACTAAAAATTGTGACAGCGCTCTCATTAGCAACACTAAATAAAAATTCAGACTTTAGATGTCGATCTCCACTTTTCAAACTATTTATCACAGATGTATCTCCAAATGTCTGTCCCTAAGTATTTGGAAGTTGGCTTTTGAATAAGAAATTTGAAGACAGCTTAGAACAAATAAATGAAAAATTCATGCTGTATATATATGTTTTTGTCTGAAATTGTACATATACATTCAGTGATTGTGTTAGTATTACTAATAGGTAACCATTGTACCTTTTGCTTCAAGTACCCAAAATGATCACATTTTATTTTAGAAATTATGGGCAGATGTGAATGCTAATGCTTGTATTATGCAGCATTTATTTAACTAATGGTGCCGTTGAAAGTACTGAGGCGTCTTCATGGTACAATTTAGTACTTGGTGTGAACATGATTTGATAGCCATCTTGTCTCTGGGATGTCTGAAATTAACTATGTCTATTATATAATTGTGTCACACTATAGAGTTCAGGGAATAACAACAAGTGGCTTTTAACTCCTGTTTTAATTTCAGCAGTTCCCACTTTGTTTTGTATTTATTACTGTATGAATGACACGTTCCCACTGATCCTTCTATTCTGGTTATGATAGTTCAGAAAGAAATAAAAGCTGTGTGCAGATGTGATTCTACACTCTGCTGAACATAACTTGAATATTCAAATTGAATATTTTTATTCAGGCAATTCTTGGGAATTCCCAATTTCCTACAGAAATCATTATGTAGTCCAAGTTCCATGGTAACAAAAAGTAGCATATGATAATGAATACATATAAAGTAAAATTTTAGTGCTTCTAATGTTCTAAGACAATTATTATTTTAGTGGTGGCTCCATGTTCCATATGTTTTTCTTTAAAGAGAAGCTGTGCAATTCTAGGAAGGCATGTTTACCCCCTATCCTATAGATAAGTAATTATGGCAGTCAGTTTATTTTTGATTGAGAAGAGATTTATGGATGAGAAAGGTGAAGTTCACCAGCTCTCCCCCGCCCTGGCTTGTTTCATATCTGTGTTATCAATTCCACATCAGATTCTCTGTACCTGCTTTCCTCCTCTATTAATTCCTCTCAGGTATGTCAGTTTCAAAAAAAAATCTCTTCTAACTGTACTTGATTTCTCACACTGCCAAGTAGATGTCATAGATGTAGACAAAGATGCCTGTTTCAGACCTTCTCATAGCATAAGTGGTGGGATTTCAGAAATCAAATTCAATAATATATATATGACGTTACTTAGTCTTAATAGAAAGTGAATGATGATGGTGTGAAATCATAGCTAAAGAAGTGTGTGGGGGGGTTGGATCAATTTAATTAACCTCTTGGATGCATACTGGTATTATGAAGATATGCTTTCATATTTGCAGACTATATTAATCCATAAAGCCAGGACTATTGCCTATAAATGATTGCTTTGGTTGCTCTAAGTATTGCAAGCTGTCATGTCTAGTGTGTGTAGCTAAGATTGTTGGATAAAAATCCTTCAAAATAAACTATATGGCCTTCTATTTTTTACTGTCACATACTTGTGTTATTCCAGCGGGATATTTTCTGTTTTTGGTTTTTTTTTTTCCCCAAAAACATTAGCTTGTCAAAATACACTGATGCTTGCCAAAATTCTGTCCTGATACAAAAATTGTACAAAAATGTATGAAGATTCAATCAAAACAGTGTAAACTTGCTTGAAATCATTGTTCAAACATTGTTTTCTACTGTCTTTTTACTTCATACTTTAGAAAAAATGAAAAGTGAAAAAACAGAACAAGGCAAAATGCATAGGAAAACGTTGAAACAGATGGCTTCAATATTTTGAAACTTTGCTGTAAATTTTCAAAACAATTTTCAACAGAAAAAATGCAGAAAAGCATTTGAAACAAAAGAATTTTTATGAAACAAGCAAACACAATATTCCTGGGTTAAGTCCTCCTTTCAGCCACACCTCATCTTAACAGTGTCAGATGGCATTTGTCCCATGTAAGAGGAGGTGAACTTTGCATATTTTCTGGCTCTTTTGTCAAAAAGCCTGTATATTGCTTTTTTTGGTCTCATCTCTCATAATATTTCCTCTAGATTGAGTGGGAATACAGTGGAAAAGCAGTCTGGAGGAGCTAAGGTGCTGGTTGCCATCTGTAGTACGTCTTTCCTAAAAATTATTATTTTGATCATTTGTGCTGTCAGTTAAGCAAATTCATCCCTGCCTGATCACTCTAAAACAGTACTTTGAGGATCTATGGTTGAGTGCTTATTTATTTGTCTTGCACTATCAGAAGTTAAAAACAAAGCAATGCAAAAATAGTTCTTATAATGACTAATGTGGAACAAATAGTTGACGGGCTAGAAACTGTTTGGTAAAAGTGTTTGTGCAGTATTAAATTCTACTGGGATAGAATGTATAGCAAGGTTTATAAGCGGTCAAAAATATTCTAGGAAACCACAGTTGTTCTAAAGAAACTAGCCTGAAATTTGTATTGTCCTTCATTCCCTGTAACTGTGTTTAACGGGCCTCCAATGCCTCTCTTTTTCTTTCATAGCTTGTATTACTTTTATTGCCTTTCTCTAGATCAAAGACATAGGAAAAAGAAAAGAAAAATGGTGACCGAGAGTGATGTCTGCAATCTTCCACATCTTAGCATTATTTTTCTAAATGTTCTTACCATGATTTAATGCAGCTTTTGCTCTTTATAATTCTAGGAGTCACTGTAGATAATTCTAAACCATCTTGGGTGTCCCAACCTTTCATACATTTTTATAGAAGTCAGTGCTTTGCCAGCCCTACTGATAAAAATTCAAGCCTGATATAATTAGAGATTCTAAATACATTTCAGTTTCATTTCTTTAAATTTTATTTGCCATCTGGCTATACAAGCTAGTACAGTTTACGTTTTTTTAATTTTTTTTCTTTTTTTTTTTTTTTTTTTAAACTTTGAAAGCTAGAGGCATGGCTGCTTTTCTGAAAGAGTGCCAAATTATCACATGGCTATAGGCGCTGATGATTTTAGGAAACCACCAAGCGCTGTGAGGAAATAGTAGCCTAGAATTTCAGAAGTCTAGTGCTTGGTGTCTTTTTGCACAGGATGAAATGTAACTCTGGGCAGCGTGGGGATTTGTATCTTGTAAGTGCTTAAAACTACCCTCTGAGTTTCATTCCCTATTCTTGGGAAAAGCTTATTGCCATTAGGTATAGAGTTGTAGAGGTAGGCAACATACCTATATTTGCAGGACGTAATCTCTCAGGTTGTACGATTTTTTCCAGTTAATTGTAAGGGAGACCAAAAGAGTTCATGCCTTCCATATGAATTTCCACAGCCTGCTGGTAGTTGTGGCCACAGTTCTCACAAGGAGTGGCTTTGTTTTGATGTAGGTATTAGTATGAACTTCTCCACAGTGCTGTGTTGTCTTTGTCTTCCCTCTCTTCCCATGCCAAGCCTCTCCCTCATTCAGAGGTTTGGCCTCCTTCAATAACAATATCCTTACTAATGCAATATAAGACTTGATGGTATAATTCTTTTTGGTAATGACTGTATAGCTGAATTTCATCTTCTATTAATCTGAAAGTAATTACCTCTGTCTTTAGAAATAATAATAGTAAAAGGATTTTACTATTATTAAATAGTAAAATTTAAAAGTTGGATGGGCCTGGAAGATGTAATTTAATAGTGAAGCTGTACATCATTGTTCTGTTTGAGAGTATAAACACTAAACCAAAGGGACAGGGAAAAAAAGTCAGCTGGGGACTTGGTTTTGATTTTATGAAATCTTGAAATTATTTTTGTGTTTTCCTCTAATTTTCAGCATAAATGTTTTCACAGGTACCCATAGCAGAAGAAAATGGATAAATTTATGTAATTCTTGTACACCACAACTTTTTTCAAAGAAATGTGAACACCTTTCAGAAATGCTATTTCAATGGAGTGGTTCATTTCTGTAATTGGTCAGACCTATGAGAAGTCATGGATTTTGATGTCTAGTAACAGCCTGAGTTATCTTCTAACTAAATAAAGCAACCTGTTTCAGGCTTGACCTCATTTTCATATATACATTGGGAAAGTCAGTGATTGTAAACACAGATGGTCTAACACATCATGTCATGCTGTTGCCCTTGTGTTGGTACAGGGCTAAATCTTGCACTGAGAATGAGGATTTTTACGTCAAACAAAGAACTTAATTAAGAACAGATTTCAATATTTAATGACTACACAGTAGCTTATTAAACTGTTTGCACCAGTGTTTACAACATTTAGTGGATTAAATATTTGTTAGCTGGAGAACAACTTGCATTGCTATTGCATCCAATCTTAGCCCTTTCCCTGTGATACTACAGAGGCTCCTTAGCCTAGAAAAACAGATTTAATCTTTGTGCATCCAGGACAGTGTCTGGAGACCTCAGCATGATTTGGGACGTAGGATAAATCGGAGGGTACAAGGAGAATCTGAATGGACAATTCAGTAATCTTTCTTGTAGGACTGCTACATTCCTAGTCAGAAAGAACTGGGTAAAATCTCTCTGCTTCCAACCTAGCAGAGAATCTTCTTCAGTCTTGAGCAATTGGAGGGTTAATGGCATCTGTAGAGATTCCCAGAGCCACACTACATATGTTCACAACCTACCCCAATTTCTTCTCTGAAATCATAGATTGAAGCCATGGGTGGTTTCTTTTCCTGAATTTTAAGTATGAAGCTTATGAAGTCTGTTACATTTCAAACTAGAAGTGCACATTTGCCAGTTAAATAGATGGGGTTGCAATTTAAATAGATAGTGTTTTAACTTAGCCCTTGGAGAACCCACCAGCTCACTCCCTCTTTTTAAACTGTGGGCAAGAGAGCCATTTCCTTCTCCTGAAACATGTACGTTGTCTCGGTGTACAGTGAAGATCTCTTACTGTTTTCATGCCATTGGCTTGTTAACTGATAAAAATAGAAAACCACAATGTCTCTCCTCTTTTCAGGATGAAAATGTTTCAATATTTATCTTCTTTTCTAGCAGCTCATTTAAAAATGATAAACAAACATCTCATCACTCTTTTCCTTTGGGTCCTTTTCCTCCAGATGAAAGAAAAAATTTCATCATTCAATTCCCTAAACAATGTTTCTTCTGAGGAAGTCATTGCGGTTTCAAACTCTTACATATGGTATTGTACATAGATACTTAATGCTGAGGTCCTGTGAGAGATGTTAGCAATTTTTCCTTCCATCTGCAATAAGTTATGACCACCTGCATCAGCTCAACCATGCTGCTAATGGTTGCAAGCCCTCCTCCATTCCTGCTGCCTTTCCATGTTATCATTTATGGAGGTAGTCTAGTGCTTTTAGAGGTGAAAGTCAGACTGCTAACTCATGACTTTCCATGAGAAATGTGGCTAATCAAAGGAATTGTTTGGCCCAGCAGGATGGGTGGGTTAAACTTTGGGAAAAATATGTGATCTGTTGGTGATCAATTTGAAAAACAGAAGCATTGATGTTCATAAAGTTAATGATTTCTTACAGGCTATTCAGAGAACTCTGCACAACATCATGGTTCTTCTTGTACTGTAGGTTTTTGTATGCTCTGGTGGGGGAGCTCTGGATAGGGTGTCTGTTGATAAACTTATAGCAATCAGTTGTCATACATGTTTCTAATTAAAATCTAAATTAAATATTTCTTTGAAGCAAATTAAAATGAGGTTGCGGCTTTTTGCCACCAAACATTAAGTTATCATAAAATATGCATCTTACATTTCTACAGCAAGGAGCTAAAAATTTGATGGATTGATTGTTTTGGATAGCAGCAGAATTTCGTCATGAATTAATGAATTTTTATTGAATTCCACAATACTTACAGTATTACACTCTTTGGAGTGTAGATTTTCTCAATTTCTATTTTCTGGAGATAGATCTGGCTCTTTATATTTGATTCTTCCCTCTATCTCGTATTCAAATGGATAGAAGCCACTTCTGCTGTTCAGTGCAGGATCTTATTTGTTGCATTTCCACGATGTCTTCCATACAGGAATCTCAAAGACTTGATATTCTTGATGTAGCTTTGCAGCATCCTTAGACACAGGCAGCGTCATGATCAGTATCTAAACAATAAGAGAAGTCAGGAGAAGAGAATTTGAATAACTTAAAAATCAGACAAACAAGCTTGTGGTGTGGTGTAGCCAGGAAGAGAATGCAGAGTCATTTTTTCCAGAGGAGATCTGTTAATTTTTGTTTTGTTTTGTTTTGTTTGCTTTTTTCCCAACAAATAGTTCCTCAGGCAATGTAATTTCAATTGTTCTGAAATGACCTGTGAGTTTAACTAGAATTCAGTTTTATCTAAAAGTTGAGGGAGGGGAAAAAAAAAGAGCAACAAAAAAGCTTGATTCCTAATTGCTGAAGTTAACATTTTCACTTTCTTATTTAGAATTATTTTTTTGCATGCCCATCCTGGAGATGGTAAGGCCTCTCCTTCCTCTGCATGTAAGCAGGAGAGAAGAAGGTCTGTGGAACCTAGAGTGCAGCAGGCTTTAGGGCCAGAGAAGGGTGCATGCGTACAGAGTTCCTGGCCTCTCAGGCAGGCAGCACAATTGAATCTTGCTGTTCCATTCTTGTACTAATATGTAAAAGTACAATAACATATTTTTTTTGGTTTAGTCTTTTGCTGCTTTCATTTTCCAAAAAGACTTTAGGCCTGAGTAGGCTAGCATAGAAATATCCTTAATGAAGCAGTGAGGCTAAGCCTTAGAAAGCTGGAGAGAAACATTGAAACTCTATTAAGCAGAGGAGAAAAAGAAATACAGCTTCTAGGTTGACTAAAAAATGACATTAATTTTGTTAAGTGTATGCAATTTTCTATTTGTTTACTTAAAATAAATAAATAAATAAAAATTATATGGTTTTGCTTCTAGGCTTTAGTCGTACGTATTTTCCCATATGAAAATGCTGGATTTGCTTACAGCTTCACCAGGTTGCATTATCCTTAGGAACGTATGCTGGGTTGCAGTGAGTTGTTTTTATTATTATTTCTAAAAAAACAGTAATAATTTTTTTTACTTATGTCACCTCATTGGGCAAGAGTATTCTGCAAAAGTACAAGTCAGTGTTGTTTCTGGGGGCATCTGGAAGGATAAGCCAGGTCTTACACTTCACCTGCAGCTGGACTAATACTTCACCTCCTTGGAATCTTGAATCATTTTTTGAAAAAAAGTGTTGGATAACTAAAGCCAAGACATTTGTGAAACTGGTTTAACTCTGTTAAAACAAATGAGGGAAAGACATGTTTGCTCTATTGTCCTATAGAAATTTGATATATTGTATAAACTGTTGCATAACTGGAAGCAAATTCATAAAGCTTCACTGTCCATTTACCCCTAACAGTAAAACTAATGACTGTAGTCATTAAATATTTTCCCTGATTATACCAATCCTGTTGTGAGATCTCAGCTTGATTTCCAGATCTTGCAGATTAGTGCAAGGTTACTGAGGTATTTATGAATTACTTTGGAAGTGTAATTATTTTTCCTGCTCAAATAGTACTGAAATAGTACTACAGTACTGAAATTGGGGAGCAATTCACAGCACAATTTAAAAGATTTTTACCATTTTCAAATATTTTAAGCATAATTTTCTGCAATTTGCTTGTCTGATTTTTCATATTATGTAGTTATTTCTGTGTGAACAATTTCAGACCAGCTGATTTTCAACAACATGCTCCATATAGATCACTTTCATATTGTTTTTTTTTAAACCAAGACCGTCTCTTCTTTTCTACATTTAATACAGTGCTATAAGTACTTTAGTACAGGGGCTTTTTCTTTCAAGCCTAAGGGAGAAAGAACGACTGAGAGAAGAAGTAGATGAGTTCATTTTGGAGGCTTGATTTAAAATTTCTCCTTGACCCTGACATAAGAGAAGGCATTAGATATCCAGACCCAGTGTTCAAAATTTCTTGATGCTTTTCTGATCTATAGAGGAAGATATAACTTAGGCTTACTAGTTTTCAAGAAACTTGAGATCCCCTTCTCTGCTACATTATTTATGCCATCTGATTGTATGTTCATTCATTCACATAATCTTGTTTAGAAGATTTGTCAGATTGCTGACTGTTTTTTTTTAATTCCTCCGGATGCCTGAGCTTTGAAAGTGCGTATAATTTTGTTTATCTCTGTAGTCCCAGATCAGCAGCACAAGCAGTAACCTTTTTGAATGCTGCCTTCTTGAGAACAGCTACATATTTTTAATGTTTTTTTCTGATCTTGGACTAAATAAAACAGCTTCCTTGGGTATATTAACAACCAAAATCAAGTCACTGACCTTCCTGTTTGAAGACTCTTGTAGAACTTGTATTTGGCATACTAGTTCCTTCCTCAATGCTTTGCACTGTCCTTTTTTTTTTTTCTTTTTTTTTTTTTTTTTTTTTTTTTTTTGTGGGGACAGTTCTTATGAAATTATAAATTACTAGCACTAAAGGGAGGTAGCAGTAATAAAATCATAATGTTCAGAATGAGTAACAGTATTCTTTTAACTAATTAATTTTGAGAGAATCTAAACTTTAAATTATGCCTGAATGATACATCTTTTGTTAGTTGAAATCTTAGAGCTGAAAACAGTTGAAGAGTAAAAACAGAGGAAAAATGTAAGTAAATTGTGAAGGGTCTTGGAAGGAGACTAGTGTTTTAACTCTCTATTCTCCCTGTGTCTACAGATCCTTCCCTGATGCAGATAAATGTTATGGTATGAAATGCAATTCAGCTGATTTACATCCATAAGGAACTGACCTTTTATGAGATGATGACAAAACTTCAGCATCTGATTAGCTACTTGAAATCTATTTTGATTTCTTAATACAAAGCCTATAATCCAGAAGAGACCATGTCTATTGCAGATTGAATTTCATCTTGCTTTATTCTGTATCTGTTCTATCTTGTAATAAGGTTACACAGAGAGAATTTTTTTTTTCATTTGTTTGGGTTTTTTTTTGTTTTTTTTTTGTTTTTTTTTTTTTGTAATAATATAGCAGTTTGTTAGGTATTTGGATTCCATGCCTGTGCTGTATAATGTTGGTATCTGTTAACCCTGTTAAATTTGTTTCTCTCAAAAAGACACACTATATGCGATTATGGTCTGGGGAGAGAAAGTGAACAAAACCACTGCAAAACTAATTGCAGAACTATGCTCACTGAATAGAATTGATAATGAAAAACACGACATGGAAAGAAAAGTTAATGAAGAGAATGATGATAGCAGAATGGCATTTAAGAAGAGGTGAGATTCAGATTTGATCTTTGTGGTTAAGAGTCAGTCACTGTTACTTTTTATAATTCGATACCATTGAGGTTCAACTATATGGGAGGTTACTCAGCTGTCTGCATCTTTGAAAGTGTTGTAAATCAACCTGATTCGGAGGGACTATCACGTGTTTTTTGCAATCTTTTATAATGTATATAAGTCATCATTTTAGACTGGTAGCCAGGAGGGGATCTGACTGAATTGTGGGGTGGGAGAGGATCTTTTTTTTCTTTCTCTTTTTTTTTGTTGTTGATAATGATTACTAGCCATACACCATTTCTGGTGAACTCCTGATTCTTGTTCTTCTGGGAGCAATAGTTTTTTTTTGTTTGGTTTGGTTTTTTTTTTTTTTTCATTTCGACATGTTTATCTGATTCTTCACCCAACATTTCATTAACTCATTGGTTTTGATTTTTCCCTTACAGGGACAAAAATTGAGAGCAGCATAGTGGCATGTAGCTAGTGTGAGTGAGACCCAGTTTGAATTCAGTTACAGAATCCTCCCTTTCGCCAGCCTACTGCTCAAAATATGCTAATGTGTCTTTTGGGATTCTTAGACTGCAGCTAGAGGTTGGCTAATAATACAGCCCATGTAGTCTTCACCCTTGTGTTAATGACTGCTATTCTAGTACAAGCTCTTGCACAAGAAAGTGGTAAACCTGACTGGGGAACTGGTTTGGCTTAAAAAGAAACAGGCAAACACCCCTAATTTATTTTTCTGCTAAATAATTTTCAGTTCTGGCTCATTGGATGGCTGCCAAATTCTTATAATGCTGTAGTACAATGGGTAAAAGCTGGCAGCAGGGATGTAAAATTATCATTATTTTGCCCTCGCATTGCTGTAAAAAAGTCATCGTGAAAAGGGAGGAGATGCCTTGTTTTGCCTGCATTGCTACTGCTAGGTGCCAGGACAAGTCTGCAATTCTTTAAACAAGTTGAAAGTATTTCCCTGGTCTGGAAACCAAAACCAGAAGGCATCTTCCTTCTTCCTGGTTTTGAAAGTATTTATAAAAACAAAAAGACAATACAAAACCCCCCTGATTTTTTGTCTCATGTTGAGAACTTTTGCAATTATACCCTAAGTGTGTTTTTTCTCTGGATTTCTGTGTTTGCCTTCTCTGAGATTTTGCACAGATGCCTTTTTAGCACCTGATGTGCTCAGGAAACATGAAGAGAATTTTTTGTTTTGTTTGGGTTTTTTTTTATGGTTTGGTTTTTTTTTTTTTTTCAGTGGAAAACAATGCACCTGGCAATAACATTATATACTTCATAAATCCAAGTAGGTCAGTCCTGACTGATATGAGGAGAACAAGCAGTTTCTGGTGAAGGAATAAAGGAATCCTGTGTTCTTCTCAGTGCTGAATAGGGTGGAAAATAGCAAAGATGTTTTGCTGTCCTTGTCTGCAAGCCTGTCCCTGTGCAATCTTTTTTCCCTCCAGTGTCAGGCTAGGGTAATTGAACTTCTGATTAATGCAAGTATATTAACATAAAATTGGAATAACCTAATGGAGAGGGAGCAAACTATGATTATTTTATTTTTTTTAATTAGAGATTCTTTTCACTGTGTGCTGCTGACCAGAGCTAAGGTCATTTGCATCTATCTACAGCTTGAGCTGTGGGTGATTTCCAGTTGTGCACTCAATCTCTGTTCCAAACTGCAGAGTTCCCATTTTGACTTATTTTAATAATAGACTAGTACTTTCATTTTTGATAGTCATAGTAATTCCCAAATATATATATGTTTATCTATCTATCTATTTATTTATTTATTTTTTAAAACCCATCCCTAAAAAGTACTGCTAGCTTTGGCCTTGGTACTGGAATTGTCTTAAAAGGGACATTACACAGCTAGGAAAGAGGGGCACCAGTGTTTGACAATACCACAAAACCGAAAGAACTCAGATACAACTGAACATTTTCAAGATTTCTGCCTTGGTTCAGAATAAGGCAGAATTTTCCTCACTCCAGATTCCTTCACACTTAGACACTCTGCCAGCATAGAAAATAAGAATATATTTTACAGCAGCCAAAATATCATATTTTTATTATTTGAGTGTATAATTAAGTTACTAAGCAGAAATTTTCTGGATTTGAGCATGCAAGAACATTTGAAAAGAGTTGGAAAGATTGTCTAGTGCTAAGACACTAGACTTTCTGATGGATGCCATAAGAATGGGCAGAGCTCAGCCAGAAGGCTTTTACAGGAGCTGTAGGAATATCAGATGCACTATTTCTCCTGTCTTATGTTGACCTGCAAGAGACAGCATAATATGTCATGATGACAGTCGCAGCTTGCTTTGTGTGCAGGATGATTTAGACATGTAAATGTCACACTTTTAAAACTCCAGGAAAATGGCAATAGAGGTGTCATATTAGCTGCCTTATACAGAGTTCCAGTTACTAATCCACTCACTACCCTGCTATCTTTCTGTTGCTGCTCTCGGCCTTCACCACTAGTAAACTGCAACTCTGACTGCTGGGCTGGCTGAAGTTATTTGCCTGCTCTCTGCAGAAGCCCTTGGGAGGGCAGAAGGAAATGGACTTGAAATGATGAGAAAGGAGCTCAGGAGAGAAGTTCAGGAAATAACAGCTTCCTCCTACTTACACAGCTCTGGAGTTCTGGTGATATTTATATTAATGACTCAAGTGGTGGAATAGAGGGATTGCTAGATTTAGGAAAGACTTTCAAGTTTGTTACATTTAAATTACAAGTCAAAATAATCTGGGGGGATAAAGAGAAGTGACCTGGAAAATTCAAGACACTGTCCAGGAAGGAGTAGTGGAGGTTCAACATCTAGGCAGAGCTAATAAACTGCTTCGATATTAAGTGTCAGAATATGGGCTAGCAACAGTTCTGAAGGAAAACATCTAGCTCAGAGTTATAGCTGATTATGAGTTGTGATCAAGCCGAGGACTTTATGATACTGAGAATAAAGTAAACATGACTGGGTGTGGGGCATAGCCTGCAAGATAAATGTGATCAACTTTCTACTCTGTTTCCCGCATCCCTAGAAGGGGGATTTTCTGTTCCCTACTCCCTGGAATAGGCTGTCTGGTTCTAAGCACTGCATGTTGTGAAGGACGTTGGCCAATTAGGGAAGGTGCAGAGGCAGATCAGGAGAATGACCTGAAACACAGGGAAAGCTTGAATAAGCTGGTGTTGTTCAGACTAGATAGAAGATTGAGATTCACTGAAAAATGCAGCATAAGGCACTGCAAAGGAATAATTTTCCCCCCATGTCTAACAGTTGAGACAAGAAATTATTACACTGCAGGAAAGCAGATTTAGATACTGAGTTAGGATAAACCTTCCTAAAATGGGTAGTGGCATACTAGGATAAATTGCTAGCAGAGGCAGTTGACTCTCTATTACTCCACATAGGAAATCTTAAGGAAAGTAAACTATATATCTGTCAGGAATTGTACAGTTATCATAATTCTCCCTTGTGGAAGAGACATGCACTAAAGGATTTCTCAAGTCCACTAGAGAATCAGATTTTTTTTTTCCAATGATTTTTTTTTTTAACCTAAGTAACTGTATTTGACTGATTTATTTATTTATTTAGTTATTTTTTTTTTCTCTCAGCTGGGAGACAGAGATTAAGAAGTAGGGGTAGTAAGGAGCATAGGATCACAAGATAATTCAGGTAGGAAGGGATTTCATGGAGTCTCTAGACCAACACTGCTCAAAGGAGGTTTAGTTATGAAAACAGATGTGGTTCCTCAGAGCTTTATCCCTTTGTGTCTTAATGACTTTCAAGGACAGACACTCAAGCAGCTGCTTTTACCACTGACCTGCCTCCCTTTTCCAGTGGATACCTGCGTAGTGAATGTTTTTCTTCTTTCCTGACCTAGTGCAATTGAATACCCTGTCTCCTTGATTTCCCTTTCTAACTCCTGAGCATGAAAGTGACTTCAGTCCTTGCTCAGAGTAGCCATATAGGCACCTTGTACCTGGAAACTAAGCAGAAACACTCTGTGCATTCACTGAGTCCAAGCTAGTGTCCCCACAGAGACACCATTCTTGACTTAGAAGTGAGATTTTTTTCAAATGAATTCAGGAGAGTTTAGCCGTATAACCCACTGCCCTCCTTTAGAAAACCCCACAGAAAACTGAATATAAGATTTTTAATAGAGAGGTTTTTCTTTTAAGCTCCTCCTTGTGGATGTTTTGGGAGGTGCTGGATTTAAAATAATGTTTGTGTTACATGAAATAGTTGAGAGTCAATTCCATGGAGAAGACTGAAGTAGAGGAAAGCAAGATAAACAGGTGCCTTGGGAACCATTGGTCTGTTGAACTGAGTGGGAAGAAATTAATGTGAAATAGGACATCATGGCTGACTTGCATCAAAGGGAGAATGATGCTTATTCTTCAGTTTTTTCTCCAGTTTCTTGTAAATTTTCTAATTATTCTATAGTAGTATTATTATAAGCAGTTACTGTTACTAATAAATAGCTTAATTCTAGCTTCTGCTGAAGACAAGGGGAGATTTCTATTGATTTCATCAAGAAATTAATTAAATCCATTTTCTTTAATGACCTTTAGCAACCTGTTGTTGTCACTTAGAGCTATTGTTCAAAAGATGGCAAGTAATAGAAAAGATAGGAATCAGTGTCTGATAGTGGTGCTCAAAATGTGCTACAGGCTACATCCAGATAAAATTCTTGTTTGTATAAACTGACCAACATATAAAATTGTCCTTGTCCAGAGTTTCTTCTCTTTACTTGCTACCATTCTGAACCATTTTAATTACTTTACCTTCCCATCTGGGCTTTCAAGCTCTATTGGCCCTCACTTTGCTTGTGGCTTAAATAGTTTGTAACCCTCAACTTGGGGATGGAGTTCTCATTGTGCAATGGGTTTAATCAGTAACATATGTCCTCATGATGTTTCCTTGTCCAGACCAATCCTGTCCTTTTGTTTGGGTGATCTAGTTTCCTTCTTCAGCAGACTGTTGAGTTGAAAATATCCATGCAAATGGTCTAATTCCAGTGAGCTTCAGTGATGGAGGCCTATTTCCTCTAACAGCTGGCCATAAGTCATTGTAAAATTGTAAATGCTCAAAACTTTTGCTCCCATTCCCAGGGGTTCTCCCATTAAAATGATTTTGCATTCACTACCTGCCAACAGGGCCTGTAAGTGAGCCAGAAAACCAGCAGATTAGGCATAACTATGAATTCTGAGTGGAAGAGAGGGGTTGGAGATTGAATTTTTAGCTGACAAAAAAAATGGGCCTTTCATGAGAAACAAAAAACTTAGTACCAAGTGCTCTGTGGGGCCTTTATATTGAACTGTAGTTCATAATTAACACCTCTGCTGTTTTCTCACCATGGGAATAGAAATCCTCCAAAAAGTTGATTGTGTTAAGATTTGCCCTTCACATTTTGGAGATCTTCTTCCAGCCAGATCCTCTTATTTCTGTAGACAGAATAAGTCATTGTGACTTTGTCTTTAAAAAGAGCTGGGTATTAACTGCACCATTCCAGTCTTTTCCCTAGGCTTGTAATCAATGGATCTGAAGTTTTAATCCTTTCAGTTTTACAGACCTACAGAAATAAGTAATGAGAGAAAAGCCTCTTGCATATTTTCACCTTTAATTGCCCAACTTTTCAGTGTTATGAACAGACCAATTGTGTAGTACAACAGATGCTGTGGTCTTTCATCCTTCATAAAAAGGAGGGAAAAAAAAGTCAATTACACATTTGCAACCTGGAAATGTTTTCTAAGGAGTCCAGCTATCTTTCTATAATGAATATTTATCATGTGATTGTTTCAGTTCTTAATTATCACTAAGAGCCTATCTCTTCCATTTTGTTTCTATAACCTATGCTTGTGAGCATGTCAATTTGATTTTTTTCTTGTGGCATGATTTATTGGCATATATGAGCTTGTGTTTCTAGTAACAGACCATTACTTTTAAACGATTTATCTACTTTCCTTTCTCCTTTGATAACTTGGCCTACATGCTAATGACTGCCTGCTGATATTGAAATGTAGTGTTAATGTTCATGTTTTGTTTAAATGGAATAATTATACTTCACTGTTAGCCTTTTATGTAACAGTTACAATGTATTTTTGACAGGTGGAGAGGGAGAGGAATTTACATCTTTTATTTAGTATTAAAGCTAACTTAATGTTGGACTGTATTGTCTTTGGAGCTAAACTTACTTCAGGACTTGATACTGGAGAACTGTTAAATGAGAGATAATCAAATACTACTTCAGTGTTGTGTAGCTTTATGAGACCTGACACGAGCATACAAATATGGAAAGAATATTTTTGTCCTTGACATAATGGAAGAATGAAAATAGCTAAAAACAGGAAGACAAAGGCCACCAGTAACCTGTCAGTTTAGCCTTAACAAATGCTCCTTAGAGACGTGTTTTCAGTGGGAGTCCATAGAGGACAACCTGAAAGGAAAACACCACAAAGTAAATGAAGGCGGGGAAACATTTTCCTTCTTATTCGTGCTGGTTTTGTTCTGCTTTCATTTTTGAAGAGACAGAAGCCAGAAAAAAAACAAACCAACTCCTATTCCCTTTTTGATAATCAGCCTATAAAAGTAGCTAGTGCCATAAATAACCGCTGTATAACTGCTGAAAGGTCTGGAAACTGAAATGTGTGGTGATGTATGATAGAACATTAAGTGATGGCTTTAAAATATTATTGGTGATACGTTTTCTCTCTCTCCACATAATTCGGAAAGAAAATAGTAAGGCTGAAAATAATTTAAATGGGCTTTAGATGTGCTTGGCTTTTTCTTAAAGTGGAATTTGAGTAGGACTTTTATATATATGTATATAGGGTTTTTTTTCTTTTTTTCATGATATTTGACTGCATAAAATTCTTGAGTTTAACATTCTGTATTGTGAGTAGTCTAATATTCTTTTAGCAAGTGAAGGAAAACTTGTTGATATGATCACACTGAAATATTAAAAAAAGTCATATTTCAACCAAATCTAGATAGCAAGATAGATAAAAAGTATGTTAAGCTGTTCAGTTGATATATTTCACTTTTTGTTCTTCCTATTTCACAATGCTTGACTTGAGCTGTATGTAAAGTGTGACGTAGCCTATTGTTGAGGTTTGGAGATCTCAAAAAAAAGTCAGACCATGTTACAGAAAAAAAAGAAAATAATTTTTGTAACGTTTCTCTGGGCTAATTTTTAGATCAGAGTAATTCAAAAGTATGAGGAGTGCTCATTTGTGTCAGAATACTTGTCAAAACCCCCTAACCCTTGAAAAGAAGGGAAAATTTCAGGAAAAATCTGCAAATGATTAACTTGAGGACTACAGAAAAAAACCCCAATATTTATTCGGAAATATCACTTTACAAATTGTAACTTCACAATTGAATGTGTAAGAAATGTGTCTTTGTCTTCTACCTGGTTGTTACTGAAAATTTTGTTTAATGTAAAAGTTTCATTGCTATGTTTAGGGACAGGTGACTGTTCAATATATTTTGAACAGTTCCTTGTGCTTCATTTATAGGGACAGTGGTCTCAGTTCTTGAATTCACTTGAATTCATTCTTGAATGCATTAATTTGACTTCTGAAAGTTTAGCTTTTCACTTAAGGGGCAGGAAGACTGATTGATCACAAGCAGTGTTACTGCTCCTCCAGGTACATGATTGTGGACTTGACATATTTCATGTTCCTTTGGGGAAGAAACAAAAATTCTGACAAATGTGAACTTCTTCATGGGGCTAGTGATGACAGACATGTCTCTTCTGTTTGATAACTTCTACCTTTATAGAATGAAAGTTAATTTCTTGGTGTTGCAAATCCTTTCCCTGCCCAGATAATGGTATTTCACATTTTCATTATGAACCTTAAGAAGCATAATGGTATTTCATATTTTTATTATAAACCTTGAGAAGCTAAGCTTTTTGCCCAGAAACTAGCCTTTTACCACACATTGTTTATAAAATAGCAATAATGTAGCAAGCTCTGCTATTTCTCATTTTTGTACTTATCAGTGAAAAAAAAGTTTGATATAAAGTTAATTTTATTCTGGATTTCAGCTTTTTTTTTGACTATGTCTTATGAAGTAATTTTAAAAGAGAACCCTATTCTTATAAATCACAAAGATTTCCACATTCTTTCTAGTTTTCTTTTTCCAGTTCTATATAAATCTTAAAATTACCTTCACATTTATATTTTGGAAAAATATAGATGATCTTTATAAATTATAGTCAGGCTGGCATTAAATATAAAATAAACCTGGCAACTACATGTAACCAAGACCAGTGTGACCTTTCATGGCTTAAAATGCAGTTTTGTCCTTATTTTGATCTACACTGATGTAGTGATATTATTAATAGCATGAGATTGTCTTTGTCTTCAAGAGGGTTTTAAAACAATGTGTTATTATTGTATCTTATTTGGTGGTTGCTTTACTTTTGATAGGGTTCAGCTGCCTTATGCTATCAAGCTTCACTTAAAAGGAGAAGTAAGAAGCTTTTGAAATCTGACCTTCAGATAAAGCCACATGACCCTTGCAGCTGGGATTTTGAAGAAAAAGACCCAATACAGTGACAATTCAGATAAAATTTTGGACACTGACAGCGTTATACCGTCTGATCAGTTTATGCATTTTTTAAATACATTAGCAGTAAATGTGGAAGTCATGTATGGCAGTAGGGCTTAGATGCCTGATATGAATAGCTATTTTGAAATGGACAGAGCCAATGTAGTTGTTTCATATAAGATTAAAAAGCTCAGTCATAATTATGGGCCTTAACTAGGCTTTAAACACTGACTTGGAGACAAAGTGGATCAGATCTCATAAAAATTCTTATTCCATTCAAAATTGAATGAATGAATCTCAGATATGTCCTTTTTTTGCAATCTATTTCACTAAGTAGTATGATTTTCTACAAAAAATCCTAGATGATTCTATGTTGGGGTTTATTTTTTTTGGGTGTGTGTCTGTCGTGGTTTTTTTTTGTGTTTTTTTTTTTTTTTTTTTTTTTTTGGGGGGGGGGGGTTGTTGTGTGGCTTTTATTTTTGTGGTTTTTATTTTTTTTCCAATTAAGTACTTGGCATCTTCCAGGTTTTTATAAACTAAAAGTGGTTTGTAACTTGAAGAAAATAGGGTGTAATTC
Source organism: Pedionomus torquatus (assembly GCA_013398155.1). NCBI lineage: Eukaryota > Metazoa > Chordata > Aves > Charadriiformes > Pedionomidae > Pedionomus > Pedionomus torquatus. The sequence continues at coordinate 810,743 of VZRU01019007.1, read as the reverse complement.
AAGAAAATTTATAAATATTTTCCTTCTCATGGGTCTTTTCGTCATCCCTACCATCGGTTGCTGTCATGTGATACCTGGATGAAAGCTTTGCCTCAGCAGACAGAACTCTCCATGTATCTGTGTGGACGTCACTCGTGTAGCTTATCTGGGAATGAATAATGCAGCTGTGAAAGGAATAACATGCTAATAACTGCATATGAGATGTTTGCACACAGTGACTTTCCAGTGTTCAAGTATAGCTGAACTCTGAACATATTTATTGCTGAATTTGTCCTTGAGGGGAAAAAGCACCAGAAAAGTGGATAATGTGGTATAGACACAGGGGATGAGTTCTGAGCTATCATTCATAACATTGTCATTTCTAAGAGCTCTGCTTTTCCAGTTGCAGTAAACATTTGTTTTGGCTTTTTAAACTTAAAAAAACCCCAATAACCACAAACCCACAACCATAAACCAAAACAACAAGAAAAACAACAACAAAACAAAAAGCCAAAACCCATGGAGGAGCCAATTTTAACTTTGACTGTTACTTTAAAAACTCTCCTCTGGCTCTACATTGTACCTCCCTCTCTCGCAAGTTCCTTGTGGCCCCCACAATAAGCTTTGAAGAGCAGGCAGACAAAAAGTGCAGTCCACAGACTCCCTTTGTTGGCAGCATGTGATTCAGTGACACCAGGGATACTTTAGTTCACCTGAGAAGCCCTGTATTTCCAGAAGAAATAAAGAAGGTCTTGACTACCTTCCTGGCAGACCAGTGTAGGCCTGAACAGATTTCTAACCTATGTCATTGTGGTTCTTGAAACCCTTAAGCAAAATTTATACAGTGTGCTAGCAGTTTTGTTTACTTTGTAGCCCAGAAAGAGGTTTAGATTATAGAATAACTCTTGTGAAATAAATGAGATATAAGTCTGAAATGCTGATATTTTGTGAACATTGGGGAAAAAAATGTAGAATGTCAACAGAGCGGTAAAGGATGGTTTTAGAAGCACTTCATTTTGAAGTATCAAAATGGTTTTCATTGTTTTTCTTACATATTTCCTGTAGTTTCTATTCCTTTACTTTAGTAAAGACACTGGCCTTTCCTGTTTTCTACAACAACAATAATAATACTTCAAAAGGACTTTTCACCTAGGAATCTCAAAATGTTTTACAAATACTCATTAAATCTCATAGCATTGCTTGTCAGATTCAGGCAGATATTAGGAAGCTTGTGTGTTAGAAGCATCATCTAGCAAGCCATCAATAATTGCATTATTTCATACTTGTTTCTTTCCTTCCAGTCAGCACAGGCACTTCATTTGTTGCTTAAGATGGACATATGCATTGAAGACTAGACTCTCTTCACTTTTATTTGCAAGCAACTTCTAAGCTGAGCAGATTCTTCTTAGTTTCAGTCAGATGCTTCTCTGGCTTCCAGAAGCCCAGGAGGAAATGATGTGAAGGTATTTAATTTGAGGAATGTCACATTTTGGAAAACATCTTGGAGAAAGTTGTCTAAGAATTTTAATTCTGCAGAAATTTTCAGCTTTAACTTTTCAAATGGGGCCTATGAACAGTTTTCATGGAGCTAAAATCTAGTGTACAGTTAGGTCTTATTTCTGTCCCAGGATTCTCATGGAGGCTTTCAGTATGATTGTGAAAATCATCAGAATGCACGTCTAAAGAGGTTAAGACTCTTCTGACTCTTAAATCTGGCTTTGTTTAACTTTTTAAAATATAACCTTATAAAATTCCTCCAGTATTGCTGCTTTATCTGTAATTATAGACAGAGATTGATTCTGTTTGAGGAACTCCTTGGTTTCCAGAATTCATACTCTACTTTCACCTCTCCAGAGCTTGCTGTTTCCTGCAGTTTCCACACAACTTCACTCTCAGTACATTGCACCAAGCCTCAAGCTGGGAGGCAAAGGTGAGTTGGCTACTGGCAAAATTGTATGTTCCTATGGGGAATAATTGGATCTTTTGGCTGCTGCTGCTGTTGGGAAAAGCTGGGTGGGAAGACTTGTGAGCTGGTGACAAGCTAGATGGTGTCAGACAGAGCAGAGTACCTTTTTCCTGACCAGCTCCATTATTATGAACCTTCTCCTTTACCAGCAACACATTTCAAGGAAACGTGAGATGGAGCTAGGCTGACCACATCACAGTAATTTCATGAGATGCTTTAGATACCCAGATATCTTCAGTATTATTTTCAGCAGAATTTTGAAGTCTAAGGGTGAGGATCGTATGAGCTCTGTCAAGAATTTGTCCACCTGTGCATTGCAAGTTAAAGTATCTCTGTCCCACAGATACCTGCCAGATGACATCCAGAACTGAGAAAGAGTCAAGCGCGCTCTCCGTGTGAGCCACTTTGTGGGTATAGGTAGACAGACCTTTTTTATTTTAAAACTGATTAAATCAAAATATTACAAGTTCTTAAGCAGCTTCAAACAGTAATAGCTATATGTAAAGCAGGACATTAATCAGCTGGATTTTCAAGACAGTCTGATACTTTTTCCTCTTCAGTCCTGAGGTCATAGTTTGTCTGTAACTTTTGCTGAGTGCCTTATAAGAGCTCTATAAATAAAAAGTTATAACTGTGTGCTTGCATTTTCCCTGATTAAAATTCCATCTACATGTATTTAAAATCATATGTAAATGATATGACACCTCCAGGCGTATTTTTTCCAGTGAGACACTCAGTATTACAAAAGTTGTTAACAGAGCAAGGAAATTTTTATTTAAAAAAAAAAATAAAAATCAAGCCGTTACTGGAAGCAAGCGGACAATGAAGAAGACCTCTTACAGTTATAAAATGGATTTAGAAAGAGGAGAGAAGATATGTTAGTAAAAAATGCACTCTTTCCTAGTGACTGCCATGAGGAATTATGTATATACTTATACTAAGGCTTCAGGAGTGCAGGTTGTAACCAATATTATATTCTCAAAGTTTACCTATAAGGGCAGAATTAGCTGAACTATCTTTTGAAACATCAGACTTAATAATTTTCATTGGAGGAATTTATGGGTTTTGTGGTTTCATGTGTGGATTTTAACATATCGTAATTTGGTGGTACATTAAATTACGATAGGAACTTTTACGCTACAATTTTAACACTGAAGGTTGTGAAGAGCCAAGAATGTCACCTTCACGGAGCTGTATTCATGAAGAGGTGTGTACAAACACTCTGTTACCATGGGGTTTAACATTTCAAAGGTCTCTACTTTCTGTTTTCTTGATTTCATACTTAAGTTCCTTTAGGATCCATGTTTTCTTTTTTTCTGTGTGTGTGCATGCACATATAGGGATGTGTGTATACATATGTATGTCAGCGTGAACAAGATGAAAGCTGAAAGCCAGTGACTTTTCTCTTCTTGAATCTGTAAGCAATGGAAAAATCAGACGTTGCTGAATTATCGTATTTAGAAAATTTCCTACTGAATTTGTATCTCCATATAAAAGCACAGTAGGATGAGATTCTGTGGTTCATTTTGTATTTGCATTTCTGGTATTAAAGCTGCTTTTGGACACTGACTTTTCATAAGGCATCGGGATCATACTGCTCAGCCAGTTTTGTGATAGTTCGCTGGAGGGAGGAATGGAGGCTTGGACTGAAATTATCTCGAGGCACTTCCTTGTTATTAGAGGAGTCAAAACTTGCTTAAGCCTGCCTAGTTAGCAACGAAAATTCTTATCAAGGTAATACCTGCTGAAGGATCGTAAGTATCAGTCAATTATGGATAAGACAGCTGAAGGTCAGAATAAAATACTTCATCAAGTATTTTTATTTAAGCAAGAACAGAACTGTGATCCTGATTTTAACTTTTGCATATTCATTCATTTATCTCACTGTTGAGCTAAATAGCTGTTGTTGCAGCAGTAAGAAAAGGAATACATTTATTTCCTAGGTGTAGAAGATGTAGAAAGGGTAGATGTGACCTTTACTGTACCTTTCTTTTTGTCCACAGAAAAAGGCTCAGCAATTCTCAGATACCACAGGATAAGTCAGATGCAATGTGCTATGGAGCTGATCAAATTCTGTGGCAACTGGATGCATGAGTTAAGAGCTGACTTGGCAGGTACTGTTCTCAAGACAGTTAATTGTTTCAGCAGCTTTTCTTTTATTTGCTCTTTTTTAGGAACAGTTTTCCTGGGTGACACAGAAGCCAATGCAAATATGCATAATGAGTATTGCTTTAAGTTTCAGGTGAGACATAGGGCTTCCCTAAGTGTATGTGAAAACTCAAGACGTTTTCCACAAGTCAGACTGAACTGGAATCAGATCTCTGGTATAATTTGGCTTTAGACAAGAATAAATGAACCCCCATGAGAAGCAGCCAGGTTATGTTGCAGGTACCTTCTTAGGTCAGTCACCACTAACATGAGAGAGATTAGGAGAAATTCTTTTTATGATTTAGTTAAGTATGCTTTTTTTGTGTGTGCCCTGAATGATATCTCTATTAAATTAGCCAAGGAAAAAATGCCAAGGTCTTTACGGCATATAAAATAAGGTGCGCCAATAAAGTCTAAAGGTATGTTAGTGAAGTTCAACATGTTTGTACTAATAACATCGGTGATTCAAGAAACTAACACTTCTGTAGTCTTCGAATGAGAGAACTTGTTCACTAGGTGTGAGTGAGTCACATCACATGCATGTCCAGACATTTCAGTGTTTTATGTGCATGAGGCTAATGTTGTTAGAGTGCCACTGAGCTCATAAGGAACACAGAGAGGAAAAAGAATATTCTTTACCAAACCACATATTTTTGGGAGGGAAGGAAATATGTAGAGGTATTCATCAAATATGACTATTATATTTAAACTGCTTGCAGTGATAAAAGAATGAGACTTTAATAACAGATAAAGGAGTTCTTACTTGCACACTTAAAAGCTTATTTAAAGTGTCTAGATTAGATCATAGATCAACAGAGCCTCACTGGAGAGAGCAGCCTTGTCTTACACATAGGAACTCCACACTGCAGCACTTAACTGAGACTTTGGTGAGATAAAGCTGTTTGGCTTTTAAGTCAACCTTGAGATGACTTTCCCTTTAAAAACCCCCACTTTGATTACGCATTTGGTTTGCATGTTAAACAAGCTGCTCTGCTAAAAATATACCCCTGCAAGGAGCTTATGTCATCTCCCCCCAAACGTGTGACAGATAATGAAAGACAGGGAAGGCAGAAGAGGTGATATAAGAGCCCAAGTTCTAATTAGGGACAGGATGAATTGGAAAGTTCGTATTAAATTATCTAACACCTAGAAGACAAAGGCATTAGCTTTTAGATGATAGAATATCTATGACAGCTAGAGGCCAGATCTACAGATAGCATAATTATGCATAGGTTGGTGGACTTTGTTCATTCTATGCTATTTTACATCAGCTTCTGGTGCTCCTGTGTAAGCCTTATGACCTTTCTACTTATTCTAAAAAACATACCCAAGTCAGCTACAAAACCTAGTGCAGCTGAGGTTGACTCCTTCACCCCACTCCTGCTCTGCACCTTCGAAACCAGGTGCAAATGTGGCTGTGTTGGGTAAAGAGTCGGATCTTCAAAGATAGGATGTGCAGTAGAGTTGCTGTCTGACCCTGTGCCCACAGTTGGCATGTGTTGTGGAGTGACAAGTAAAATAGGGTAGGAAGAAATAGATATCTGTTTCAAAAGGATATGCCCTCCAGATAAATTCAAGCAGTGTCAGAAATGAAACCTTTCTCAGGTGGTAACAGGGAGCAAAGCTCTGAAATGCCAGATTCCCGGTAAATTCTCTCAGCTTTTCATCATTGCTCTGGTTGTAGGTACTTACCCCAGGAGACCATAAAGGGCCTTTTTATCATTCTAAGGAACTTGTTGGAGTAATTTAAATAGATAGGGACACTGTGTCCTCTGGATGGGAGGTAAAGGAGTCATGATAAGGTTATTGTTTTACTAGAAGGTAAAGGATGAAAAATAGGGAGTGTTTAAATTTAGAATTCTCCACTACTGATCAAAACTCCAGCTCTGTCCAAGGGCTGCAGAGAGGAGGGGAGTTTTCAAAAGCCTATTTTTTGTTGGTTTACGGCACTGTGACTTTTGTTATTTTGTAATCTCCTCAACAAAACAGGGATCAAAAATGGAAAAGGAAACTCCAACAATGCAGCCCGGCCCCTGGGGACACAAGGCTGATTAATGGACAATTTTATGGTTCATTTGTAAAAAGGGAAACTCTAACAGAGTACTCTGTTTACTTTGTCCATACAATTAATATCAGCATTTCTTGAAGGGAAGAAAAAAATGTTTGAATGTCTTGAGTAGCTTGGGAAAATAAGCAAGTAGCTTATGGACATCTGCAATGAAGAGTAGAAAATACTGGAAGATTTATTACAAACATTTCATGTACTAGTATGGTCAGACTCCAGTGGATTTTCCTTTAAACTCGTATTCTTCTTATCAATTTAATCCTAAATGATAGTTTGGAGATTAGGAATGAGTTTCCCTTTTCCAAGTGGAGTAATGTTTACAGACCTACAGCTGGTTTGGGGGTTTGATGACTCTTTGGAATCTATTTGTATTTCTTTGCGTGCTTGAGGTACTATGGTTCGATTTGCAGCATTCTTGACTAAGTCTGGAATTACAGCAGCAGCATTTCTGCATTTCTAGACTTCAGTAAATAAATTTAAGAGGTTTTGGCTTCTTATTTCCAAAGTTTTGACTGATCTTTATCCTTCCAAATCCCCTAGTCCCCTGCCCCTCCCTCATAAAATAAAAAAAAAAAAAAAAAAAAAAAAGAGGGGGGTGGGAAACATGGAAAAAGTTAGATCAGCCTCTGCCAAATTGTATACAGAGTGGCTGTCTTTCGCACTGATCTGATAGGCCTGTGACTTTTGGATTATTTTCATATGTATTATGGTTATTGTGAAATGTCACCTGACTGAAATCACATGCTGGGAAGAGTAAAAGGTGAAAGAGAAAAATCAGAAACAAAGAAGAGGTATTATACAAGGAGGAGTGAAGTGGAAAAATATTGGTAGAAATGAATACAAGTACCTCCCAGATTTTGCCAAAAATAGCAGGAAAATTATATAAAACACAGAGGAGGATAGTGTCTTTAAAGTACTGAAATATTTGTATGTGAATGTATACCAATGCACATTACATATGTTTGGTGATGCTCAAGACAGTGAAAGTGCACTGGACTGAAAAGCTGCATTGAAACTTTTCTGCTTAACACCACAATCACCTGCATCATGAACGTCAATGTTAGTTTAATGTTATGGTTATCAATCATGAGATTTGTTTCTCTTGATATATGCATGTAAGTTACATTTACTGTGGCGAGAAGTTAAAGAGAGTCTTAAGGAAAATGTGAAACCTGTAAGAATTGCATTCTTAGTAAGTGTTCATGGTTACTTGACACTTTACAGATGCCTTTATTTTTCATAGATAAAAGTTGTGATTGGCATGTTTCCATGAAACAGTTGGAAGGAATCTTCAGAGATTGTTTTGTCCAACTCCCCTGCCCAGAGCAGGGTCAACTACAATAGGTTGTCTATACCAGTCAGGGTTTTGATTATCTTCAAGTACCGAGGTTCCACAACATCCCTGGACAGCTTGTTTCACTGTTTCGCCACCCTCACAGAAAAAGTGTTCTCTTATGTTTGAATGCAATTCCACATATTTCAGTTTGTGCTCATGTCTCTTGTCCTGTCACCTGACACTGGATATTACAGAGTAAAGCCTGGCTTCCTCTTCTTAATCCCTCCCATCAGGTACTTATACAGGTTGATAAGAACCCCCTTCCAGCTTTGTTTTCTCCAGACTGAACAGACCCAATCTTCTCTTTTTCCTGCTAGCCTGCTTTCCAACCAGTCAGTCCCCAGCCTGTTCTGGCACAGGGAATTATTGCACTCCAGAGGCAGGACTTTGCACATCCCTTTGTTGAACTTCATGAGGTTCCTGTTAGACTATTTCTCCAGCCTGTCCCAGTACCCTCTCTATGGCAGCACAACCAGCTGCCACTCTTCCTAGCTGTGTGTCATCTGCAAATTTGCAGGGGTTGCTCTCTGTCGCAATGTACAGGTCATTTATCAAGATGATGTTGTGGGCCTCGGCACTGACTTCAGCTGTGGTATATACCACTAGTGACTGGTCTTTGTGTCACTGATCTCAACACTGAGCCAGTCCATCTAACTGTCCATTTTGTTAACTCACATTTCATCAATTGTCTGTGAGGATATTACTGGAGACACCATCAAAAGCTTTGCAGAAGTCAAAATAACCCACATCCACAGCCCTCCCTTCATCCCCTTGAGCTAGTCACGTAACCATAGAATGCTGTCAGGTTAGTCGGGCATGATCTCCCATTCATAAATCTGTCTGTTTTCAGTAGGAGCTGTAGTTACATTTCTAATGTTGTTACAAAACAAAATGGAGAAACACAGAAGATGGGGTTAAATCCAGGAAGCTTACATTTAATTTTAAATTCTGGCATATGGATTCTCTACCTGAAGCTCAAACTAGTGGTGTCACATATAGAACCTTCTACGACAATATATTCTAACTGTATCTGAGGGACACATATCTTTGACTTCACACCCAACACAACTGAGTGCTCATACCTGACTTTAATACTGTGTTTTAACTTGAGGGAGTACATCACTGCTGAGATGTACTAAATACTTGTCTCTCCAGCCTTTTCATAGCCTATGGCCTCCTTTGCTCCTTGAGTTTTGGGGCCGACTTAGCAACTAATCCATGTGGTATCTGTTTCCTTGTAAGGCCCTCCTATCTTACTAGACCTCCACATTTTCTATTTAACCTAATTTTATTTATGTTTAAACAGTGAATTCCTTAGTCTTTTGGCAGGCAATTTAATTGGTTAATTGAGCCTTGTTACTCTCTCATGCAACAATCATAGCTGCCTTTCAGGGGTTGTCCTTGTCTGTTGTAGAGTCTTCTATATTGTGGAGATTTTGGCATTGATAAAGTGCTTTTGGCCAGACTGAATGTGTGTTATTTACTCCCGTTTCTTCAGAGGCAGTTATTCAAAGGTTGACGGTAACATCAAACAAATAACCAAACCTACAAATGCTTCCGATCAGTTTGTAGCTGCCTGACAATGCTGGGTTTAGTGGCATATGCATGTTGTTGGGCATAAGCCATTGAGCTCTGGAGGGGATTCAATGGCAGAAGTCAGCAGCCTAAATGGATTGGCCAGAAAACAGTAACTGAACATTTTAAATCTCCATTCAACAGTGTGTGCTGTGAGCGCCTTTAAAAATCTGGTGCTTCATATTTTCATGGGCATTTTAATGCCTTGGGGTGCCATTTCTCAGAACAAAATAACAGGAAGTCTGCGCTTCTCATTATCTTTCAGTTGCTAGCTATCAGAAGTATCTCAAGGACAAGATCTCCTGTTGTTTCTACCTCATAAGGGATTTTTTTGAGGCAAACACTTTCTTGGAAAAACATGGACCCATACACAAATGCAGCTATTGAAATACTTTGCATTAAGAGGGTTTCTTGTGGGATGCTGTATGCAAGGCTTGTTGAATAAGATCCCTTCTGGGTGGCCTTTGTCCATCTCTCAGTGTTTTCATGAAACATCTTTTAATGCAAAGAGGAATTAAAGGCCTTCACCTCAGAGGTTCAGGGAGAGTGGAAGGAGGTCTTGTCTGAACGATGATATGCCCGACACTTTTGTTCCTATCGCTTTTCTGATAAGCTCAAGCTGTTAAACTCCAGCTAACCAATCAGTAGAACAATTTACTACCTCTGTGTCATTTTAAGTGGGCTGTCTGGCTAGAGCAGGATGTATTGAAATGAAAGTTAACAAAGTATGTTTTCTTTTGAGGATTTGTCTGCTATAAAGAGCTTGAAGGGAATCTTTGAACAGGCATTCTCATCCTGTTGCAGCTGAAATATCCATTGTACCTCCCACAGCTTCAATAACTGCAGTTATTTTCATTTCCAGCACATTTGGAAACAAACAGAGTTGAATCTGTTTTATTTGATGGGAGAGGTTCATAAAGAAATGGCAAAGGGCTCGCATTTTTAAAATATTTGGCCTTCAGATATTCTCTCCTTTCCAGATCCTTTAAGCCATACTCAGGTGACCCTTACAGGCTGAGCAGCAAAACCCTGCTGGGAGAGAGGGGCCCAGAGCAGCCACAGTCTCCCTTGTGGTCCCTGCCTATCAATGTCTGCTCTTATTCCACAATGAGGCTGGACTGTCTTGGCAGGGAAAGCTTCATGGGATCAGGTATAATCCCCTGAAGAAAACAATTGTATACAATAAGAACTTGAAAGCATGAAAGGAAAAGATTTTCAACTCCTCTAAGCAGAGCTTTATTGATTAAAAAAACTGTATCTGCCAGTTTTCTCTAGTTAGTTTTCTATTATGCTAAAAACTGGACGAAAGCGGGGCTGTGCTATTTCATAAATGAGCTTGTCTGATAATTGAAAAATAAAGCTATTTGGCTACAAATCTAGTATAAGTTTGATGACTGAGTTCAAGGTATTTGTTTTCTGGTGCAGACTTCTTGTGTTTTCTGCTCCTTTTACCCCAACCCATCTGCAGAAACGTTGAGGTTTTTTTGTTACCTCATTTCCTGAATATTACAGATTCTGGAGGAAAGTCTTAATTCAAATCCTTCTCTCCCATTCTTCTGTAGCAATTCAAGACTTGTTGTTTCAGAGCACATGGGTTCTTCTTGCCTTTTCTTTTGTTTTCCTTTCAGCATGGTCATGCTGTTGAATTTTAAAACTCTGTGCTAGCTAAGGGTGAGATGATTGTGAAATATCTATTTACCTTTTGTGTGACTGGAGCAGGTGGCTTTCTTTAGTAAAGAACATAGAAGCCAAGCAAGCTATGAGTATATTTTTTCTCTTTGCTGATGAGAGACCCCTTGAGAATATTCTTAAATGCCACTTTATAGGATAGCCAAACCCTGCAGCTAAATGTTACCCATAAAGAGGGAACATTGCACTTGTGCCATATGTACCTGAAGTACCTTTCTGTGTGACTGGGATGTCAACAGGAATTTCCCAGATATTGCACTAGAACTGCAGCTACAAACAAAGGCGTTAAACTGATCTTTTGTTTGCTGTGCCTGCCTTGGAACTAACTGTATAGACCTTCATTTTCTTTCCTTCACAGCACTTAGCCTGCTGTGCAGGAATGGGAGAAGGGCAGCTGCCTGGGCTCCTCTCCTTGATGCGGGGTGAGAGGCAGAGTCAAATTGTTTCTCTTGCCTCCATTTAGTCTGAGCCCTCATGTGCAGCTTTAGACTGTGTGCTACAGGCAGCTTCTGAACTTGGATGGCCTTAATGTTCAGCCGTGTCTCTGCCTGATCTTTATTCAAGCCATCCTTTCTCACTGCTGTGTGCAGGCTCTGCTAGTTAAATTAATATTTTGTTTAATCTCCCTAGAAGATAGAAAATGAAGCTGCATTTAGTCTCTCTCTGGCTCAAACTTAAGACTACAAGAATGTAGAATACATGTTAAAATCCTACCTTCCTATTTCCAAAGACACTAAATGATTACAAGGTGCAATTAGGTTATTCTATTTAATCTCTGCTGAGATGCTGAGAGCAATGTTTTTGACATCTGTCACTCTCACAATCGCTTTCCAGTACCATCAAAACAAATCCATTGCCCTTCTTGATTAGAGGGTGATTCTAGCTAAGCAGAGTTACGGGGTGATACCAGCTACAGTGACAGGTATATGTCCTGGAATACTTTCCCAATCCTGCTGTGTTTATAGAAGGGATACATTCAAGACTGTTTTTTTTTTTTTTTTTTTTTTTTTTTTTTTTTTTTTTTTTTTTTTTTTTTTTTTTTTTTTTATAGCCACATTTCTGGGAGGAATAAAACCCTATAAACAAGCTGATCACTCTTCCCACAAGTAATATTTTGTTATGCATGTTTAAATTATGTTGAAATTACACCTACTGCTAGAAGTAACAAGTACACCCGAGTTTCACAAAAAGAAAATACTACAACATATCAGTAAAGTAGCAGCACTGGAAATGCAGAATCATCATTGTATAATTTGTCATGTTGTTTGTTTGTTTGTTTTTTAATTCATTATTTGCAATTATAGAAGTTCCCAACTTTTAAAGAAAATAATACAGAACAGGATTGCACGCTGTCATGTCAGACCTCTTCAAAAGAGGAAAAGGAAACCTGCCTGTTCTGAAAGTTGAGGGACTGTAAAAAGCCTGAGCTTCAGTAAACCATATTCAAATAACTACAGCTTTGACATGAGTCAAACTAAAACCCCAAATCCAAACATTCCTAAGCAGTGGAACTTTTAAAACAGGAATCTGGCTATGAACGTGTGGCCTGGTTATGTGTTTCAAATAATGGAGACTCCTTTTTCCCCAAACCAAAAATCACTGGGGAAAAAGGCAGAAGTTAAAGAAAGGGAAGAAAAGGCAAAGGCCTTCAAGAGCTGTTAACTGCGATACTCCTCTACCATATTACTATATAGGTCAGTTTTATGTTAGTGTGCTTACCTTATGATCTAACATACATGTCATGTGTTGTTATGCAATAACTTATGCCTAAAGTGCATGCAGTGCTGTGACCTAACTGGGCTTACATCTTTGTCTTAAAGTCACCTAGTGCATGCATATCTCAGATGAAGGAGAAGGTGTTTGGGCAGTTGGCAAAAGCAGCAAAAGGAAAGAGGCTTTGATCAATGTAGCGTGAAAATTCCTTATTGGTGTGTGGGTATGGTGACTCAGGAAGAGGATGTCCCAAGGGTGTCTTGGGAAATGGACTTCTGGTCTGCGGGTCAAAAATCAGCTATGTGATATAAATTGGTTGATGTACAATCAAAAAACATGTCAAGGACTTTAAGCTTCCAAAACAATATCTGAGCACTCTATTTTATCACAGAAATTCAGGCTGTACTGCAACTGAGTCTTTACCAAAGCCTTAAGAAGTATTGTATAATTTTCTAGTGTACTCAGGTTGCAGAACCTGCATATGCATATATAAATTCAGATGATCTTTCCTGAAACCATTATGAAGATGTTTGATGATCTTTACATCCTTCTAGTATTATAAGAATGTATAATTTCTTGCTTCCCTTGATTGTCAGCAGCAGTCTTTTCAAGAAGAAAATTTAGTAAACTCATTCGGAGGAAAGGTTTGAAACTTTGTAGAGTAAGGAGGACAAATTACCTTTTTAATATAGGAATATACTATTCTATTTCTTTCCCACCTCTTCCTAGGCTAAGCAACTTCTAAGATCAAATGATTCTTTTACCAAGTGGTCAGCAACAAAGATAATGAAGATTAGGAGCTTAGGAAAAAGCGAATCGGCCTCAGGAAGACAGGGCTCTACAGCGCAGCTTGCTCCTCAAGAATTCTAATAAAAGTTGGCTAAAACTGTTTTCTGAGCGATTCCTTGTTGAGTAGTAAAAATGTTGTTTTATAGCTATGACAATTTTTCCTTCCTTACCTCTGCTCTGAAATGTGTTGAAGCCAACAGAAGGATTCCTGTTGGCTAAAATGAGTTTGGGATTGTGCCATATCAGCTGAGTGTGAGAAACAAAGGCAGTCTGTGCCTGGTACTCAGGAATGGGGAAGAGACACCTGTAATGTGGGTCTTGTTCAGCTGTAGTTTTGATATCCTTTTTATACACTCATTCTTTATTTTCATGTAACTCATCACATATCAGTAAAGGCAGCTTCAATCATGCAAATAGTGACAGGAAAACGGGATGAATTAGTCCCCCAAACCGCTAAATATGGATTAGGGAAGAAGATAATCAGAGAATGCTGGAAACATTGCTTATGCTAAAAAGACCATTTGCTGCTGTAATTTGTGTTTCTCATTGTTAGGTGGCAGGCAGCCCAGTGGTTAACTGGCTTTGGCTCAAATAAAAGCAGTGCTGTACAGAAGGCTGATCGCCTCCCTGTTGAATTGAGGGCATGCTATCTGCTGTCTACAGCCAGCATGGAAATGGCACAAACCTCCAGTGACTGCATTCCATGGGTAACTTCAACGTTTATCAGAACTGTTTTTCCAACTCAGCTGCTGTGTTCTGAGTCTTCACTTGTACTTCTTTTAAATAGGCTTACTGTGTTCAGCAAGGTGAATCTCACTGTTCCCTTCACCCTCTTTGTTAGTACATGCTCTGTGTTAGGTCCACTGTGAGGAGGTTTCCTGTTTGCTTGGTAAAACTTGGGCTGTGAACACCACCGGCCCAATTAATTTTTGTGGTACCCGGGGAGAAACAAAGCCTGAGAAATCAAGTTATGTTTTTCTTTCTTCAATTACATTCATTTTGGTAGTGAGGACAAGGTGGGAATCACAAGAATAATTTGATCCAAAGTTGTTTTGGCAGGATTCTACTGTGATGGACTCCACTGTTTTTACTACCGAATTGGGATGATGTGGTACTGCAAAGAGCTACCAATAAACTAGACGTTTGGGCCAACAGGATGAGAACAGGTGAGTCAGGCTCCCTTTATGTGTCGTAAGGACAAAGAGGGGCAGTTTCACACTGAGCATACTTTGTGGAGAATTGGCCTTCCAGAACTTTTGTCATTAAAAAGCATTGCGAAGTGAAGTATCGTTTAAAACAGCTGGACAAGGCAGGAGGCAGGCTATGCCAGACAGTCAGCAGGTGCAGAGGACAGCAGGAGGGTAGCGGAATTTGTTATAAAGCCTGCCATTAATGATAACTTTTACAAGTAATTTTATTAGAGGAAAGGTTTTTCATTAATATTGTTTTTTTCATTAGAAAGAATAGTGCTTGTGTGTGAGGCACACTTGCACATTGTACGCTAGGACTAGATTGGCTCACAGAGTCTAAAAGAACATATTGTGCAGTACCTAGCATGTCTCAGACTTTAAGTTGCATTTTGCTGCCATCTCAGTGAAGTGTTTCTCAGGTGGAAAAATAGGCTAACCCATGTCATATACTAATGTAGTAAATTCTTTGACTTTTATAGATCCAGGGCTGGGTTTTGGAAAGGAAAGAAGAGTGTTGTGTGTGGCTTTTTGTTTGTTTGTTGGTTGGTTTTGGTGGGCTCTTTTTTGTTCAAATGCTGCTTTAGGTGTCATTTTGGCAAAACAGAAGCTGCCAAGTTCTGAAAAAAAATATTAATTATATAATTACAATATATATAATTGTATATAACTATATTATATATTCATATAT
>VZRU01019007.1:721454-795574 GCA_013398155.1 Pedionomus torquatus | reverse complement strand
TTCATTATTATCAGAAAAAAAAATCTTTATGCTGAAATCCTGTACAGAATTTCTGCAGGATTAAAAGAGAATTAGAAGATTCTCCTTCTTTCTTTTATATCTGTGTATATGGCCACACACACATACACATTTCTCTGTCAGCACTCACCAGTTTCTAAACAAATCTCCTTAACTGAAGTTTTGCAGATGGCTGCTGCATTCTTTGAAATGGCTGTTCCAAATACAAGCGTCTGCCATGTAGGACTTCACCAGCTGATGGTTAGATGCACTTCCTTTGCTGCAACAGAAATTCTGTTTTACATTGCATAAAAGGAGTCAATAAGTCAGTTAATATGTTGACCAAGACAAAACAGTTTTTTACACCTATAGTCAGTCCCAGTGTGGACTCTCTTATGAATAAATTATTAATAATAAGTATGTTGTAGGCCTCATGTCATCTCTCTAGGAGATACCTAATCCCACAAGTTGGATCAAGAATCTCATTTGCTTTTAATCAGATGGGATACAGCTCTGTGTATGTGAAAATACCGCTTAATCTTTTTGCATTCTGACGGGGAGCCTGGGAGTCCAACAGCCATTGTGATTTGAGGACTCATTCAGTGTTGGGAGAAGTGAATGAATTTCTGTATTCCAGGGGTTTAGCTTGACTCCTGTGGTTTCTTTTGCCTGTTCTTTTAGAAAGTGTTTCACTTAGACGCTCAGAAACAATTTGGGGAGGGCGAGGTGTATGAGGGAGAATGTTAATGGGTCACAAGCCAGCTGCTATTCCAATTACTGGGTTGTTTTTTGTTACAGACTGACAGCTTAGCAGAGCTCTGCAGGTGCAACTTAAGGTGTAAAGGCCATTGAACATGCAGTATCTGATGCATGACCATCCCAGACACACCTGTGCCTGTGTATTCCCAAGGCCAGATCCTCAGCTGCAGTCAATTGCCATGTAATGCCAGGACTACACTGGCGGATGACAGCTAAACTCAGAGGAATTAAAAGGACATCAGGGTGGGTAGGTGAGGTTCGAAGTAGGAGAGGCTTTGTTGAGAGGAGGACTTTGTGTACGTGACTGTTGCTTATTAATTTAAGTTCAGGCTTTTTCTGTATGCACCTCAGCAACTGTGTTCAGTAAAATGCAAAAAGAAATTAATATCAATGTCTGTTCTTCACTGCAACAATTAAGATGCCTAGATATAATTTTGCACTAAATAAATAAATAAAAAAAAGGCTATCTGGGATAAATTCCGAACTCTGATATCTTGGTTTAAAATAAGAATAGCATAAATGCTATCACTTCGGTTTTAAATCGGTAGGATAGCAGGATTTGGCTCATTAGAGTTCATTTGTAACACGTGGAGGCTGTCAAAATTCTACTTCAAAAGAAGGTTATCTGCAACCTGTCATTTAATCTGAAGAGTCCCTGTCATGAGGCTCAGGTAAGAACAAATTAATAACAGTATTAATGCACATTTCCAAATTCATATTTCATTTAGCTATAACAAGATATTTATCTATGATATGCTGAATATCAAATCAGCTACCAAACCGTGGAAAAGAAACTAATGGATGAGATAAATAGGTAAATATGTAATTCCTTAGCCTTAATATGAGAGTTGTAAAGTAATACTAATTGGTCATCCTGGGCAGATAGTGTTTAACTAAACACTATCTGTAGAATTAGGCTAAATACCAATTCAGGATTTTTTTATACCAGTTTAACTTTAAAATAACTAAAAAATCACATTTGGTAGCTCCTGCAGGGGACATGACCAAGTGTAGACTGAAGGAAAATCTTGCTTTTACTTCCTCTACCACAAGCAAATACTGAGCATGCTTGTAAAATAGAGATTTTTCCAAGATAAAGTATGCTGTATCATAAATGTCCCAGCATATAACTGAAATTACATTGAATTGTTAAAGAAAAGGCAGTATGTTTTATTATTTCACTTGTACACAAGTTTTGTGGAAGTGATTCCTCTGTTTCCTGTCAAATATTTTTGATGACCTTAATACAGTTCCTTCTCTACGTACAGCCACTTGTCCATAACCCTCGCCAGTGGATAAGCGAATATTATGCATTCTTTGAATTGTATCAGGCATAGTTACTTTCTAGCTTCTCAGGGGCATACTTATATTAATCATAATACCAGCCAGCCAAAGAGCCTGGCTGATATACTAGGCTCAAAGCATCCTTCATGTGGTTAGGACCACCCATGCATGTAAGGTGTGTCTGGACACGGCATGTTACTCAGGAAAGACTCGTCACTATGGCAAACATGCCAGCAAGAAGAAAGAATTAACTACACAGATAATCTTGGAAAAAGGACAGGAGGTAACCAGAGAAAAATAGGGCTCTTTAACTCCAAAAAAGATCTGCTGTTGCAGAAGAAATAAAAGAAGGTGATGTTATGGAGAGCGTCATGTATCTCACGCAGTAGTCATGCATCCCTGCCTCTCTGCTGAGATGTCACACATTCAGCTGAGTTATGGATATACTGCAGAAATTATTAGATGTCTCGGCAGTACCCAGAATATACATTCTTATGCTGCCTTGTCCGATGGATCAAGGCCAGAGAAAACTGGCTGTGGCGGCAATGACAATCAAAGTGGTAGCACAAAGTGAGGGACTTAAGTCTGTCTTTCTTACTTCCCACTCAGCTCTCAACAACACAGAAACCTCTAAACTTTCTCTCCTGTCAAACAAACTTTCCACCCTACAAATAACAGTGCTCCTTACTGCTTTATGCTGCCAGTGGCAGTTTATAACTTGCTTCTCAATTTCTGAATATGTCAAAGTGCTCCACTAAGTGATACACACCCTATCCCATCTAAGACTTGGAATGCCACTAGTCAGTCATAATTTGGATTTAGAGAAAAAACAAAAAGAACTTGGAAACCTGTAAATCATATTGTTCCTTAATGTGAGAAAATGGCAAAGGAAACCTGGATGGGTGATTAGATGACTGGCATAATATTGTTAATGGAAATCAGCTGTTAAGCAATGGACAGTGCTGTGACACTCTGCTGGTTACTGAACAAAGTGAGGCTCAATGACTAACGTTTGAGCTTGAGTTGATATCTAACCTGACTTCTCTATGCCTTGGTTTTTTCCATACCTAAAAAGGGGACAGTAGCTCTTTTCTGCATCGGAGAAATGTTGTAAGGAAGGAGTGCACAGTGCTTCAGTATTGCAATAAGTAGATTTGCAACAGGCAGCAAGCAGAATTACCTAATGTAAGAAGTAATCATAGAAGACTCACCAACAGGTTTCATTTTAGAAAAACGGCAGAACAAATTGAGATTTAATAGATATGGACTAAGAAAAGAATACCTTATTCTTTGTTTCCTACCTTATCCAGAGCATATCCGCAGTTGACTGTTTTCCATTACAGACTCAGCAGGTACAATTCAGAAAAAATCCCAATGACCTGTATGAAGAAAAGATTATGTTAACTGATTCAGTATAGATTTTATGTGACCTACATGGAAGAGGTTTGACAAATAGATAAATAGATCGATATCTACCAGCTATCTATTATTAACTTTGAAATACGTAAGTTAGTATAAAGTTCATTTATGACACTGATTCAGAGTGGCGATGAGGAATATTCCTATCCTAAACACTTATTACCAAAATGTAGCAACAAATCATTATGGTTAAATGTGATGGTGTAATAAGTGGCTTACTAGCCTTTTCAATGGCCTTTTTGATTAAGCTCTGTAGGAGAGCTTAATCAAAGTATCAAAATATGAGCCTACGGGGACATATAGGAAAAGTGCTCTTAGATATTCATTATGTGACTTATAGGGAAAACATGGTGTTCAGTCTGAAGTTACAGTTTGACATGGCCTCTTATAATGAGACCTGGAAGAGAGCCCTATTTACACTTTGTGAGGATACACAGGGAAGAAATGGAGGAAAATGTGGTTTAGGGAGGTCTACTATGTGGCTTCTAAGGAACAGCAAAAACTTGAAGCAGCAAGGAAGGCAGTAAAAGAGAGAGACCTTGGATAGCCTGAAGCAAATGAGTGCTGGAGACTCTCAAGAACTGTCTCTGGGTGTAAGGTTTTTGAATCTAGGGCTGGAAAGGATTGAGATCAGGTTATCTCTCATGCCATTGTAAGCAGAAGCCTAAGGCATAAGAGGGACATGAACTGTTCTGCTGCAGGAGCAAGAAGGGAAGAAGAAAAGGCCTGAAGGTAAATGACCAGGACTGCCACTTGGAAGACATCATAAAGGACAGGTTTTATTGCCCAGAATCAGAAGACTATATGTGTGACATTTGCCACTGACTTAAAAGACCCACCTCACATTCCTTTATAGAATACCTTGTTTTGCATGAGGAAGAAAACATGCAAAGAGTACCAGCCAACACTCTGAGCAAGCAGTTTCAAATATGAAATGTCAGAAAGTAGCTTGATAAAAGAAAAGCTCTTTACCTCAATTTTTATGGACTTTTAAGTATCATATTCATTCGTGATCTTGGCATTCATATTGTCTTCACAAATTCCTTTCAAAGACTGAGTATGGAAGGCTTATATAGTCACCAAGGTTCTGCTTTTTTTTGTCCTTTCTTACTTGCTCTCTCTTGATTATAAATTACCAACTCACTTTCATTATTTTCTAAATTAAAATTATCTCTGCAAAATGTTTGTGGTAGACAGCAATGCTACTTTTTATCCCACAGATGCGTTTTCCTTTCTGTATCAATACAGACTTAATAAGGATCTGTGCCTTAAAACAAGGAAGCCATTGAAATATGCCTTCAATAGCAAAAAAAGCATCCCATTGTTTTCATCTGAAGTGCCATAATTATTCTGATTGCATCTTTAAGACAGCTTTATGATAAGTAAAATTCATTGGTTGTTATGAACACCGTTATGCTTCAGTGAGTTTCTGCTGAACAAAATACCTGGGAAAGAGTAGAGAACACCTGAAGGGCAAGACAGTTAATGATGGGTTTCAGATACTGAAGAATGCCTCTTTTGCTCAGGAACAAAACCTAAGCAAAAATGTCTTGTAATCAGCAGAGGTGGGGACAAAACAAAGAAAAGGAATGGTTCAGTGGACTGGGCACTACCAATTACAGGATTTTGTGCACTATCCAGCTCAGGTAATGGAATCTAACTAAACCCTTAGGCCCTGGACACTTGATAGAGAAGACAAATATAGCCTATTCAGGGCAGAGAGCTGGTAGGTAAAACGACAAATTTCACTGGGACATCTTTGAATTAAACTGAATGAAATGGCATGCTGCCATGTCAATAATCTTTCATGGAATGCAAATAGGTCTGTCTAATGTAGAGAAAATGCACATCATTCATTTTAGACTTTAATTAGGTTTTAATTTAATCAAATATTGGTACCAAAGCAGACCTTGGAGAAAGATTCTGATATTAAAACCTTCAAAGCTTCTTTGGAGACCTCTAAACGGTTTGTGTGGTAGTAAATCAACTTGCAAAGTGGTGACTATACAATGTGCATATGTTAACTCTATCACGGTTAAAACACAGCCTATTGTAATACTTAAAACAGGGAACAAGTTAAATGCAGTTCTTTTTTGAAAAAAAACACTAAGTGAGTCATGATCTGAGTCACTATCTCAGGGAGATGGTTTCTTTTGAGCTCTTCCTTTTAGGATAGTGGTAAAAAGAACTATTAAGGACATGGTGCAATTAAAGGTATTTTAATCCACATTTCGGGGCTGGAGCATATGGTATAGAATTATTAGTAAATAATGTTTAATTGCAAAGCTAGGGAAGCAAATATGGCATTAACAATGGATCTATCAGTTTCATTGTTACGGTCCTGTCTGTGTGAGCAGATTCAGATGATCTTATGTTCCATTCTGGTTGGACTTCGAAAGAGGAAGAGATATTTTCAGGTTATGGAGTATGTGGGATAAACTCCAAAATTATTTTCAGCCCTGAGCACTGTCCTGCCCCGTTCTGTCCTGTCAAGCAGGCTATATCTGAGTACAATTCAGCTGGAAGTTTACAATTTCTGTGAAGGACAGTTGTCCCTTGTGGATCCATTTACCATGTTTAAAGTATGAAAAAGATACAGGAGAAGAGACAGTGAGGCCTCTGGTTTGAGAAGAATGACAAGTATGCTTTAATAGGAAACCCCCTTCTATTTTCCTTGATGATTCTTTAATATTAATTCAAATTACTTGTCAGGATCCCAAGTGCACTGATCAGCCTTGTTTGCCATGACCAGCCTCACCTGGGACCTCCATCCACACCCACAGAGGTCCAATGTTCCAGGAGCTCTGTTTAAATTCAGGTCCTCGCTCTGGTTCTTTGCTGTTCCTGAATTGTTTAGATTTCATTTTTTGATCCAGACATGACTTGGGACCTTGCTTTTCCCTGGTGATTATTGGACTGTGATGAAACCTTTTGTTGTCATTACCCAGTTTTGTTTGCCTAGCTTGGGCACGGTGGGACTGTATCCTGCTGGGGAGGACACAGCCCTGCTGATGGCATGGTCTTCCTTGGCTCTGTGAGAATTTAGCACGTCTTCTAGATGTGTGTCAGCTTTTTTTTTTTTTTCTTTTTTTTTTTTTTTTCTTTCTTTTTTTTTTTTTTTTTTTTTGGTTTTTTTTTTTTTTTTATTTTTTTCTCAGAAAGGTGCAGGGATGCACTCAGACTCCTTATTCTTGGTTTGCTACCAGTGTGTCTCTGAACTGGAAGGGCTTGTTCTGATGTAGTTTCCCTCTCATAAGGGCTGCTAATTGCACTGAAATGGTCGTGAATGGACACGACTGTGAACTATAAGCTTCCATCAGGCTGCTACAAAAGTTATTGTGGAAAGCGTGAAAATGCCCTAAAACTACCATTGATCATTCTAAGTAATCGTTGGTGACAGAGCCACAAAGTGTTTCCTTATAGAAGGTTGCTGTACCGTGTAGCGCTACAAAGGACCTGACAGTGGCAGAAGAGCGAGCAGACTGACTAATTCTGGATCACTTCCTAAAGGTAAATGTGGGAATGGGAATTGGGAAGGAAACTGAGGCAAAATCCTCCTGATCCTTAAGAAAAATAAAAACGACCTTAGTTTTGGCTTCCTGTATGTTGCCCTATCTGTACCACTATATCCCTGCTAGTGGAAATAACTTAGTGGCTTTTGGGATGTTGACAAACTAATGACAGGCTGTAATTTTGAACGACAGTAAATATTTCTAGAGGCTTCCTGGTCGTTGAGATGACTGTGAGAATGTTGAATGGAAAAAGTATCTTGCTTCTCTGGATGCTGTCTGTGAGCAGAGAACTTAGACATGGTACTTGTGAGAAAAGTTTGAATGTTTTGGTTTGTTGAGTAAGATTAAAAAGTCTTGTTTTGGATTGTTTTGTGGCTGAACTATATCCCCCTGAACTGATGTACCGTCTCATGGGTGGCATCATTCTATTGCCTTGTGCTTTTAAAACCTGGGCTTCCTGACCAGATTGTGTCTTCCATCTTTATTAGAGGCTGGTGTGTAGGTTTTTTCATCTTTTCTGAATCTTTTCTGAATCTTTTCTGATAGCTGCTTGATAGTGAAACCTAGGGATTTGGTCCTGAGCTCACTGAAATAAATGTGAAAACTTGAATGAGCTGCACTGGACCTTCCACAGGCCTGTAAGAGAGATGTTGTAAGTTTAAAACATGGAGAAAGTTGCTATATTAACTTTGTGCCTAATTTTCAATTTCAAATTCTAACTAGTATTTACTCAATTATATTATTTGATTTTTCATGAGTATTAAAAGTGTACATTTTCAGTTATGTATCTTCCTTAAATTATTCAAATTCACTTTAAATAAATTAACTTTTTTATGGTGGGCAGAGAAAGCTAATTTTAGGTTGAGCTTAAAGAAAGAAGAGAGGATAAGGAAAACCCTATGCTAGCTGGAAGCTGTGCAGAAAGCTAGCATGCTTTGATGGGGAGAACAGTGGATATTGCTTACTTTGGCTTCAGCAAAGCTTTTGACGCTGTCTCTGATAATGTCCTCACCGACAACTGATGAAATGTGGGCTAGTGTGATAGACTGAATAAACAGACAGTGTGATAGACTGAAAATAAGCTTCACTACATGGCTCAGAGTTCTGATCAGTGGAACTAAGTCCAGCTGGAGGCCAGTCACTGGCAGTACATATCATGGCTGAGGTCAGTGCCGGAGCCCGCACTGTTTAATACCTTCGTAAGTGACCTGTGTGGTGGGACAGAGTGCAGTCTCTGCAAATTTGATACAAAACTAGAAAGAGTGGCTGATCCTTTCCCAGTTAGCTTTAGAATGCATAGCAGTGAACAAATAAATTATACCACTACGTCCAAGACATGTTTCATTCGGAGAGGAATTTTTTGTTTCCTGAGAACGTGTCTTATCTGTCATAATAAACTTGAACATTATGGATAATTTTTCCTCACTTTGCAGCTATTCTTGTTTTATACTCCTTGTAATCCTGAAACGTCCTGCCACAGTTCAGGATTGTTTAAATACAGAAGAGCTGGTCATCATAAATCAATGCATAAACACTGCAGCAAATGAGGTCTATTGTGAGACTTCATCATTGTGTCTGGACCTTTGTTCAGGAATTGATTCTGTGCGTCAGTGCCCACTGATTTCAAAGGAAGGCTTACATTTGCTAGGGATGTAGACTGAAATAAATATGAATTTACAATATGGTGGATCTGTTAGGGAGACAAACTTCATGTGTAAAAACAAAGACCACCACCACTCCCCTTAAAAAAACACCACTAAAACCAAAGCAACCCAACAAAACAAAAAAAGCCACACCCAAACAACAACAATAAAAACCAACCAACCAAAAAAAAAAAAAAAAAAAAACAACACCAAAAAACTCCCGAAAAAGTCTGCTTTTATTTTGCATGGCTGACAAAGGTTTATTGGCTGAGCAGTGTGTAGATGGATTCAGCTGGTGCGTGTGCTAAATTGTGACTAAGCAGTTTGTCTGCAAGAGGTGTCAATTTAGCATCATCTAGGCTATTGTGCTTACTTAAATACCTTCTGTGTAATTAAGAGAATGCTCATTACTTTGCCACTGTCCCCAGCAGAAACGTTACAGGCTCGTTGGTTGGGCATCCTGTTATGAGTTGATTTCCTGCCCTGCATTGTTTTCTGCAAATTGCTTCTTGTGAGGACAAGGGCTTTTGCTTGCAATCACAGCGAAAGTAAACAAATTAAGACAAATAAAGTTTGGTTGTTAGGAAGAGAACCAGTCAGGCAGGAAATGGCAAGGAAAGCCACATTCTTTGGGTGCCTGATGTAAATATGATTCTCCAAGCAGCCTGTTGGGTCCTGCTGGCTGGGCCTTCCCTATGCTCAATGCAGGCACAAAGTGCAAGGTTGGTGAACTTGGCTGAGATACAGAAATTCTCACCCAGTATAGAGAAAAAAACCTCACTTACTTTACACAAATGTCCCCTTTAGCATGCTCTAAAGAGCAAGATAGTCCTGAGGCTTCCCCACTGTACTTGAGCTCTCTATAGCTGGCCTGGACTTGTGTTGCTACACGTTTGTAGTAGTGGTGTGACTTGGAGTTTGCCTATCCGAAACTACCCTACGTGACCTGACCACCACTTCATATGGAACTATGTGGTAGGGGTTGAGGGGTTTCTTTATGAATTGAAACCATGATCTGTGATGGAACTTTGAGGGAATTGTGCTTGGATACCAAATCAGACCAAGAAAAATGCATCACAATGTGATAGTTTTTTAAAATTTAAGCAATTTGCCAGTTTCTTGTTTTTCTGCATTCTTCTGCTTAAACAAAACAGGCAAAAGCATCATGGTGGGAGGTTTTGTTTTCTTTTTTGTTTCCTGAATTTTAGATTTCTGATTACATATAGTTGTACTGCACACAGATATGCTGCAGGAACATTTTCTGAAGGATAAACCTGTGATCCCTATGTGGTATTCTAAGAAAATGTCAGCATTGTCAGGCAGAGAGCTCCAAGGTTTTGTAACTTGCCTTTCTCTATGAAAAGGAAGAGGTACAAGTTAAAACACTTTGAGCACTGTGTAGCTCTCCAGAACCACATCATTCTCCTCTGGGGAAACTGCTGGTTTGGAAATGGGAACTCCCAGCAGCTAGAATGTGAACTGGGAGCTGTTTCCATTTGAAAAAAATGTGATGTGCAATTTTGAATGTAGCCTGCCAGTTCTAAAAAGTTTGATCTGATATTGTTAACATTTCAGCAGTTGTATATGGGAGACAAAAAAGGTTTTGGACTACTCATACTCTGATATATCAAAAGTTTTTATGTGCTTTATTTCAAACACACATTCCCACTGAAATTAATCAATGAAGAGGTGAAGCAGGGTTGCTGAGAATTTTTATGGAATTATGAATTTCTATGTGTTTTCATTAATAGTAAACGTCTGCAAGATTGTTACTGACAGGCAAAATAACTTATAGAAGAGGCATTAAAGTCAGTTGTAATTTAGCTTACCATTTATGTAATGGAAAACATTTTGCAAAATTTCAGCATGATACCATGTTAATATGTTAATGTCTTTCTTTCTAATATGATTAAGATTACTTCACCCTTCTGGTCAATGTATTAGTGATGGCGAGCTCTCCTTAAATTACAGGAGAGGTATAATAAACAGAATGTTAACATAGAAGCCCCATTCAATTGAAGCATGACCTGTACATTAACACTAGTGCTTTGCTTAAAGGTTGTCACTAAAGCCTACTTCAGAGCTTTTACTCTGTAGGTGTAACCTTGAGGCTACCAAAAGTAAGATCTGAGTCTTCACTTGGGATCTGGCCTCACTGAGGTTAATGATAATGTCTGAAGGTCCAATTTGGTTAGACGTGCTGGTGGCCTATGTTTGCAGATGTGCAGGACTGAGGTTTGGCATCTGTGGGGAGTTGTGTGCTTGGTTTTTAATTCCATAGGCTCCACTTCTTTCAATGATTAGCTCCCAATCAGCTAAACTGACTTCACAAAGTTCCTGACTGGTGTTCTGGGGGGGCACACTTGTTCCAGACCTTTAATTTCCTCACCCTTGCCTTGATTAATTTCCAGGGCTTAACTAGAAATCTTATTTATTCTTCTTTCTAATACTATTACATATATTTTAATTCCTGAAGATTTAGATTAGTGTATTTTTTCCTTTAATAAACATTTAAGCTTATGGCCTTTCATTTTTTTTATTTTTTTTTTTTTATTTATTTAGAACCACAAAGAGATGTGCAACCTTTTATGAATTCAAACTAGAAGTGAAGCGTGATGGAAGTGATTTACAGGCACTGTACCTTAGCCGGGAAAACATACAACTCCTTTGCAGTACATCATATTCCATTCCTTTAATTTATAAGCGCGCTGTAATGCAACTTATTAATCATACAAAGAAAATGGAGCTTCAGTTTGAAAGATTTGTTGTAGTTGAACTTCACACACCTGCAAATTATTTATTCTTAAAAAAAGAAAAGAAAACATGTGCAGCACACACTATTGTATCCATTAGGAAAGTGGATATATTTAGAAAAATTCTGCAGTAAATTCTTTTTTTAATATATTTTTTGCCTTTTTCCTTCAATCACTTCCATCTCTCTTCAACTCAGCTTTCCGTGCTATTTCAGACAGCTGTTCTGTCTCTTGTGTAAGTTGAAGGTGGATGGTCAAAAGTGTGAAGGATGCAATTGCTACTTCAAACCTTGTGTCGTATTTCCCTATTAGAAGGGCAAGAAACTACCTCTTGCCTTACAGAGGGATAAATAAGGTTTGAAATATTAAAGCATTTTTCAGATTGACATAGAGGGGATTTCTATATTCACAAATTGGTTCCTTCGACCATTAAGGTAGGCAAAAAGATTGGCAGGGTGAAAAGCTGTGCTAAATAAATGACTTGGCAAAAAAATATAAAGAAGTTTACTGTGAGCATCTTTAATATCTGGCTGATACTAATAGAAAGGGGTGTTTCTTTTTAGTGCAACAACATATTTGCAAACACCTGCTGCTGAGATGACCATTAGTGTACAAAGGCAGCGTCTACCCCTTTTAAGGATTTGAATCTTGCAAACAAGTGTCAGAGAGTTGTAGGTATGGAGTATTTGGAGACGTATTTGCTTAAACTGCAGGCAGATTCAAAGGGAGACAAATACTCCCCAGGCTACAGCCAGCGTTTCAGAGTCTGAAGGTGGTACGGATATCTCTGTGCTGTTAGGTTGGCCTGTGGCTTTCTTTCTCTTTGCTTTCTAAATGAACCTGCCTGGCTCGAGACATCAGGGTGTCTTCACCTTACAGTGGTGTTTCTCTTATTAAGAGCAAAGTGATTTTGAAAAGAGGTTGTGGAGGAGGGAGAGATCATGATAGAAATTTTGCCTTTTACCTCCTTTCCCAACCTGAATGGGAGAGGTATTTGGAAGATGATAAACAGAAGAGGGTGTAACAAGGAGTGAGAGGGCAGTGGTGAAATTCCCAGAGAGAACGGTGAGTCTTATTCTCACAAGTCAAAAGACCTGCAATACTGAACCACTAGGGGTAAGTATAAAGGAAAAACATAAGGTACAGAAAGTCAAATGCAGTGCCTCTGGGCATCTAAGTTTGTGTAGAGTGTGTGGGTGAGGGAACTTTTTTTAACTCTTTCATTCTGCACTATTTGCAAGGATGAAGTTCACCTCGCGTATTCCCTTGTGCATCCAGTACTCTGCTTTATTGAAGCCTTAGAAAGTTGACCAATACTTTAGCATGCTGAACAGCAGCAGGTGTGACAGAAACCAACAGTTTCTGTCATAGATTTCCATCAGATTTAGGTGTTATACTTTCTGTGACGATGGCTCACTGCACCAGTCTTTCTGCTGTAACTAGTTCTGATCATCTTGAAGGAAAGGGTAGCTGATAACACAATTAAACATCTGAGAAATAGATCTGTTTTGCTTGACTGGGTTTAATGCAGATCTGCTACTTGTTCCCATCAAATTTGAACATTCCTCTTTTCATACAAACAATATGCCAGTGAGAGCAGAGGACTTGTGATGCTGGAGTCTTGAGGATTAACACTGCTAACTGAAGACCCAGAGAAATTTGAATGGCCTCCTTCCCTGTGGCTGAAACCACAACATTGGGTTTGTTCTCTTAGACGCAGTCCAAAAATTAATGTGTTAAATGGGGTAGAGTACTAAGGAACTAAACAACAGTTGGCAGAGATTCATAAATGAAAAAAATGTAGCTCTCACTTGATTTCAGTGGAAAAGCCGTTTCCTGATCAACTGTGTTTTAGAAAAATGGTATATGTTAACTTTGGCACTGCACGGTGTTAACACAATCATGCTGGTATCTGATTTGGTTTAGTCAGAAGTAGATCCCTGTCTCCACCAGCCTCTACAGGTGGAGAAGATGGAGAGGTTCTCCTTGCATGCAGCAGCACTTGGGTGGTGGGTTCTCCCCAGGCCTTGTGCTCTTTAACTCAGGTTTGTACTTTGCAATGCATCCCCACCCCACTACAGGAGTGTGCATTGAAAGCACAATCTGAGTCTGAAGTAGCAGCTGGCTGGATCCCAGCAGCTCTTGCCAAGTCTGAGAGGCTCCACTGCAAGGATGGGGAGGCAGGAAGAGAGAATGGAAAGGGAGGAGGGAAGGAGAAGACATTTGCATGAGCCTAATTGACAGACTCAGAGACCTGAAGTCTGAATGTTTCATCTAAGAAGTGGTATATGTGAAAACAAAACCAAACCAAACCACCACTACCACCAGAAAAACCACATCCCCTCAATGATTTGGAGTGAGCAGTGTGTCTGGATAGGAACAGTTGATAATGCTTTTGTCCCTTCTGCCCTATTGCATAACATTGCCCACCAAGTTCTCCAACATGGAAATGAGCAATCCTGAGCAATATTTTCAATATCAGGAGAAGTTTGCAAATCCAGAATTATTTTTTTTTCCCAAGGAAAGCAAAATGAAATTGTGAAATCCTTGACGAAAGAAACTTCCATCCTCCACATAAAAGCAGGATAAAAGGCCTAAGATATAGATGATAACTTTGCAGTGCAAGACCCAAAACTCTATTATTAAAACAATTTATTTATTAGCAAGTTCTTGTAATGAACCAAGCAAAACAGATGTGGGCAAAACTCTACTCTGGCAGGAACAAACTGAAATAATAATAATGGGAGGCAAATAGTTTGACATTCAAATTACTGGCTGGACCGGCTTTTAGTGCTGCTTTGGCTCAGTCTCTAAATAGAACAAAGCAGGTTTGAACCTTTTTCTCAAGGAAAATTGGAGGTATATAACTGAAATACCTGACAAAATTGATGTTGGTTTGTTGTTCTAGTTCAAATTCCTTGGTATAGAAACCACACTTTTAGGGGAAAACATGGCCTTTTAAGTAAAAATAAAAAAATAAAACCACAAAATTGTCATTCAATTGTAGGAAAACTTGCTTTTGGACATTGCTTTCCTTTCAGTCCCCCCATGCTCCCTTCTTTACAGGTGCACGTGTAGGTTATAGATGCCCACTGGCACTAGTTCTGAGATTACTGCCCTGGGACTGGGCAATGTGGTGTCTCTGCTGATCCCTATTTTCAGCTACATTTTCACTTCAGATTCAAGCCATCTCTCTTGTTAGGGTACAGAGGGTTTTTTGTCAACTCATTGTGCTGCCATCTACTTTACAATGTCTGCCTTAATAAAGAATTTTCCTAATTTTTTGGGGGGTGGGGGTCGGTGTGGTGTTAATTGGCATACAAAACACTGCAAGTTAACATGTCTATAATTTTTTCTATTAGTGCTCTTCCCACAATAGCTGTCTAGATCCCTCTTAGAGACCTCCAGAAATGACATATTTTTTTCTGTGGTGCTAACAGCTAATCGGGTGTATTTCTGTCTTATTTCTCATTTGCTGTATGATACTTTAGACTTTTACTTATCCCACTAATATTTATCTAAATTTGGAGACACTGAAATGTTTAGCTTTTCTTAAAGTGTGAATGATTTTATTTTGTGAACAGGGAGGCTCTAGAGAAACAGGTGTTTTCTCCCCTCTTTCCTTTACCTGGATTGCTGAACTTCAGATCCTTCTTCATAGCATTTCAGCTTTGATTTGGTGTTAGGTGGCTGACTAAGCAAGTCAAAAGGTATTTATTGCTGCTCCCTGACAATGATGTGTGGGATAGATACGTATTTTAAAAGTGAGGAGTAAAGCTACCTCAGAGAACAAACTATGAACAAGGCCAGATTCTGACTCATTTTCTAATGTTGAAAAGTCTTTACTCTTTGGCCTTCAATAGGACTTCTTCCTTGAGTAAGCATTACTCAGAGTGATTAAAAGCTCAATTTTTCTGCTCTGTGTTATGTAATTAAATTATGTAAATAATTCAGCTATCCAAGACAATGCAGATTGTGAGTGGAACAGTCAATTGTATATTTTCCAACCTGAGTATCTTCAGAACACGTATTTTATTTGCTGAAGAAATAAATGGAACAATTTAAAATAATGAATATATTTTAGACTCTAGCAATTTCTTTGTGAACGGTAATGGACAATTGGTTCTGAATAAATTATTTGCCCATTTCTGGGGTCGCTTTTCATCCCTCCTGCAGTCATGTTCCATCTCTACAGCTTGTGGGCTTTACATAAAGAAGTTATCAGCAGTCTGCTGCAGAGTCCTCCCCACTCAGTAAATCAAAGCCTTGCTCTTCTCTGGTCCGTTTCCCCAGACAGATGATTCAAGCCTCCTTCACTTCCCAGCAGGAGAGGTTAGTTAAATACTTGTCTGTAGTGCCTTGCAACTTTTATGAGAACTGTTTACATAATTCTGAAGGATCTTTCTTCTTTGCTCAGTGACAGTTAGATGTGCCTGCTGAGAACTGGGTATCCTGTCCATTAATTGGCTGCTCACTAATCTTGCTAATGACCCAGGGCTTTAAGAAAAATATTAGACTTCACTGAATCGGTTCTTGTTTCTTGCAATATTCTCTGCAAACAAATGACTATCTGATATCAGTTGGGTAAACTGAATATGATATAGGGTTTTGGTTTTGTGTTTGTTGTGTGGTTTTGTTTATTTTTTTTTTACTGCAGACTTTTGAAATGACTCAGAATGTGCATGAAAGTTGATAGTAAGATTCCTATTGACTTTACTGGGATTTGGGTCAG
Organism: Pedionomus torquatus; assembly: GCA_013398155.1. Lineage (NCBI taxonomy): Eukaryota > Metazoa > Chordata > Aves > Charadriiformes > Pedionomidae > Pedionomus > Pedionomus torquatus. The sequence continues at coordinate 779,475 of VZRU01019007.1, read as the reverse complement.
GCTTGCCAATGAGAATCAAGAATTTATGGAAGCCTAAACAGCAGTATTCAGGAATTTAGCGCAGATTCCCTTCAGGTTTCTACGTTAATTAACTGAGCAGGACATTGTCTTGAGTAATGCTGCGGAGTAGGGCAGAACATTTTAAAACAGAGGAATATTGTCTATTGATTTGTTCAAACAACCCATGCAAACTGATTTCACATATAAAGCATATCAGTACAAAATGGAAGTATTATGCAGTTCTTATAGATCCCTCTTCAAAGGGATCCTGAAAGGTACATCTGCTTTCTCTTCATTTCACAGATGGAGAAACTTCTTTCCTCCATCCCTGACTCTGCTGTGCTGCCCCAGGCAATGCAGGGGGTGGGGAATGATGGCCATGGTCCATCCATAACAGCTTTTCTCTGCCACTCCTTCCTCCTTACATATTTCCCCTGCTCCCATGTGGGGCCTTCCCATGTGCTGTAGTCCTTTAGGATAAGTCTCCTGTATCAGTTCCTCTGTGGGCCACAGGGGAATTTCTCCTGGGGTGCCAAGAGCAACTCTTCCCCTCCTGCTCTCACCCTGCTGTTAGCCAAGCTGTTTCACACATATCTTTTCCTCACCCCTCACAGCTGAGCTGCTGCCTACACATAATGCAACTAAACATTGTGGAAAGAGATGGTAAATATTACAGTGATAATTGTTTCTTACCATGGATTCAAAGTTTTATTTTTTTTTCCCCAACCATTAGCAAGATCTAGCATGAAGCAGTATTCTGCAGAGCAAAGATCTGCTTCTGGAAACACTTGATGGGGGGCTTATTCTGTGGGCTGTGAATACATTCTTGGACATGAAGTTGCCTTAATTCTTTGCTGAGTACTATTTGCATTTGTTTTCATCTTATTCATTAATTTTCCTGAAAAAAAAAAAAGGCATTTTTTTTAAAAGGAGGAGTTTGATGCACAAAGATCTCCCAAGGACTGTGGAAAATCTACAACTGACACAAAAATGTAGGACTTTAACCTGAACCCATATTGTCTTCCCTTCCCAGGAGAAGGAGGGACTCATTTTACAATGTCATTAAGAATTCATTCCCTTAAATGAGGTATGTCACCTTGCCATTTTAACTTGATTCATTAAAATAGTGGCTCATTAGTTATTCCCTTGTGCAGTATAGGATTTGCACATTAAAGGTGTATGAATTTCATGTGCTTACTATATTCAGGGATAAATTTCTAGCCATCCTTTTGGAAAGCAAAAGGCATGGGTTTTGAAGGGGAGAAAAAAAAAGTAGAAATTCAATTCATCTGCCCCTCCTTCCATCCATAAGTCTTTTCTATTCTGTTCAGACCCCTAATATTTCATTTTAGAAGCCCAAGCTACTGAGACATAGGACCCACTGAGGGAGTGCTAATCTTTTTCCAGACATGTTTGATATGTGTTTCTTTTTTGCCTTTGGTGGTGTATCAGAGATTTTTCCCTTAGACCTTCCATGAAAATGATCATGTTTGAGTTCAGAAAATACCTGAAGTCCTGGGCAGGAAGGAGTTCTGCTGCTGTCTGAATGAGAATGCTTCTCCTAGGGGACTGGGATTTGCAATTACCTTGTGTCAGCCTGGTTGGAGAATGGGAGGATCTGTCCATTTAGAGAAGAGTTTGGAATATGGCTGAAAGTACCTTTCTCAAATGAGATGTTTTCAGGCAAAAGCCCTGTGTGATAATTCAGAGTGAAAAGTGCTTGTTTTACCATTATCCATGCTTTCCCACAGCATGTATCAGCCAAAGGAGAATAGGTGTGCCATGGGAGAAGTTCTTGTCCAGCATAGTGCACCCTCTGTGTTGAATCAGGGAGGACAGGGCTATGCTGTGCAGCCTCCCTGCTTCCCTCTGCACTCACCTCTGGGAAAGGCACATCTCTGCAGCATCTTGGTAAAGTTCACTGAAGCACTGGAAGGACCACAGCTCCCAGAAATCTCAGGGTTATTGGTTAGGTTCTTGAACCTTGCTGAGTGAACAAAAAGTTCGGTATGGCAGCTGAAATCTCAACTAGGGTTGGCCAAGAAGGAAAAAAATCATGAAAATAGTAGATTTGCTTGACAAACTGAATGGAACAGACTGGGAAGGATATTTGATGCTTTTATGTAACATTTAGACTCATTCCAGATCCTGGCTGATGAACTGCTTCCATCATCTTGGATTTTGAGGGCAGAGCTGTTGTTCATTTAGCAGTAAGTACTAGGACTGGATGGAAGGAATATCATCCCTAACTAAAGTTGAAGTCTAATCCTTTGGTTTCACTGGGGACTCGGATTACAAAAATGCAATATGGAAAGCCTTTTCCCCCTCCCCCCTGTCTCCCTCCTCTTCTTACTGCATTACAAATGGGGAGTAAAAGAAATGTAACAAAATGCTGATCTTGCTTAAAATGCAGTTAAATATATCCACATTCCGTCTCCTGTCTTGCCTGTAGCCTGTATGCAAGAAATTCAGCCCTTTCCTCCTTACTTTCTCAATCTCCATTCATCAGCATCTTTTGTGCTTCCAAGATGCTTGCACTGTAAGCTGGGTTTTCGAAACCCCAACAAGAAACTCTTTCTCAGACAATAAAGTCTCATGCAAATATAGCTTATATCAATAAAGCTAAAAAGGTATGTCAGCAAAGACCCAAACAGTCAATTTATTACAGTTAAACATCCTGCCCAGACATTTTATTTACAATCAAAGCTTGTTATATAAAGCAATCCCTTTTCCTTTGATATCTTTTTTTTTAATCTCACAGTTTACAAATTTTTGCCTTTTTCTTTGTACCCTGTATGAAATACTAAATTCATTTGAACATGTTCTTGGAATGCAATATTTCTGTGTTGTTTTTTTTTTTTTTTTTAATGATTTGAATGATCACTTGAAAGTGTGTGTATATATAGAAAATAAATCTGTGAATTCAGCCCTTTTAACTGAAAGAAGTTGCATCACAATAAATTTAAATAAATAAAAGATATTACTGAACATTGTCTGCTAAGAAAATCCCCCGACTGACTTAGACGCGGTTTACAGAAAGTCATATATTTTCCTTACTATCGTATGTTTCATTATACCCCATTTCCCCTGTAAATATATACAGGAGGAAACATACACACCACTTTCTAGAAGTTTTCAGAACATGGCTGTTTGGGAAAAGAGGAAAACTATGTAAAAGGAGCCCAAAGGAAAAGAAAAGAAGCCTAGCTTGTCAAATATTGAGATACAAACCCAACAATTCGTTCACATATTTGTTATTAAAAGGCTACTTTTGACTTGCAATACAGACAAATCGTCTCTGTCAGACTCCCAAAAAAGCCCTTGTGTGACTTCCCATCTGAATGCTATGTCAGCAAAGACCCAAATCTCAAATAATAATAACTCTCTCTCAAATAATGTTATGGGAACACTAAGAAGGAGACCTTGTATTAAATGACACTTTCAATCAATCGCCTACATCTGCTTGTGTTTGTCAGGAAAAACCTGGGATGGGTGTGCAGCTTCTATCTGATTGAGTCTGCGTCTGTGTGTAGGTTCCAAGACAGTTTATCTGGCACAGGAGAACAGTGAAGTCTTCCCTTCTTGTACCAGATCTGCTCCAGAGATACTAAATTCCTCCATGATAATGAGGTGTCCAGAACAGTAACAAGAGGCCAGAAGTGTACCTTGGGTTAAACTATGCTGGAATATCTGCTGACTGCAGGCAACTGCAAGCTTGCACCAGTGTACCTGAGCGAGCTCAGCCTGGAGTGAACAGTGAAACCTTATCAGGTGCCAGATCTCCTGGGCTATACGTGAGAGGTATAGGATTTCTGTATGTCTAGCACAGCTGTGGTAGGCAGAGTGAGAGAAGATTGTATGACAAGTAAAGCAATTTCTCTTCTACAGTATTGTAGTTCTTGCTTATAAGGCTTGTTGCTGTGTGTTAATGTTGGTGGTAGTTCTGCCTTCTCTGCCACATTTTGCATACAAAATACTTAGAAAACACTCATTTACAGTTGCAGTTAATATTGGTACTGAGGAATACAAATAATTATCTGTCTGGCAAACCGGATGGAGAAATACATCCCATTCAAGTGTCTGACAGGTGGAGAGTGGAACTGTGGAAATTCCCTGAACTGTGTAATTTTAAGTTTTGCAGATGTTCTCCCTATGGCATTTTTCTCCCATCTCCGGTTTAGCCACAGCATGAAAATGTTTTGACCAACACTGCAGACTCAGGAAAGGTCATGCACGTACCTTCTTGTGACATGTTTTTCTAACCTCTCTACCTGCTGTGGGTAGTCTGCAGCCTCCTGTGCTGACAAGTCTGTGATGGCTAGGGCTGTGATTAATGGGATTTCATTAACGTTTGTGCATCTATCCCTGAGAATCCTCAGAGGTGCTCTGGTCTTCTCCTCACACTGTGAACCTTGTAATGGCAATAAGTGCAGGCAGATATGTTGGAGATTCTCTATCCCAAACTTTCCCCTCAGGTAACATGGATAATGATTTATATCAGAAAGGGTAACATATAATATTTACGGCTATGCTGTCCTAACAAGAATCAAAACATCCTGTTACTGCTATCCTGGTATCCCACCTTTGAGAAGAGGTTGTTTCAAGCATGACCAGTAGGATTAGCTGGGACGGCTCCCTGCTCTGGGCATGGATGGGAAGGACGGGAGGGAGAACTATGCAGACTGGCTGCACGATGGATATTTCTTCCTCCCTGGGAGGATATGCAGTGTCTTAGCTGCAAAGAAAATGGAAGGGTTGAGTGCAGTTGTTAAGATTAGCGTGCAATGCTGGGAGAAGATACTTATATTTTTACTGTGCCCCTGTTCTGAGCTGGCAGATGAAACTGGTTGAAAAGGTACCTACTTGTATTAGCTGTGCTCAGGTGAATAGTGCTCTCCTCATCCTTTTTTTTTTCTGGTTTGCTCCTGTGAATATTTTATATTGCATCATGTGGCAAGGTCTACTCTTGGGTTTTCCTTGAAATAAGTAGGGTCAAACTGCTATTGTTATGCCTGCCTGGTATAGTAACTTTCTCAGTGTAGAACAGTGCTATATTTAAAAGGATTGCTACCCATGGAATGTATTTAAAGTCTGCAATATGTCGGGGCTGTATTGGGGAAGGATTAATTGGTGCCTGCTCTCTCTTTGTTACCTTTTCATGAGTATCCACTACTGATACATTCTGATGCAGCTCAGCCTTTCCTGTGCTCTAGTGTGTTGTCTATATATAGTGCTGCTAGCTCTCTTTGTTTAAATTAAGTTTGTTTGAAATAACTAGGTTTTACTTTAATTTTGGAGCCTTACACTGTAGTAATGTGATATGTGAATATGTCTGAATTTCTTGTGCCATGTTGCCTTACAGCAGGAGCTCTAGGAGGGCAAGGTGTGAACAACAGTGACAGTGGGAGACATGGAAGGCTGACTAACATACGCTATTTGTCTAAAACTGCTAAAAATGTAAGAAGAGCTCCCATGACCTCTCACAAGGTACAGAGAACAATATGTGTTTCCATTATTCTGTGGAATTTATGCATATTAAGGACTGAAGATAGCTAAGGTAGTATAAACTGCCATCACCATTCTTGTTATGGTGAGAAAAAACCCCAATCTGCTTATGGTGAGGAAACTGGACAGAAGAGTCAAAAATGGCTCATGGATCTGACAACAGTAATGTGTATAGCAGTCAAATTGCAAAGAGTTCAAGGATTTGGGCAGCTTCCCAGAGTAGAGACTACAAAATTCAGCTTTGTGCCTGTCCTGTGGGAAGGGAGAATAATATCACAGAAGCTGTAGATGCTAGATTGATGAGGCTGCTGTGCTTCAAGTAGGTATGAGCTGAGCAGAAACTCATGCTTCCTTTCATGTAAAAGGAAGCTGTGTAGCTGGTTTAAAGTACAAATTCCAATTTCATATGCATCCTGGTTAGGGATAGGAGCAAAAGTCCATATACTTGGTAGGTGCAACAGTTTAGAGGATGCAAGAATCTGCACCAGAAGAAATGGTCAGCAGGTATGGGGAAGGTCTTGTCCTGTCTTGGAGGGAACTGTGGGGCATCTCTCCCAAAATTTCCAAGTTACATTCTCAAATTCTTAAAGTGGTGAAAGAAGTTTTTCAAGCCCTTTACTCTGATCCAACCAAGGTCGCAAATCGCCCAAACTCCAAAAATTTGGGTCTTACTACTGTGCAAGTTTTCTTCCAATTTTGATATCATTCTGAATTCAGCAATACTGATAGTTCTCTGAAAAAAAAAAAAAAAAAGCAAAAATGTTTTAAGAGTCTACCTGAGCTTTATGTGTTCCTTTGGATGTCTCACTTAATTCTCTTAAAAATGTTTTCTTCCCTGATTTCTGATGCTTTCAGGAAAAAGGATACTTATGTTTGCCTTGTTTTCTTGCCAGAAAGTTTTTGGATTCTGATAAAGCTGGTCTATGAAATCCCAATTGCAACACATAGTATGTTTAGTACCAGATTATGTCAGGCCCTGCTTAGAGTTCACCTAGAGTGGTTATTTTTTTGCTAAACACATTCTTCTTGGTGTTCTTTGTTCTAACATTATTTTTTTTCCAGTATCCCAGTACAGAGGAACCAATATACTTTCTGTTACTACAGCCTGCTGCAGTCTGATATTATTAAGCCAGGGATAAAAGCTTGAAAATGAAAGCAACATACACAAAGGGCAAGACAAATCATTGTTTCTTCCAGCTTTTTGTCTGGGGACTTAAAACACTAAATATAACTTCAGAAATTCCCTAGAAAAGCTAATTGTGGAGATAATAGTGAATTTTAGCTTAATCGCCTTTTATGACACAATCCAATAACATAATGATATTCTACTAAGGCTAAGGCAATAATTTCATATCAAGACTTCCAGCCCCATCAAGCGTTGCCACTGTTAGTGAGGATGGCAGAAGTCTTATAGCCTCATTGTGAATATCCAAGGGTGGCAGCAGAGCAATTGGTTCCTCCCTACCTGACTCATCACATAGTCTCTGATGATCTCCGCCTTTTGTATGGGTGGAATACACACAACTGAAAAACTTTAAACTAGCAGACTCAGAGACCTGGGTCTCAGACCTTCAGCCATAGGTGTCTTCACTCAGAAACATTGACACCTGAGATTTCAAATTACTAGAAAGTCATTCACTGGAAAGTTCTGTACAGGTGCACTTGTGTGCTCTCGTGTTTAAAAACTAGAGTTAGCTGAACAATTCTCAATAATAATGAAAAAAGCAGAAGAATATGGGGTTTGGGGTTTGGATAGGTGTCTTTTTTGATTAGAAAATGTGTATTTCTTGAAAAACAACCTTTTGTTCAAATGTTTTCTTCAAAACTCTCCAGAATGAAATTTGTGAAGGTGCTCATATGTTTAATCACTATTCCTCTATAATCCCTAGAGTAAAACACTTGTATTAGTTCTCAGGTATCTGTATTCGAGTCCTTCTTCTGCCAGAGTAAATTGGTGGCTTCACCTCACTTCACAGCCTCACGTGGCTTATCTTCTTTTCTGGTTGAAATATTTCATTATTTGGTAGGAGTAAGGGAGAAAATTTACTATAGTTTTCAGTTTATTGGGATGTAAAAGGGAAGTTGTCATGGCCATTGCATATTTTGTCCCATTCTTATGAATATTTCAGTGAGATTAATTTTGTTTTTTCCCCTGAGGGTAATATCTCTGACAATTTTTTTTCCAGAACAGCTAGTCTTGTTTATGCTATACTTATTTAATGATGCTTTTAGCTGACCATTTTAAGAAAGCCAGGGTCTAATGCAGAATTAGTGAACATCTGGAGACTGTTGGGTACTTGTTTTTCAGATGAGTCACTATTTTGCATAGCAGAGTTCTGTCTTCCTTCTGTACTTCCTGTCCAAGAGCAAATGAAGAGTAATTTTCTTGTAGGTAATTGTGTCATAGTGATCGCTGGGACCTGCCATTAAAACTCAGGCTCATTTAGAAATGCTTGTAGGCGCTGCCGTGAGGAGTCTCATTTCATATGAGGTAAGTAAATACAGATTCACATAGATGTAGTGGTCACACTGGTCAGTGCAGTAGACTTTGACTGGGGATTAGAATGATGATATAAAACACATGATGCATGCAAGACATATTGCATAAAAGAAAAGGACAGGGGAAAAAAAAAAAAGTTCAAAAATATGTAGCCATGAATGCAAGTAGAAATGCAGGTAGAAATGAGTGTGAAAAAATTGTTTTGGTTTACATTGATTGACATTTACTGCATAAGCTTGCATTTTCATTTGACCCTGTAAATACTTCTAAACAGCTGAATATATGGAACAAAATCTATAGCCAAGACTAATAAATTGCAATGCCAGGATCTTAAGGTCCTCAGTAACTGTAAATCAGAAGCTGCAGAAATCAACTGAGCTGTGCTAATTTACACAAGTTAAGTGTCTGACCTTTAGTATTCATTAGCGTTGTTAACATTTCTTAAATGATGGCAACTGGAATTTGAGAACAGTACCAAAAGTAAGATAAAAAAATACCCTTGCACTTCCCTTAGGTGAAACACAAAATAATTTGACAGGTAATTAAAATTCTTGTAAAAATTATGACTGTGTAGTTTGTTCTCTGCAGAGAATTAGCATAAAATCTACAAGTATCAAACAGAAGCTTCCAACATATGCCAAAATGGACTCCTTGTTAGGGGAAAAAAACCAGGAATTTGGAATGGTTTCCACAATTGTGTCACAATGTGTCTTATGGTATAGATCTTTTTATTTTCTTCTCCTTTAGACTGGGCTCAAACACAAACAGTTTGTGAGCCAGAAGAAGTTAATACCAGAGGAATTATAATCTGAATATTCCCACTTTGAGTCAGGTACTGCTTTCTACATTTTACAAGAAACTTCAAAGCACTTCTTGGTTTCCCTCCAGCCAAAAGTTTGGGGGGGCCACATACCACTTATTTATCTGTCTTCTTAAGCCAAGTCTCCAGGCTTGGTATATGAATATACACTTCCAATTAAACCTATACAAACTTGTATAAATGTACAGCAGGCCAATACTGTTGCAGTTAAATTTGGATTACTTTATTTTGGGGTTGCTCTGATTCAGGTTTCAGAAAATAATGAGGTAATGAAAGCAGCAGTCTGTTCACTGAATCTGTAGCAATGATCTCTAATTGTCAAACTCCAAGACTAACTATAACATACTTTGAATCAATGCTACTTTCCCTTGAGTCTGCCTACTTAGAAGAGGGTTTCTGGGAGTGGGCAAACTGTAACGCGGACTGCTGACAGCCTTCTGAGTCACTGTGAAACAGCTGTTGAAGAGTTTGCAAAGTGCTATCTGAACAAATTTTTAGTTGAACAACCATACTTATTATAGGCTTTTTTTTTTGTTGGACTTTGTTTTAAAGAAAGATGTAAACATTTTACAAAGCTTTTTATGTTAGTTATCTCTGTTGTACCATTTCTATCTGGCAGGTGGAGTAAAAATTAATAAAATTTATCCTCATTTGAAACTGTGAGTTTTACTATAATTCTAAATAGAGCATAGCTTCTTAGTCATTAGTTGACTTGTTCAGAACTGGCTTTTGGCATATATAAAGCAGTAGCAATGTCCAAAGCAAGCTGTCTTGATGAGACAGATGACTTTGCCATGACTGGATGTCTTTAGTGCACAATCATGTTTCCAAGGCAAACAATCATTCTCCTAAATCAAATATTTTCTTGTTTTGGTAAATTGTCCCAGTTTAACAGATGGCTAATGAAAATAAGTATAGTTCAGTTACTTAAAAACTCACTTGCTAGTTATGGAAATAGGTCCACAAACCAGGTACAGCTCTGTACATATAGAATTTGCAAAATGCTTATGAATCCTTTCAGGTAAAAAGCAAATTTTTTTTTGACAAGAAATAATGGTTTTCTGCTCAATTAGCTTAGCAATTTTTAAAAAAATCAGTCTCCTTTGCTCTTATTCCTCTGAATTTTGTGATTTGATATTTCTAGGTAGTGGAACATAATGTCATTGTTTCAGTTTATCAGTGAGCAGGAACATAATAATAACAATAATAGTGTCAGATGTATTTCCTGTCTCATCCGTACTAATAAAATGGATTTGGAGTGTAAAGGATTCCCATCTAGCCCATGACAATGCACTATTTGATAAGGAATCTCCTGGAAATGAAAGACTGTGTGAGGAATGAACTGTTCTCTGGAGTGATATCTGTCTATACATACTTTAAGGGTGGGTGTCAAGAGGATGGGGCTCATCTTTTTCAGTGGTGGTCAGTGACAGGACAAGAGGTAATGGGCACAAACTTGAACATAAGAAGTTCCATCTAAACAAGAAGAGGAACTTCGTTACTTTGAGGGTGGCAGAGCAGTGGAACAGGCTGCCCAGAGAGGTGGTGGAGTCTGTTGCTGGAGGCATTCAAAACCTCCCTGGAGATGTTCCTGTGCATACTGCTCTAGGAGGACCTGCTTTGGCAGGGGGGTTGAATCAGATGATCTCCAGAGGTCTCTTCCACCCTCATCTAATTCTGTGATTAGTGAGGAAGAATTTAACCCCCAAAACATGACTATCGGCTACTTCAGATTATTTTATTTTCTGATTTAGACTGTGTTAAAATTTTGGAGCTAAAGGCTGATTTTTGTTATCATTAAATCAATACAGGAAGATCTCAGGAGCTAGGCTGAAATTGTCTAGTAGGTCTTGAATCAGCCCTAGGGTGTGAAATACTCTTTCTAAACAGATGGTCTGAGGCATTTTTCTGTATTCCCTGATTCATTCTATGAACCTGTTATTGAGATGGAGAGCAGTGACAAATCACAGCCACAAATGGAAAGGCAGTCTCACAGGTACCTCATCCTGGTGTGTAATAAGGCCATTGATGTTTTGAGGATTCGGCAGCAGTGCACAACAGCTATTCCAACTGCTTTGTATGCTCATGCAGCAGACCAAGGCATAAGGCACTCAACTCACAAGACAATCATTTTTATGATGCTTTGGGATTTCCTGCTCAAAGTCTTCTACTTGTTAGGTGATCTCACTTTTTTGGCACCAATATGGCATGGTAGGTACAGAAGAAGGAGATGGCCCAGCAGTTTTACAGGTATTGGGCTATTCAGAGATTCCAGATATCTTCTGCAATAGGAGATGAAGGCAGGTGTGTAGCACCTGCAGCCTGCTTCCTGTGTATCTGGTCAGTCCTGTTAAGCAGTAAATCCACATGTCTGAGGAGAACCTGTACATACTGAGTCAGTCCTTGTGCTCCATGTCCTTGGGTCATAATGTATACTGTTTACATTGTGCAATGTACTGCGCTGGGTCTGGCAAACCTTTTCAGCCTAGACCAAATAGAAAAAAAACCCAAATTCTTTAGCTGCAGCTTCTCAGAAATGAACCCTTCTAGCCCGTCCCTGTGACAGAGATGCCCCACTTGCCTCTTTGTGCTCCAATATGTCCACTTAATTCAGCTTAGACACTTTTCTATGTTCTGTCATTTTTCAGATGTGCTCTGCTCATGCTATAAAATCGATCTTTCTACCTGACACGTTCTTAGTATGGTAAAGCTTGGTGCACAGCACAGAGAAGCCTTGAGCTTTCTCTGGTTTAACTTCTTTGTTCATTCACTGTTGTGGTGGCTCAGAGGCTGGTATTTGTCTCTGATATAAAGTGAGGAGTGGGCACAGTGCATTAATGTCTAATGCAGGGGAGAGTAAGGCTGCATAAATCAGCTTTCCCCTGTCAGTTCTGTGTTTCTATGCCCTGCCCCAGGGATCCCACATGGCCCAGAGACATCTGGCACTTTGTTGACATGGAATACAGTACAATACTTTGTTGACACACAGAATACATACAGATATACAGTAGGGACAAAAAGTAGGGATGGTGGCCGACTGGTGACTGAGCTCTCTTTTATCAAAGAGCCTCAAGGACAGATCTGGTGACCTGTAGAATAACAGTTATTTTTTGCTGGACTCTTTGTGCTGGCTGACTTCAATCTGTTGCTGCTTTTGAACAGGCCTTGGAAGAATGAACCCCAGGTTGTGGCAGTTAGCACCTCCAAAATGTCTTTGTTGCATGTTGCTTTAAATATCAATACTTCTCTGTGACTTCATTAATTTTGATTTCACAAAAATCACTGCTCCATATCCAGAAACAAATAATAGGGAATAAACTGTAGCAGCTTTGTGGGGTTTTTAATGATCCCAGTAGGAAAAGCAGTAATGATCTTGCAGTAGGAAAAGCAAGAGCAAATGTAATACTGATGCCTTCATGAACAGTACATAAGGAAACTTTCCCAGACTCCCTGGATTTTGCCTTGTGTTTGTTACTAGCATGTCTACAGATCGGATTTAGACTTTCTCCCATATATTGAAATATAATTTCATGGCTCCTTCTTTCCTCCCTGATTTGATTCATAAATATAAACCAGTACAGGGTGTGCCAAAAATTTAGTCAACAGTGCAAAACAAATAATAAGGTTATCTGGTTAGATTCCATCACCAGTTGAGTCAGATTTGTACAACCTGATTAAATCAGGGCATATACAACACGTTTAAATATCAGATGGCCTGGCAGAGGGAGAGAAACTAGGAGGTCACAATTCATTTCCAACAAATGAAAACATGTAGGTTTTGACCTATGAATAAAAGATAGACTTCATTAACGCAGAGATTTAGCTAGACAATCCAATGCTACATATCCTGCATCAAAAGAAATTCTGGGAATGAGTTTATGTTAAGTAGCTCCTGAATCTCTTCTGTTGCCCTTTAATTATTTCTGTGTTTATTTAGCACTGGTAGAATACAGCAATGTAACGTGCAGATCCTGCAAACCATAATATGAGCATTCACCTTTGCTCGGATGGGAAATCATACATGTAAAAGTTTGTGGGATCAAGATCAAAAATGACAATATTAATATGAAGGAGAGAATGAAACAAAGTTATTCTTTCTGAACTGTCTGAAATATACCTTTTTTTTTTCCTTATTTACTTTGCACATTAACGCTCATGATTTAACTCATGATTTGAGGAGGTGCAGAAAGTGGCAGAAAATGCTTCTCTGTTGGATTTCTACTGTGGCTTGCACACCTGAATCAGAGGGTTGGTTAAATATAATATATGCCTTTCACTGTGGAAACCGTTAAAAAAAATTATCTCCTTGAGACAGTCCCTCTCCATCTTGTACCCATCATTCTGTAAGCCATTATTTTAACTTAAGCTTTCATGCTTATTCTGCGCAATTCATTTGGTCTCTAAGGACATTCTCCCCTGACTCTTTTGTTGCTGGAAACAGATTTAGTACTGACAGGCAGAGTCCTGTGTAGGTGTGGGAAGGAAGACACACCTCGTATAGATAAAAAAATGAAGTTTTTATTGGTAAGGTTATGAGGTAGTAGGATATTAGCTTAGGGGGAGGGTCTTTCAATTTGTTTTGTTTTTGTTTTTGTTTGAAGAAAAATACAGACAATCCTGCAATGGTTTAAGGTAAGATATTTTCATAATTCATCTGCCTAAATATTTACACAGCACTTGCATCTAAGAACTGCATGCTTTCCACTGTAAATGGCTATGATGACCATTTTTATTTCAGGAGAGTCCTTGGAAATGCACATTTCAAATTCTAAAATTTTGAGAAGTTTTTCACTGCAGTTTCACCGAAAGAGAGATGTTCTACAGGAACTTTTGTGGCTTACTTTGTGAATTCTATCCAAATAATCTCAACTACTGTGTGCCTAATTTGTGTATGCTCTTACCACAGACAGACACATGGATGGTGATGCAGTTGCCCAAATTGTGTAAGAAAACAATCTTGTTCCTGGAGTTTCTTTGCATGGCGTATCCAATGGGCAGAAGTAATCCCATGTATTTGCTTTAGGATTGCAGGATGACTTTTAAGGTTTAGTTGGACAAATAAACATGGGACATTGTTTCCACCACTTATTTTTATGCGAATACAAGGCAATTTAATAGATTTTTATCTGACTGACCTGAGGGTAATGGAGAACAGAGGAAGACACTCCCACCTTAAAAGGTTTTTCCTCCTAATTGTTCACTATTTAAGGGCAGTAGATTGAATTTTAGGTTTCTGGTCTTTCAATTTATTCTGTAACTACAAAAAAAACAAATATCAGCTAAGTAAATAAAACTAGACAGCTGCACTAGTATTTTGTATGTATTCTTGCATCTTAGAGTGATTCTGTACATTGTGCATTTAGGGATACCTAAAAATGGCATGACATTTTAATTGTTCTATACTGTGCTCTTTGCTTCCCAACATTTGAGAGAGTGGAGTTTTCTTCTTTACACTAGTCACCATGTTCTTCTTCAGTTCATCCATCTGCAGTCTGCTCCTTCTGCTTCACATTGGTGATGAATTATACTCTGCTTCCTCCATCTAATCCTTTTCATTTATTTATATTTTATGGAGGAAACATAAAAGACTCCTCATAAAAATCCAACTGTTTTTTATAAACCTTGTCATGCACAAATAACGGAGCCTTGTCAAGCACAAGGCTTGCTGGAAATTTATGTCTTCTAATAATAACGGGAGAGAATCAGGAACAAATGAAGAGTATATTGAATTGGATTCAAAGCATGTTTATAGTTTTAAATTAGTGGCAATAAAGTATTTTTTATCCAGAAATTTTTTTACATGTTAGTGTAATTCAAGTACCATGTTGTGCTTGAACTCTGCAATATTTAGCCTAGCAGAGCTATGAAAAGCATCTTGTACTATAGCACAGTAGAGCAGCGTGACTTCTCTTACCAAGGTTTGGTGGTGGGAAGAGGAAAAGATATGCCATAAGAGGAAACAAGCCAGAATTTGGGGCAAAGAAGCAAACTGGTGGTCAGCTGAGGCCTATCTGTGGGTTAGCAAAAAATGGAAGGGACAGAGGAAGAAAAAAAAACTAATCAAAGGCAGATTTTTGTTGGTATATTAATTTTCTTTAGCAGCAAACTTCATTGCCTGGAGGCAAGTTGTCAGAAGCAGAAATGCTTGTTATTTCTGACTGCCAAGGCTGTTGATATCTGGAAGGACGTAAGGACAACTGGTCATTCACAGACAAAGTTAAAATCTAAAAGAAAATACCATTGCCTCTTGCTAAAGTCTTCAGCTATATCGTTGCTGTATGACGTTTGATTTCCTATTATAATTTTTGCTTTGAGAATAAGACTAAACAGGATGTTAATCATATGCTGATGATACCAATTAGCATTTTATAGCGCTTTACAAATGTCAGTGTATGAAGGAGATCTCTCAGGAAGAAAACGTTGTGTTCAACTGGCAGATTCTAATCCAAACAAATGAATCCCTTTAATGAAGAGGTTTCTTAGTAGCACAGCTAGTTCTCTGAATATATTGTCTGTGCATCTTCACAGAACTGACATTTATGCTCCCATGAGTGTTACTCTTTACATGAAATAGTTGTTTTATATCTTTTCAGGAGTGAGATTCACTGTAATTCCTTTTCAGGTTAACATATCCAAGCTGTCATGTTGAACTACTGGTAGAAATAATATTAGAAAATGAAGAAACAAAGAAAAGGAATTATTTTTCAATTTAGGGAAACCGATTGTCTTATGTAAGGCCTGTGTTCAAAGCTGTGTTTTGCAAATATTAAAGGTTTCATTGAGATGGGTATGAAGAGAAAAGAAAACTTACTCTGTGTTTCAGGGGATACTAATCTTTTAGTTTCATTTCATTTGGTGCCTTTTCTCCCACCTCTTCATTCAAAACTTTCTTGGCAGACTGGGCAGGAGCTCAGCCCTTGGGTTTCAACTTTGCAAGATAATACGACCATTGCTGAACTGGGCACCTGCCAATCAGTCAAAAAAAAGAAGTTAACAAGAAATCAGGCAGATTTGAGGGAACTGATTCTTTTACGCTTCATCAATTATCATTCTCTATAAAACACTGGGACTTTAATAATCTCTGACAAAGATATTCTGTCATTGTTTTTGTCTTGCTCTGTGTGACATTGATTGTAATGCATTATATGGGACCAGATGTCAGGGATTAAACAATTGATTTTGCAGTGTTGTTGCAAAATGGTGACCTTTACAAGAAGGAAGCCAAAAAAGGTCACAATTTAAGCCTCATAGTTGACTTTACAAAGGAAAAGTTCACGTTTTGCAGGTATCAGCTATTATAATGAGGTTAGTGACAAGCTTCCAACAGCATGTAACTTACGATAAATCTGGCATTTTCTTTTTTCAAAGGCTTGACAGATATATGTAGTATATTGTTGCCAAGTCTACGTCTATGGCATGTATATATATATAACTTTTGAATTATCTTCAGAACTGATGCTGTCCTCCCCATCACTTTCCTTCCCACCATGAATCCCTGAAATAACATACCAATTTTTAAATAGAAATTGGTGTAGTTGGGTGGTTCACTGTAGTATACTTTTCATATGGCTCAGGATGGATTTTTAATTCTCTTTGCCTGAATTACATCAGTCTAACTGAAAAGGGAATAGAGGGCTGGTGGAGTTTTTCTGAAGAAGTTTAAGGGTCAGACTGCAAGCACCTGTAGTAAAGTCAGAAAGTGAATTGCCAATTGGGTCTTTGACAACTGCCGTTTGTTGCTTGAACATTATGGTACATGAGGCCTTACTTAAGAAAAAGAATTGTAATTCTGAATAACCTGTGGGACTTGGTCAATGTATACAAGCTGTAGATTTCTTGCTGCAGAAGAAAATTGATCAAAACCGATAATTTGGACATGATCTTTTGTATCATGACAAATAGATTCTGTGTTTACATTCTCAATACACAGAATGGTAGCTTTTCTGGGAGATTAGGAGGAGGAAGCAAGCAGGGTTGCTGGTTTTCTTTCTATTTTTATTATTACTTTAATTTTTGAAGGATCACTATCTAGGATCTTATTTCTAAGTCTGATGATGCTTGTCTATAGGCTAATGAGGCCTTTCCCAGTGTCCAACCTATAGAGTCTATGACATTCTGCGAACTGCATGAGTTCTATGGCTAAAACGAAGAACTTCTAATTCAAAACCTGGTTGTTTGGTTGGGGTTTTTTTCCCCTCACTTAAGATAAGGATACGAATATAGCTTTCTATCACCTATATACATAGATAATCTGTAGTCTGGGGCTTGGAAATTCTTTATTGTGAAGTCTGATAATGGTTTATTCCCACACATAGAGAACACTTGAAAAGACAGGTTGTACCAAACATCAAGGAGTGGCTGCTATCTTATTTATTTTTTTAATTTAAAAAACAAACATTTAACATCTAATCAACATCCTAATAACTTGATTCAGTAGATGATATAATCTATATGCAGTAGTGCTAGTTATGGGTTATGCTATAAAAGCATAATAATTACAATTCCATATGAAAAAGGAAGTTAAATGTGTTAATTTTAAATCTGTGAGAACTTCAGATATTTTACTGAAATAGTGATTTTGAAGAAATTTCCTCCCCTGCCCACACTGCTTCTCATGGAGCTACCTGTTTGGTTACAAGAAATCCTTTTCCTCTTTGCCCCCCAGCTACATCCCGCCCCTGCCAGCTGAGGTTAGGCAGCACTGCCCTGGGCACTGGGGATTTAAAGTCCTGTGTCTTTTTCAGGTGTTTGTGATCAACAACTGGAAGGCAAATGTGAACCCTCCGAACCGAAGGAAATACCAGATGTTTCAAATAATTCTTTAAAAGCTAAAGTTTATTCTTATGATGTATACAGATTCAGGGCATTAAATATGCTGATAATCTTATTCCAAAAAATACCTTTGCTCATCCATAAGGATTTGAGCAATATGTCAAATGCCCGGTTTTGGAATGAGACCATCTATTTTTTTTTTTTTTATGTTATATATATTGTGCGTTTTTATACAGCTGCAAATAAGATGTGTTGCATTAAGTTCTTCAAAATAAAGTCTGGGGCAAGGTCAGGGTCTCTCAACCTTAGCCTTACTTTTCCTGCAATACTTGGCTGTAATAACTCATGGAGTTTATTCAGTCAGCTTTTTTGCTGTGTGCTGTGTGTCCCCTTCCATCATTCATAACATGAGATTATGAAAAGCACTGTAACTAATTTTATGCAACATAATGAAATTAAAAGCTTTTGGTATTACTGTACTGCAGGTATAAATCTAACTTAATGTGATGTTGGAGAGAGATGGACTATATAGGTAAGTGTTGGAATAATTTAAGGTTATTCAGCATTTTCTATGGATGTCTGTTCTTGTTTCTTCAAAAATACTGTAAGTAATTGCATGGTTAGTATATTCTTTAAGTGTCTGAGCTTGCAGTTTCCTACTGCCTTTATTCATTAGCTTGGAAAAAGTAAAGTTAATGGAAAACAATCCATTGCAATGAAACTGTAGATTTGCTTACCAATCACAGCAAAATGTTAACCTGTGTAATACTTAGTGCCAAATTAACTAATGTCAGACAATATTTCAACATATACATTGAAAAATTTCAGAGAACTGGAAAAAATTGTATATGCATATTCTTATATTTCAGTTTTATCCATCAAATTCTACATGTTTTCTATAATCTGGATATGAACAAGAGTATATCTTGAGTCTGAAGGGCTGTTTTTTGCTTATACAGAAATGTTTAAATGAGTTAGCTTTTTCCACCCCCTTATGAATTATCATTTATGTACTCTGGAGTTTACTTCTCCCAAACACATTCCTTACTCATTCAAAGCCTTGTTATTTTTACCCTTCATAATATGAGATACGATATTCTTTCTGTAATTTCTTATTACACTACAAATGAATTTTTGCTCTTACTCTCCTGAGTTAATTTTTGCATGTATTTTTTGTTCAGTTTATGCTATACAAGGGTTTTCTGCCACCAAGCAGCATGTGGCAGACATGAAGATTTTTACTCATTAAAAGTCTTAAGGGCCTTTTCATGCTTAGTGTTTCATAACAGAGGATGACACCGATTTTCTTTTCTCATTGTCTCATTACATTGCCTCTTTCATCTTATTATTTAAAAGTGTACTCCTAAGCTATCCAAGTCGCCCTGAACTTTATTACTCTCACTTTGTATTTACAACTATTTTCCCTCCCGGTAACAAACATTTAGTCTTATCATCAGTTATTCAACTGGAATCATGTTTATGCAAAGTTGTTTGGCATTTAAAAGAAATCTTTTCCTCAATTGGCTGATTTTTCCCTTCCCAGACTCCCCCTCCTCACCCTCCCCACCCCTTGTCTGCTCTTGACAGCTCTGAGATATGGAGCATCAACTCATCTCCAAGCACCTGCCTTGGTCTGCTTTCCACCCAGATGGGAAACACAAGGACTGAGCTACTCACAGTGGTCCTGGGCCAGCATCAAGGGCCATATGGAGGAATAATGTGGGTGCTCTGCACACAGCAACAGTTTAGGTATCATCTGGAGTAGCCCTGAAATCTCAGCCTATGCCAGCAAGAAAATCATCTCTGGCTTCTCTGCCCATAGTTTCTATTCAGAGCTCCAGAAATTCAGGTGAGATTGAAGTTCTGTTTCTTTCTATATGTCCAAGATGGTCCTTTCTCCTCAGCTTTACTTTTTTTTTTGTTTTTTGTTTTTTTTTTTTTTGTTAAAAAGTTTGAATCAAGGGCTTCTGTGGCCAGGCACAGTACAGTCTTTCTTCTGCACTTCTGCACAAACACGATTTCAGTACTGTACTGCCACTGGTGCTAGTATTGGCTCTGCAGCCCTATATGCAGCAAGTAGACCTTTTTAGCACTCATTTATCTTCCAGCACTTTCCTTTTTCTCTCTATTGCTCTATCTCATTTAATTTCACCCAACATTTCCCCCTTTCTTATTGCTGGCAGGTAATTCATGTAGTTATGCATCTTTGCAATGATGGAGCTTTCTGAGCAATCCCTTCCCTGCAACAGAAAACTTTAAAAACTTTCCTGATATTAAATGTTCAGCCAAGTGCACAGTTATCTCTTTTGAGCTATGCAAACATAAAAGAAAATTTTTGGGGCAGAGAGCACAGAGAAGGTTCTTTTTAGTTTACTGGTTATTTCCAGACATGATGGATGCAAAACACAAGAAATCTCATTTTACTGAGAGAATGTATTTTAATTGCAATTATTATTTTAAGTCAGTGTTCTGTCACAAGCAGAGTGATTGACTTCACTCATAAGAGAGAAGTAATAAAGTATTTATTAAGGTGAAACAGAGATTTAACAAATTAGTAGTAAATGCAATAGTATTTTACGAGGGTCAATGCCAAGGTACGCTTGTGTATTTATTGCACAGAGAACAGGGTCAGACAAACTGTCAGGAAGACCCTCCCATTGAGTCATGAGATTCAGAAAGGACCCCCTTGCTTTCTAAATTCCTTCTCAGAGAGGATTCTAGGTGTGGCTGGATCCAGTCCTAGTCCCGGACTTGGTCAACGGTTTATGTCTAAACGATTATATACATGCACAATCAATCCTTTCTATTACTTAGCCAAGATTTCAAAGTTTTAGCATGCTATTAGTCACTTACCTAGAATCTGCTGTGACAAAGAATCTCTCAACCTCGAGGAGTAACCTTAAGCAAGCATTCTCACGAAAGAGGAGATTCTGGTGGGCAGCCTGCTGCCATACCAGAGAGCTCAAAGGGCTCTTGGGCTGTCCACTATTTATACAGTAAGATAATTGACATATAGTCATACTTTCATGGGAACAAAATATCTAAGTCCCCACTCCAGATGGTGTTTTGGCTATGTTACCAGACATCCCCCAAAGCCTGGGTACAATTTATTGCATCCAATGTCCTGATGGTCAAGGCCTGAGCAGGAGCCGGGGGGATAAGGAGGGGGAGAACTGGGAGAGCATACTGCCACAGTTCTGAGAAGTGCCATATTTCAAGGCAAAAAAACATTGACTGAGAACTTCAGGAAAAGCAGAGTAAAGCAGCTTGACAAAGTTGTAAGACACTCTTTATGCTGCTCTTCAGCTTTATTTTTGGTCTCTGATTTTATTTTTATGCATATGGCATATATTTCTTTTGGATATCATTCAGTTAAAAAATAAAACTTGCAAGTGTTGTTAACAGTTGGTTTCCTCTAAGCTATTTTGAGAGGGTGTCCTGTAGTCGCTTTTGGAAAGACTCTCTAAACAGCATCATCATGTTTCCTCATCAGCCTTGGCACTCTGACCTGAAAAATCAAGGCAATTCTTATTATCACATCTCTATCAGATCAAGAACTTTATAGGACAATGCAAGGATGACTGAACTGTATTGATTTACTGCATTAATGAGTTCTTTTAGATTACTGCACCTTCTATTATATACCTTATCCTATTGTTTTTCACAAAAGGAGCACCATTGTTTTCACGCTAGTACAGATATCTCAGTTCTAAACTGACTTGTGTAGGCTGAATTATTAAGGCCCTCAGATACCGATAACTGGTTTTGGTTAAAAGAGGTACCCATCAACTGGAATTTTCTGAAAATCAGAGTCTAAAGTGAACCTAATGTGTCAGATTAGTTAGTTGAGGATTAAGTAAATCATTCTTCAAGTTAATATAATTTCACTATCTGCTGTGTTTCACTAGAACATGTTTTTCATATCAAACCCCATTTTAAGACTGACAGTATGTATCATCTCAAATGGACAAACAAAAGCTATTCTTACAATACTGTTAAGATCAGCCAAAGCTACCTGGCAGTATATTATGCCCCTGTGCTTTTGTGGGGAAGAGACAGGATTCATAGTTAAGGTCCAGAGAAAGACAGTAGGAATATGTCATGTTTATTTGGGACCTACAGGGAAGCAAGAAGTGAATCCAGTGCAGTACTCCTCCTGTTAGCTCTGCTACAGGCAAGTTGAATTTTCATTACCTAAAGTGAGTAGTGTTGAAAATTTTGATATGGTAGATACAGCACTATCTTCTGCCTCCATGGTCATGAGTTTACCTGCGAGTGCCAATGATGATATTTTGGGGTTGTGACCTAGACAAAATTAAGAATGACTTTATCAGCACATCAGCTTTGGTGGAACTGCCTGACTGCCAAAGTTTCTGATGCTGAGTTGAATAACAACATTGTTCAGTAAGAGCTATTTCCTTGAGGCTTAGTTATGAATGTGTTTGGGACACGGTGGTTTCTCTATTAGCATTTTTGTAGTGAATACTCTTCATTGTATCTTATGCAATTTATCACTGCAGTTGGCTCTCCAGAAGGAGAATTAAGTATGTAAAATTTAAAACAAACATATGTAAAAAATACTTATCTGCAAAAATACTGCCATCCCATTCATCACAGATATGCTCTGAATACAGTGGGACTAAATATGAACCCTTTATCTTTAAATATATTTCAAGAATCAGTCTGAAGCCACTAAACATTTGCATTTTATCTGGTTCCTGCTGCTTTATTTCCTACAGCTAGATAACAGGCTGCCTGACATGGGGCTGTTTCTCCTCTCTTCAGTTCTACAGGGTAAGAAGATCCTTGTCCAAGGCCTAACTAATGAAAGACTCATAAGTGATCCTAATGAATAATTGTGACAATGCATCTAAGAAAGCAGAACTACCAGAGCCTATATAACCTTTTGAGGATCAAAAGAAGACAAAACAATAAAAGTTTAGAGCTAAATATTTGCTGGGAATAAAGCCATGACTTCAAAATTTTGTGGTCAAAAGTGTTAGGATTTAGACTTGTCATATGGATGAGTTAGCTTGATGTTTGATGCTTACATATCTTGAGGCCCAAGTCCCCCAGGATATCATCACTCCAAATGAAGCTTCTTACTGGTGTCTTGATTACTTTCTCAGGTTTGTGTTGTATGTATAAAGCAGATCCAAGCTCCTGCCATGCCCTTGGGTTCTCTGGTAGGCTGAGTGTGTACTCCTGGGTTTGACAAAGATCTGAAGTGATGTTTGTGTTCTACAGGATAAGAACATCACCAATGCATTGCATGTTCTTTAGCTAATGAATTATACTTTGATTTAACTATATGGTATGAAATCGATATTTTAGTAATATGTAGTGTTTTCCAAAAGGCAGATAATGAGGACATGTGTGAAATTAGTTGTTTTACATGGGTAACAAAATATTTTAAAAAAATCCCAAAACCTAAACTTGTCAATGGAATTCATGCACAAAGATGAGGATCACAAATTGATTAATGTTTCAGTTTATGCCATGAAACACTTTAACACTTATGTGCTACATACACTGAAGCGTTTGTGTTCACTAAACTTATAGAGGTCTTAAGGTTTTTTGTTTCATAGGAAGATGCTGAGAATAAAAAGTGACTAAAGCAAGTCACTAGTACTATTTGTAACATACCAGGCTAGTCAGTGAGGTGACTGTTTTCCTTGTCATTTTGAAATTGCAATTTTCCTCCAGACAATACTTGATCGATGGACAGAGAACCAGTTCTAAGCCTAAGCTCACAATTTTTTCTAGTGTTCCTGCAGTATCTTGAACTTAGAGCAGAGCAGAATTTCTTGTTTATAGCCCAGTTTATATTTATTTTTCAGCAGCAGCTTTTTCTGATAAGACCTTGAGACTCACTAAATAATTCAATGTGATAAACCTGCTCAGAATGCTCCTTTACAGGGGAAAGTGGCTGCACAGGGTGGTTTAGGCCACGTGTCCTTTTAGGAGCAGTCCCAGTGCTGAGCTATAGGTGAGCATCAGCACAAAGACTCAAAGACTTTTATGTGGCAGAGGACAAAGCTGCATCAGAGAGCATGCTAGCAATAGTGCTGACCCATGATCCAGTACCTGAGCTTGCTTCCTCTTGCTTTTTTGTTTACTAGTATAAACACAGATTTTTAGTTTGAGTGCAACCAGTGGCTGAAGTATGAGTTATCCCAATACAACTTGGTGAAATCCCCTAGCTGCTGCAGTTCGATGGCACTGACCTTTGGAAAAGGAAGGCATTTCATTTCTATTAAATGTTCCCTGAATTGTCTCCTCTGGGACTGCACCTTCATGCTGCTCTTCCTTTTTGGAAAGATCTGCATCCCCCAACTTCCAGGAAGCCCTTCAGAAATGCCCTGTGGGGTTGTTCTCTCACTGCAAGGGTTTTGGCTGTTACTTTTCCTTATCTCAAAATCCTACAAGAGTGAAACTAAGGGAACCACTGGACTTTGTAGAATGTTCGATCTTCCCAATAATTCACTGGGACAAAAGCACATAAAGCTCCGTAAGACAAAATCTGTTATTCTTGCTTCGTTTTAGAAGATTATGTTCTTCTCTCACTGGATGGTGCAGGATTCCCTCATGATTGATTTCTTCATTAGCAGGGGAAATGTGCCTTCCTTTATTTCAGCAAAACGGTATCAAAGAGAATGATGAGCAAGCTAAACCAACTGTCATGAACAAGTGTTTGGGGAATTCAAAAATATTTTACAACTGGAGAGGATTAATTTTAATTTCATTAGAAACCATACAGGTAGTTGAATGTGCACTTATGGTGCCAAAAGTAATGCAGATTTTTTTCAGATGACCTGAAGTCATTTGGTGGCTAGAACTTTCACTGACATTCTCCTTTCAATGCTTCAATTTTGTACCAAGAGATACCTGAGAACTTTATTTCTATAGATGAGTTGAGCAGGATTTTTAGGCAAGAATTACACTAACATCCCTAAAAGATGCATTTCACATCTGTTACTGCTGACTGAAGAAAAATTTGCTCTTGTTGTTGAAAGCTTTTAGGTATACAGGTCAACATATACAGTAAACAAGGACTCTGTGTCTTAGACCTTGAAAAATAGCGTATGCTAATTCAGGAGTAAGTGAATTAATCTTAAGTTTGCTACATCTCTAAAGGTTAATTTTCCTCTTTCAAGCCAACTTTGGAGCAATGTGTTGCTGCAATTTTTTCAATACTTCACTACGCATCCAATTGAACAGAGAAGGAAAGCAGATCTGAGAACACCAAACTAATGTTTGACAATTCCAATAGATGTGTGTAAAATCTAAAGAATGTAAAGCAAAAGACTGCTATCAGGCTAAAGCAGGAACATAAAAATATACAAGTCTATCTAAGTTGTGTTGATAACTGAGCTTGAGGAATGTGCATTTTGTCATGACCACTGACAGCTTTAACTAGACAGGAAAACGCAAGCACCTTTTCTCTGATAACAGTTGGTGCATTGATAGTCTTTACTGACCTTATCTGAAGAATAATAAATGCTTCAGTTCCTCAGTTTGTCCTTATTACATTTTTGCTTGATTTTTCATTTTCTTTGGCTTTTTAGTGACAGATTCTGCAGATAATCAAGACAAAAAATAATCCAACCTTTCGAACTACACTAATGGGTTGACTGAGACAACTGGCAGCAAGACAACTTCTAAGTGCTCTTGGTTTAAAGTATGGATTAAGAAAGGTCAAGCATTTTATAAGGCCTTGTGATGACTGCAAAGGGATGCAGAGCAGTTACCCTTATCAAGGTGAAAGCCCCACTGCGCAAAACATGCCGAAGAAACAGTTATGTACAAGTCCCAGGGTTATAAGGTCCTTAACATCCCACCTCTAGCACATAGTCTTGGTGCTTCCCACTCGAAGCACACTATTTTGTGCAGTCATGAGAAGCAGAAGCGCTATATATGAAACTAACTTTCTAGAAAACCCAAGAAATATAATCAAGTAAATAAATGTGAGCAGTACAAGTAACACCTTCAAGTTGACCGGATTGTTCACTTATTGATCAGGAAGAAATTCTCACATAAAATGTCAGACAGAAAGACTTTTGCTTTCCATAGTCCTAACGTACTGGGGTTTTTATTCCAAAGGACACTGTGACAGTCATGCTGCTTCAGGAAATACAAATATGTACCGGTAATTGCAATGCTGCTACTGTGTATAAAATAGTAAGGGACTGGATATTCGTCATACCACGCACTTCTATATTTTATTTTTAAAAAGTGGTCTCCTCCAGCAAACAAACAAAAATACTTTGATGTAGTTTTAAAAATGTTATTTATTATTTAACGTGTTCCTTTGAATCAATTACATAAAAGGCCACAACATGAAACAAATGCAGATATTAAAACACATCATAGGCTTCATGTTTTAGTCTAATTCAGTTTCTTTGTTTACAAAATAAACATCAATATAAATATTTAATACAGTAGCTGCAGTAAGAAAAAGGACAAACTATTATTACTGTGAGAATGCTGAGCACAGTGGAAACTATCTTTTAAATTAAACTTTCTCTTAGCTTGTGCTAGAACCTTTTTTCATAAAGGAAAAAGTCATAGTGCATTAATGGCAAATATCCATCAGGAACTCAAAGAAATATATTGTTCTGAGAAAGATGGCTTTGCATTTGTACTATGTTTGTAAGAAGCTCAATACCAATATCTTGAAAATAACAGTAAATATTTAACGTAAGGAATATTTCATATGACTGCAATAAATGTTTAATACAGTGCAACTTTACAGTGCTTCAAAAACTTATTGCTGCAAATATTTATCTAGAGTCTTAATTAAATACATGTATAATCCATGAAATAAACTACCTCACAGCCTTGATTCAGCAAGCTGCTCTGCAGAAATGCAGAGGTATATCCTTATGCGGCTCTTCTCTGTGTCAGAGCCTTAGACTGTGTATTTGAACTCCCAACCTTTGCCCTGCTTGCAGATCCATCAGTGTCAG
This sequence comes from Pedionomus torquatus, assembly GCA_013398155.1. Lineage (NCBI taxonomy): Eukaryota > Metazoa > Chordata > Aves > Charadriiformes > Pedionomidae > Pedionomus > Pedionomus torquatus. The sequence continues at coordinate 752,909 of VZRU01019007.1, read as the reverse complement.
GACTACCCCTCTTTTCTAACTTCTCATATACAAATTCACTTACTAACAGAATCAGTCTGAGGCACACAATGCTCTGCGGACTTAGGCCCGTAACCTTTGCATAGCAGTTCCAGCAGTTAGATGATACCTTCTGCTCCCACAGCCAACCAGAATGGAATCATAATTGAGTTAGCCTCAGGAGATGTCCTTCTTCTGGATTGCTTCCAGTATGCTGAATATCCAGCCTTCCTTTCCAAGGCTTGACAACATATAAAACAAAAGAAAAATACTTTCTTCTGCTGGTACAGGCATAAATTTCTTTTAATTCCCTGTACTGAAAATCATAGAGAGTACATTGAAACCAGAGAAAGGCAAATACAAATGCTTATAGGCCAATGTGAGGAGGAGTTTCTAGCTGGTAGTCATGGCTTTGCACATAACATGTAGCAAGAGCGCATAACTTCTTGTGGTCTCAAGTAACGTAAAATTTCTAACCATCTTGTACACCTCTTTAGTACCTACTTACATCTTAAGATCTCCTAAGCTCTATTTTCTCTAGGTTTGATAAGTTCCTAGAAGTCATAAGTCAGCCTTATATTTACTCATTTTGACTGAAATGTCATTGCTTTTTAAAACCACATGTGAGGGATTATTTTTCCCCATGATTAGATTTCTAAAAATTTCTGAAACACTTTCTAGCAGTGCACTATTGCTGCAGGTCTGGAATGAGATTCTTGTGGGGGACCACTCTGTCACATGTATCAGTGCAGCTTTCTTTAAAAGGAATCATTCATTTGCTCGTTAAACCAGTCTGTACCTGGCCATCAGAACAATAAGCAAACAATTCTGTTAATTGTTGCTTTAATGCTGTTGTGGAAATGGAACCTGTATTTCTGGAAATAGTATGTCAGCAACGCAATGAGCATTTCTTTCTTTATGTAAGTAACAGTGCAGTAGTCTGTGATCTCTATGACCTTTGTTGGAATGATTTTTCAGTGTAAAAAGCACGGTTATTTGGGAGAAGGAGAGTAAGGGAAAATTAAGCAGGGAAGAAATTATCTTCAGTTTGAGTCTGTTTTCTACTTTCTCTCTTGTAATACACAATTTTATTTCCTGTTTCTGTTTTTGTGGAACTGGGTAGGGGAACAAGCACAGAAGCAAAACATTGGTTTTATGTTTTCATAACTATATCTAAACTCATTTTCTTTAAGTCTCCTTTCTCTATTAGTTTAGTGTTTGCAAAACCTTATTACTCTTTGTGGTTTTTTTAATAATGAAACAACACAATGTTTGAAAAGCTAAAAATAGGACTAATTGTCTTCATTTGATACCTCTGTTAGTGCCGTGGCTACAACTTTTTCTTCTAAATTGCTGCTAGTCAGTGTAGAAATAGGCACTCAGATGAAATAGCATTTACATGTAATAGCAGGAAAAGCTTTCTGAAGCCACAAGACTACTCCAAAAGACACTAGTCAGGTTACTTAAAGTGGGCAAAGGTTACAATGAAAACAGTAATGATTGACAGAACATCTTATTTTTCTGGATTCCTCATATGATATAGTTAATGATTGTTATCTAACCAGAGACAGTCAGGGCTGTGTACTGAGTCATATAATTAACGTATTTGAATGTCTGCATAGGTTCACAAGTTAAGTAAACCTGCTCAGCCAACCCAAGAAGTTGGCCAGCAACACCCTCTGCATCGCAGAAATACCATGCCAGGGACCATTAGTAACAACAATGCTCCAGATCCTGTAAACAGTAATCATCTGAGTAATTTTCTAGTGAGCTCACATAAATGCGGCAAGGAGAGGAAAAAGGGAGTTTTTTACAGTCTTATGAAGCTGCAGGTTTTGCACTGATTTCAGTGGGTTTGGGATAAATCATTGGAACTCTACATATGGAAAGCGAGTGATGTGATGTGATGAGAAACAGAATGGAGATATTTCAAGGAAGAGCACCTGCAGATTTTGTGGCTAGTAAGTAGAGGTTACCATTGCTTCCTTTTTCTCCAGCCACAAATATAGCTGAACATGGTAACAGGCACAGGGGTGCCAGAGCTGACTCTGTAGTTCTAGCATTTGACCTACAATTCATGTGGTCTGAAAATAAGCTTAAGCCCAAAATCAAAGAATGATTTGGAGCAGTTTTCAATCTTTAAGGCTCTACATGACAAAATGACATTGTGTTCTCATGAAAATAAACTGAATTTTTAAAGCTGATTTCAGTGAGACAAACTCAGATGTTAGGGAGCTGTGTGGTCACTGGACACAGTGCAACTGCCCCCAGCATTTCCTTGCATGAACACTCTCCCTCTGTTTCTCAGGCTCCTGCTTGCTATCCTTTACAGTCTGCACTGAAAGATACCTACCCATCAAAGTTCCCTTCAAACCGATGATGATTTTCAAGCATCCCATCCTGAAACAACTATCCTTTCTAATTGCTTTTCAATCTGTACCATGTATTAGTTGCTTATTTGAGCAATCATCTCCAAATACATGCTACAAGTAAAGACATTTCTGAAACCACATTTTTGATGGTGCTGAATGGAGAACCTTTAAAAACCAATGCCTGTGTTTTGCTATGTGATGTGACCAGTAAAGAATCAAGACAGACAGCAGGACACTGTATGCATAGAAAAGACTTGGATCACAGCTTGATAAACCTGAATGCTTCTCAGGTTGAAAAACTTATATAATATTGCTGTGGTTTGGGCTATTAGTTATTCCATGCTGGGCTCTGCACTCTGCATGTGGAATACTTTGATAGAAACATTTCTTTCTTTTGAACTGTGCACTGTTTGTCATGACAGCATGGGATGTTGTGGAACTCAAGAATGACACTGTCAGATTAATCATTTTTAAAAGGCTCTCCTTACTCATTGTATAAAAGGATAACCTTTGAAAATGAAAAAATGAAGCCAAGTAAATGGCTTTTTATAAGATAAAATCATTTTAGATTTTTTCAGATGACCTGGTGATCTGTTGCTGTTTATGTCGTGTAGTTTAGTGCTTCTGTCCCTTGCCAGACTTTGTTGCCCTCTGACCTGGCTCAGTTATTGTAGTGGCATGTTACACTAGACTTTTCTACATGTCTGCTTTTCAGAGTCAATCTATGCTTTCCCTCTGTTGCGTACAGGTTCGACTGGCATTTCCAGACTACAGTGTGCTGAGAAAAGGCATGAAAGCAAGTCATCATTATACCTGCATTATCAAACCAATGGTAATTGCAGATGGAAGGGAATGATATTAATTGTTGTAAAGATTGAGAGGCACGAAATCAAGAAAAATATATTTTCTAAACAATTAGGTGATTGTCCTGTGCCCATTCTACCTATAAGGAGCAAGGAATTTAGCTCTACTTCCTTGTGCTCCTATTCAGGCAAGTAGCAATCTCACTCCTCACAAATACAGGGAAAATGCTTTCAAAACAAGAATATTTTGTTCGCTGTCTGCACACCATTTCCATCCAGATTAATTTCTGGAGAAGCTGCCTTTATCTGACTAAAGTTCAGAAATCCAGGGAGAGCCCTGGGTGCTCATGGTACAAGCATAAGGAAAATTCCCCATGGAGAACACTAAAGTGGGGATAAACATGGGCAATTTGTTGTGAACCTCATCTCAGGATTAGCATCTATTTTCAAAATGTCATCAAGTCTTCCTATAGCAAGCAAAGGTGCAACTGGGTAGAGGCAATCCGTGTTTAACTGCTTTTATCTCTGCTCTTTACAGACCCACACATTCACTCTGAAATGTTAAGCCTGTGACTCACACAAGAATTCAGCCTTCCAGTTCTCCCCCGCCTCTGGCTCTGAGATCTGTCTTAGAGACTCTTGAGACCTTCCACTGCTAAAGACAGGTCACCATGAGACAGGCTGTAAGACTGGTCTGCAGATGGGTCTGTCCCACATTTGCTAGTAGAATGCCAGCAAGGCAGTACAGTCCCCACCAGCTGGCTACCACTGTGATTGCTGGGCACTATTCCGTGACCTCACATCCTAGAGATGTCCCTGACAATACGATAGGTCACTGTGCTGACACAAGCACTAGGAAAGGAGATGTTTAAAAGACCTACAAAAGAGGCAGCAGCTGTGGATAAATACACGGGCATGCTTAATATCAACAGGAACTGCTTATGGCCAAGCACTTTTGAAAATTTGGTACGCTGCAATAAGATGGCTGAATAAGCGCCAGACTCTCTGGAAAATCAGGACACCATTGTGAGAGCTGAGCACTCCTGAAAATGCAGCCTGCAGAACTGCTGCAGATGGTCTGGCCCCCTCTCAACAGGCACAGATCACGCTATTGAGGACAGCGAGCAGGATTGGGCTCGTGGGTTGCAGAGGACAAGAGGCAGATACCAGCTGATAAAGGAGAGACTGTCAGGTGCAGCAGCTGTCCCAACATTTGCCATGTCAAGATACTATACTCACTCTAATCCAAGTATTAAACTTCTCTTTCTGTAACTAATTGTATTTGCAATGTGTGGATTATCATGGTGTATCTTTTATTTTTATTTGAGAGCTGTATATTTCTGTTTGAAATTGTGTCGGATGCTTGCTAAGGAGAAGTAAAAACTCAGATTTAACTGCAGCCACCTGACATTATTCAAAATCCCCAAAGAGAGCACTCAGCTGTAATCTTGACTCTCTTATTCCCAAAGAAAAATATCTACCTGATCCCATAATTCTTTAGGTTAGCAAAGACATATTCTTACCTTCTTGTTTTCCTTTTGAGACAATTGATTGCCTCAGCCTTTCCTCCCCCTGTATGAATCCTTGGGGAAATACTGTAGTATATCAAATCCTATAAATGCAAACCTGGGTACCCTTTGGGAAAAACAAAACATTGTCAAGCTTTTGATATGTTCCAAATATATAGTTATTGTCACCCAAGTAACCTTAACTTTGAACCTAACAGGGAAACGGGAACAAAAGTTGAGTCTTTTCAGCTTCCTGCTTCCTCAAGAGTAAATCACGCCAGCAGGTAGGGAGAACAGAGCTGGAAAAGAGATCAATATCTTAGCCAAAAGGTTTGCAAACACAGACATTGGTAAGCTACTGGAATGAGGGCATTGCTCACTGAGGGATCGTTTGGTGAAGAGTTAAAAGGTGCAGTCTAGGAATCTAGTTTCAATAGTAATGGCAACTAATAATATTTATTATTGCTATAGAAAGAAATGCAAGTGTACTGCCTTACCACAGAACTGAAGAGACCTCATGCAGTCACAGGAGAAGTGGTGACTAAAAGCTTGTAAGAATAATGAAGCTGGAGTGGTTTAACAACATGTTAACTAAGGTTCACTTGCTGTGGGAGAGCACGCCTGTATCTTGCTTCCAACTCTGTAACATATGGAAAGCACATCCTCACGTCTGAACCTTGGTACTATTGACCCAACAAGTTCTGTGGTTTTGGAGAAACCACGTGTATTCTAAATTGTCTTATAATACAGAAAGAGTATTTTGCAATAATTTAATATAAAAGAATTTAAGTACAGGAAGGACACCAAGAGGATTGAAGTGATGGGATTTGGAAGAGAAGATTGACACAAATTAAGTTCAAGATCTTAATTAGGACAGTTATGTTCTATTCCTTTGAATAGTTAACTAGATAAAAAGGAAGAAAGTTTGAAGATTCCAAGTGTGATAAATTTCAAGGATTCTCACTTTTTTATTATATCAATGAATTTAAGAGTATATGTTAAATTTCCATAAGGTCATACTGGCAAGTATGAGCTGATACAACACCACCCAACATTTTTATCGTAACACATTCCATGACAGTTGGTAGTTGCAGAGGAAAGGGCTTTGAGGACAAGGTATGAGTCCCCTGGTAACTTTGAGGAAAAAGAAATTTCACATTGGAGCTCTTCTCTTAGGGAGCTATTGCAGAGTGCTGCATTGACATGCTCATTTGTGGAGTATCTTCCTAAAGAGATGGGCCCCTGTGTTTTATACAGTAGCATCTAATTCACAGGAGATCCTGGCCTCCAGAGTTTGCAAAAAGATTATGGGAAAGAATTGGGGAAAAAAAAAAAAAAAAAGGAATTAAATTTAGAAGGCTGTATGTGCTATTTCTGATCACTGAACTCTACTAACATCAGAGAGTATGCGCTAGTAAGTGGTAGTCTATGTAGCTGAAGTAGGGGTGCAATATTTATGGTTATATCAGATTGAAAGCATTGAAAAGCCTAAAACAATCAACTTGCTAAAAATGACCTACTGACCTTTCTGGTTGCTTTTCCTATAAAGCAGACATTAAAACCAGACCGTATCTGTAATTTTTTTCAGATATTATTTTGTTTGAATTGCCCATGGTGGTCTCTTCTTCCATAAAAAGACACTTTTTTAAAATTTGATGTAACTAATGTTTCTGCTGTCCTAAGATTAGCTCTCATAGCCCCAAATATCATTGCAGAGTTGGGCTTTACTTCTGACTGGTGAATTTACTTTGTACAAGAACTGAACTGACTACTGTTTTATCTACTTTTTGTACTGAAGAAAAGATCTTTAATGATGAGTTGTGTCATTCAACTACTTGTTTATTTTGTTACCTAATATTTTTTTTTTGGAAAATGTTTTAACCTTACTGTGTGTGCAAGCAGTTAATCCTTATAGCAGGATCATCTCTGTATAAGAAAAGAAGCATTGTTTCTGATTGTAGCTCTAATGATTCAAAGGGTGCAATCTCATAATTAGGTATGTATTTACAGATCGTTTCCTTCACTGGACTTTACTTCCACACAATTCAAGGAAGCATAGTTACCATGGGTTAGTTTTTGCATGTGCTGATGGTACACTTTAAAATTCTACCTGACCTGTCCCCATCTCATGGGGGACATCATTAAACTTTAGAAGACCATGGATTCCTATCTGAACTGACATCTGATGGTTATCACCCAGGCATAACCTTCAATTTTAGCAAGCGATATGGACTGAACGAACACAGAGCACTTCCATATTTTACAAACCCACAGTTTATATAAGGATTATTTTATGTTTAGAAGACACTCTTGCGCAACTGGGACAGAGCCAGCTGCAGATCTGTATAAACAACAGATTTTACACATTAGATAGTTCTTATGGATCTGGTTTAGTACAAAGCATAGTGAAAATCTAGCAGTTGAAATCTAGCCCCACCCAACAGATTATTATTTTTTTTTCCTATTTGCCAAGAAAATCAGAAGGGTGGCATTTACTCCAAGAAAAGACTGAAAGCAAATCAGATATGTGTACTGCTCTCAATGAGGACTTGCCAGTGCTTTAAATAACCGCCAGATGCCAAACAGCAAAATGCCTCTCCTTCCACGAGAGAAAGAATAGTTGACTAATAATTCACTTTAAAGGGCTGAGAGTCCAGATCTCTGTCAGAGATGTATTTCATCTGTAACACTTGATACAGGCTAGGGGAGAAGACAAAAGTATGGTTGTAATATAGTTTGCCTATAATCAAAGGAGGAAGATGAAAAATCTTTGCGTTTTAGGACACTGGTCCCCATAAAATGAGAATTAAGAAAAACTGCCAACAGCAACTTTCTTCTACCAAAGAAGAAACAGTAGCTTATGATATATTTCCCTTTAATAAATTCTCATATTTCAAGAAGAATCGTGGCTGAATAAAATTTAATATGCTTCTGCATACACATGCAGATACCTATGTTTCCGTACGTGTGAGACTAAGTGGAAATAACATATTTTTATGAGCTTTTAATGACCATATTTTAATGAGCTTTTTATCACATCCAGAAATTAAATGCCAGCTAAAACTATGTTTATGAATTGAGATGTATGTGAATATTTTTCGAAAGCATTTCCTGAAATCTGATGTTAAAAATGTTCAGTAGTTAAAATGTGAGAGTTGATGACCTAAAATTCTTCATTGTGATGATGTTTAATCATCACAGATTCAACTAAAAAAATCATACTAAACTATTTAATAGAGTATTTGGAAGAAATCCTCACAGCAGTGGATAAGGAAAGCAGTCTGACTGTATAACTGTTTATATTTCAAAAGGCTTTTGAGAAGTATAATCACAAGAGACTTGAGGAAAAATGAAGTCAGGGAGTCAAAGTATAATAGTTCATCAAAAGAACATGTGAGACAAAAAAAATAGAGTATTAAGAATAAAAGGTGAATTTTTATCTTAAAAATATTAAAAGCAGGAATCATAAAATTTTGTGCTAGGACTAGATTTGGAAGAGGTCAACAGGCAGCAAAGTGACAAAATCTATTGCTTTTACAAAAGAAAACAGTTAAAGTTTTGGAGAGAATTGGAGAAGACTGGAGTTATAGATGATGTCAGATCACATTGTTTCTTCTAGAGTCAGTTTACAGGCAAAAAAAGTTAATGTGTTAAATCCATCAAATGGTTCTATAAGAATCTTAATATTTTTTGCCATTGGGTTATAGTTGCCATTGAAGGAAAAAGTAAAAAAAAATTACTGAAGGTCTTAATGTTCTTTATAAAAACTAAGAACCATTATCAGCAATGACTTGTATTAGGCTTTGATTAAAATATGCTATATGCATTCTGTAGCTCTGTGTACTGGTATTAGGAATTTTAGTTACTCATAAGAATGCATTGGTCATATGTGGGTAGGTTTTATTTGATAATTACAAAATATCTACGTGTATTTTATGCCAGCTTTTGAACAAGAGAGAAGATGGAGACAGATACATTTTTTTTTTAAGTATAGACATCACTTCTCTGAAGTCTGCTGGTTTAATTATTTGCTGAGCCTGAATAGCAAACCAGATTTGTTTCTTTTTGCCCACTGTTTCTAATGCCTTGGTGGCCCATCAGCCACTTTTAAAGAATTGTGTGCTGCAATGATTTATGGATGCTACCTCTGGACCCTTCAGAAAAATATCCAGTTCTGTGATGAGTTCTTCTTAAATTACCCAAGATTATTTTATAAAGGAATCTTTCAGTTAAGCATTAAAATCAGGGGACAACACTAAATGTATCCCCACTGCAAGACCTGCAGCGCCCCTCATTTATAAGATGGGAAGTTTTGCTAAGGAACTGAATGTTTAAAATTGACTGCTAAAATATTTACTAAAACACAAACTTTAAAATGTTACTCATATTAATTTATTGTTAGCGTATGATACTTTTGGCTTTCTATAAGCAACAATTTGGGGACAAGTTACAGAACTGTGATTCTTATATGAGAAAGAGGGAGTAGAGAGAAGGTGAACCCCCTTCAGCTCTTGCATAAAAGAGCAGGGAAAATGTGGTCCCTTAAGATTACATTGTCAGACAGACATGCTACAAACACTTAAAAAAGTGCTGTCTCCCATTCCAGCAAGTCTGTAAATTAAACTGAACATAACCTAACTGGGAATGGTTGTGGTGCATGTGGGAGGAGAGGATCTCTGTTGTGGTACACTGTGAAAGAAGTTATTTTGGCTGAAAAGAGCTGCAACCTGGAGAAACTACTGTTATTTTTGTAGGTGACAATCATATTACACTGACCTGATGAGGCAAATGAGACTTAAGACTATGGAGGAAAATTGTATGGTGCCACAAATTATCCTCTTGTACCCTTTTTTTCCAGCATCTGGTTTATTTTCATCTTTCTCCTATATTTCTATTGTGTAGTTTGGTGGGGTTTTTTTCATAATCTCAGCACTGTACTAACAAGGCATAGTGACACATTCTACCAGTACAGTAATTTAACCAAAAAAAAATGAGATTAAGTTTGATTACTGAGCCTTTTAATGCTTCCTGTGACTTTTTCTTTCCATCTTATTAATAAAGTTTGCTCTGGTTTAAAGTTCGTCCAAGGACCTTGAAGGTCGATACAGCCAAAGCCAGCTGAAGGCAAAGGAGCAAACTGGCTGATTTGTCAGTAAAAAACTAGACCAGGACCTTGCTACAAATGCAACTTGACACTAGATCCTGTCCATGAGGACACAAGGCGTAACAACCATGTGGAACTCATCTGCAGAAATGGACTCTGTATTTTATCCAGTTGCTCATCCAGCTGCACTGTGCCTGGCTGTGTCTCACTTGGTCTCTACAGAGTCCTTTACCCAACAAAGCCATGCTGGGTGCTCATCTCCGAGACACACTGGTTTCTGTCTGACTGTACGTATGTCAGTGGATAGATTTGATTGATTCTTTCACACACAAAGGTTGGGAGCGACCCCACTTAGACCCAAGACATCTGTTCAAACCCTGCTTCTCTGTCCCATGTTAGGCACCACACAGCACTGTGATATGGCACCTGCTTCTGACCCTGGCATTGGCTTTGTTTTGCTTCAGGGAATAGAAAATAAGCAGAGGAAAACTAGGAAAGTGCAGTATAGGTAGACATTGATGGCCTTCTGTGTAGTCCAGTGGCCCAAAGATCTTCCTGACAATTGTATATAAAGTTGTTCCTTTTTGAGAGGGGATATTGCTCTGGGAAAGCTCTTTGAAGACCCCTATTTGTTGTTCCAGTGTTGCACCACTAAACTTTTCTCATTTTTTAACATTGCAGTTTCTGAAGAAAAGGACTTGGGTGGTTTTTTTTCCTCTGTGTTTTGTTTTGTGTGTCTGTGTGTGACAGGGAAGAGGGGGAAGTAGCTGCTTCCATTTACTTACCATCTCCTTATTTCAGTATAACTCATCACTTTTTCAGTGATGCTTTTAGCATGGGCTATTCTGTATGATGTCCATAAGACATGCCATAGTTTGGAACAGCATTTCAGCAATGTAGTTCAAATGTAACATACACAAAGATTAGCCAGGCAGTGTTTTAGCAGCTGCATTTAATTTTGCTAATAAGTTACTCACAAATGTGTCTGCTCATGGTTTAACCTATGGTGTGGCACAACTAACATTTGTGGACTACATTCACATCCAGAATCCTTTCTTTTTTTTTTTTTTTTTTTTTTTTTTTTTTTTCCAGAATGAAAGCTCTGTAGAATTGCTAAGAGGCAGTCTTGTTTCTTGTGGTATTCAGTGTTCAAGGAAATTATTTTTTCATCAGTCCAGCATCTAATTTTTTCTCTCTCTGTCTCACACACACACACTCAATCAACAATAGCACATCAGCACTAAATTACCTGCAGGAAGGTCAGTGGGAAAAATATATTGAAATTATTAAAAAAAGATGTATCTGAAATACATTTGCATATTCTTTTTATTGGTATAGCCAACCATTCTGTGAACTGTTTTGATATGCCCAGCAGTTCAGAAGACAGATATTAACTCAGTCATTATATTAGCAACCATTCATGTTAAGTCACAACATAGTTTCCTGCTAAACCTTTAATATTTTACAGACGTTTCTGGCCATGTGACTAGAGCATAAGATACCAGTTTAGAAGCTCTGGTTTCATTCTTAGTTCTGTCAGAGGCTTTGTGTGGTGCTGTGGGAAAAACTTTCTACTCCCTCAGTGCCAAAGCTCCAGATCATATAATGATCATAAGAAGGCTTTCTTTTTTTCCCATCCCTTGTCCTTCTTGACCATTTTTACTGTAATATCCTACATGAAGACACCATTTCTCCAATTAGGTGTTTGTATTTTTCCAGTCTCAAGGTAGGGTCTGAACAAAAGTAGATATAAGTAGGGATTTATATACTATAGTATATATTTATATACTACCATAACATATAAACTACTATTGTTTCTATGTTATACATTAAAAGTAGATATAAGTAGAGATTTTTGAGTGATGCTTACTTTCACAATAACTTAAATGAATAATTTAAAATTTTCATGTGTCACAACTGCCACTGCATCCATGCATTATTAAAATATTGATAGTTAGATGTTTTATTACACATATTCCAATAAAAAACAGCTATATAATGCAGAGTGATGTTTAAATTAATATAAATCAATTTATGATTCTTTTTCTGTATCCTTCATATATATTTGACTTCTGGCAGTATATGGATTCAACTGGAGAGCTATTTTCAATAATTTCAGTTCATTTCCCAAGAATCAGATTTGAGTGTACATGAAAGATCATTAGTGACTGATTTTAAGCCGCTTGGATAGCTTTAGTTATTACAAAATAATTGAACCAGAAAAGTTGAGGATAAATGTTGGTTTATCAGACTGAATGCTGTTAAAATGACTGATTGTTGTATTGGGAACAGCAACAATAGGTGAAACTGTCCTATCATCACCTGCTTATTTTTAAGGTCTAGATCAAAGAAGTGAAGAGGATGTTTGGTTCCCGGTGGATGCCTGTAGTCAATGCCCGGGTCTGCAATCTTTTTGTAACTAATTGCATGTTAGACTTGCTACCCAAGTAGCATTGGTGCAGCCTCAGGCAGACTGATGCTGTAAATTGTAAAAGAAAAGCTGTATTCTCTTTCCCATAAAAAGAGACCCATGGAGGGAATATTTTTTTTAGCATACTTGTCTCAGGTTAAGCGGAACATCTGGGGCACACATGAGCTGTCAGGTTTCCTCTGTATTGTTGGAGCTTTCAAAAACATACTAGCTATTCAGTGCTTCTTCAAACATCCAGAAATGGTGTGATTTAGGTGGTAAGTCAACCAATAAACCTCTTCTCTAACCTGCTCTCTATGAAAGTCTCCAAGTCCTCTTCACATTTAAGCCTTTAACTGCAGCTAAATGATTCAAAAGACAAAGGCTAAAAAGTGAAATAATTCCAGATTTCCTTTTTTGTTTGTTTGTTTTGTTTCTTTTACTTTCTCCTTTTATTGGCAAGATAGAAAAAGGAGGGAAGATGGAAAATCTTAAAGTGCTGTTAGGTAAATGGGGAAAATATTTTTTTTTTAATAACTTCTTGAGGAGAGGATGTTTCTCTCAAGAACATTCTATTAGAAATACATTTCTGTGTGAGAATTTTAATTTTAAGGTAGTGAAGGCAATGACTGTTTTCCAATATTAAAATTGTTGATGTAATTTTTTGCTTGGTTGTATTTTAAAGATGATATGATCTTCCATGCTGCCTAAGGGATTTGGCTACTCAGATCCCATTAGGAAAATCTCAATCTTCATCTCAGTATTGACTGGAGAAGCCATTATATTAAATTCTATTATAAGTTGCTATCTAACATGCTCAGTGTTGAGTGACAAGAAGAGAATGATAATGTATTCACCTAGGGACTGTAAGACAAGTGTTCCATGTGTTGTGTGGACTTTTGTTAGATAACATTATGGTCATATTACACTAAATAAGCACATCCTGGTTTTTACACTGTTTTTCATTGTTTTCCATTGGCTGTCTGTTCTTCATGTGATACCAAGGTTTTGTTTGAAAGACACAGAAATGTGATTTCAAAAGAAATCTCTTCCTTTAATTCAATTGTTTCTAAAACTAGTTGTTATTTGACACAACAGTATTCTACTGGTTCCATTGAAACCTTCAGTTTAAGCCCTGGCTTCATCTATACAGTGATACTTTGCCGCAGGAGTACAGAGTCCATCACCCAAGTCCATTCCACAGCCATTGTCTGTTTAGCATACAAGTGTAGCCCCCTGCACTGTACTGCAAGATGACCTTGGTCTTGGGCATGTGGTCAGCACAACAACAGATTAGAGAGGTGCTTAATTTCTGCTTTCATACCTTTAATGTCAGGAAGGCTAGGCATGGAAATGCTGTTTGTTTTCTTGTTTTCATAACTGACTGTTTTCGGGTATCTTACTAACAGCACGTTTCCTGTAAATGTCATCTTGCTTTGGGTGTGACATCTTATTATTTGCTTATCTCGATGGGGTTCAGAGGGTTTCTTCTGAAACTGAGAGCAGAATTGTAACAGTTCTTGTAATAAAAACCAACTGATTTCTCTGAAACAGAATTGATATGAGGGCACATCAAGACAATCAGTAAGATCTTAAACTATAAAAAATAATGTAATGTCCTAGTAAAACTTGTGGTGCTGGTCAGACAGGGAATGATTTGTTTCTTTTTCTATTTCTCCTGGGTGCTAAAAGGTAATAGAAATATAATATTATGAACTTCACAATTGATCAAGCGTTCTGAACTGTCAGATTTCTATAATAAAATGTAATTCAAGACAAAGATCTTTTTTAGTACAACTGTCATTTTCAAGTTCCAGTACATTCTCTGTGATTATGTTTCATAGACCTGTATTTCATCTCTTGTAAACACAAATCATTCTCCTCAACTAACAAAGGTGACTCCAGTGAAAACATTTTAAGCTTGTTTCTGCCTCCTCCCCTTAATGATATGATTCAAACGGAAAATAAAGAGGGCTTTCAAAGGCTTATTTTTTAATAAATAGTCTCAAAGGAACAGAGAACCATGAACTTACTCATAAGGTACAGTAACTTCATGGCTGAGAGCAGAAGAGCAGAAAGATTCACATTCCCTTGTTGCTTCAGTAGCTCTTTTCAAGATGTTTCCTGTTTGACCTTTGCCACAAAGATGAGCTCTGTCCAGAATCTCCAAAAAAAGTAAAGCAAGGTCATGCAAAGATGTCTTAATATGTGGTTTGCACAAAGCTCTTTTCATATCTACCTAAAAGTGGTGGAGTGTAGCAAATAAGTTGTGGACAGTTCCACTCAAGCCCAGATGGCCCCAAGGGACACCATTTAGAATGACCTTTTAACATCCTTTTTCAGTAATTTGCATAGATGAAGTCAATTGTCTAAAAGGTCTGTCCTTATCTAGCAAATAAAGGATGGTGAATGTTTCAATAGTGATTTAATCTCGTTCCTTTCAGAAAGGATGTAGCGCAGTTGCTCTAAACTTTTAATTCATATTTTGTGAGATTCTAAGATGTTATTTCAGTGAAACAGGAGAGTTGCTAATCTTTAACAGTTTTAAAAAATGGAATTCAACTGTGATCTATTTCATACTGATAATCAATAAGGAAATCTAAACCTGCCTACAAAATTGTGCTGATTGTTAATTGTTTTTCCTCATATATGATTCTGCTAGAAACTGTCTTTCTCTAAAAAAAAGGGATAAGAAAATAAGTTCCACTGAAGTCCAGTTTTAGAATTGTATTCCTCTTTTGACTCAATCTTGATGAAAGTATAAAAATGATTTGAAAGTCACTCATGTTGTCTGAACTGGAAATGAGTTAGCAAGAATTTTCATAGCAATTCATAGCAAGAATTTTCATAGTTTTTTTTTTTTTTTTAATATTTCCTTGCCTTTCACTTTTTAATTATATGAAAAGCTCACCCTTTCTAAAAAAAGTTTTTCAAAGATTGTATTTCTAAATATGCTTTTTTAAGGTTGCAGTTCTTGCCTGCAGAGTAATTGTATTTTGACTGTGTGATCAAACTATCAACCCCAACTTAAAAGAAGGTAAGGCAGCTGACCAGACTAACAAAATTTCAGTTTATTTGGAATCAGCCATGTGGGGGAGAATTCAAATGGGCAAAGCTGATTAGGGATCAGCTAACTAAAGGGTATAGGAGACTATAAAAGGTAAGATCTCTAATTAGCTGTTTGAGCCAGGGCTTCAGACAAACTTTAGAGGTGGACTTGTGAACTGCACAACAAGGGTTCTCAATAGGGATTTATTGTGCATTACAGGACTGGCGAGGAAATAAAGGAAGGGAAACAATGAAGAATGGCAGTTCTGGGGCACCTCCATCTTTCTCCTGTCATGCATCATGCAGTCAGGTAAGAGAAAATTTTGGTTTACAGTAGTGACTTTATTTAAATTCTGTCCAAGAACCCCCCCGGAATCCAGTCTGCAAAGGACTGGAATAACAAATAGGAAAGTTCTCAAGGGTGATACCAGAATTAGAGAAAAAGGGAATTCATCCCTGTAATTAGGATGAACTAACCCATACTAACATTATGTGGAAGATTTACAGGAAAGGCTTTAGCATGCTCATTCAGTCAAAGAACCATGTGGTTTATTTCGTCCAAACCTAAGACAGCCTGAATTCAGAATATTTGGCCAATGCTACAAACCCCTTGTTTTCCATGTACCAGTGTGTATTTGAATAATTCACAACTTGTCTAAAAGAAGTCCACAGGAGTTACTTTCTGATTTAATCTTTATGTTAATAATTTATTCATCATTATTATTGATTCCATGTGGCTTTGATCATAACAATACTTAGATTCATGTCTACCACTGCTAAGAAATTAATGCTATACATTATATAAAGGTATATGCAAAAAACTCCTAATGATTTTAAAGCATTTCTGCCATTTGTACAGTATATTCTTTGGTAACCAGCAATATCCATCAATGAGAGTTGTACCACGGAATTCAGTGGCAGCACAGCTAGGTCTTAGTATTAAAATCTAAGGTAAATTGATGACTGAGTTCAGCGGTAGTCTAACTATTCAACATCACAGAATAAAGAGAAGTATATTTTTTCTAGAAATAGCAGCAAGTTTCAACACTGGGAACTAGATGATTCTAGATAATATGCTATAAAATCTAGGCTCCATAGAAAAGAAGAAATCATGGCTGGCCAACCCAGCTTTGCCCAGTCAGTGGTTTTTGACATAGGCAAATTAGAAGTTGTCTAGAAAAAGAGTGCAGATGAAACTCCAAAACAAACACCTGTGTTCCTTGGCTATATTCATGTTAAATTTATGCACATGCCTTCTATTTCTACATTAAATTGGATTCACCTGGGATCGCAGCATCCCTATGTTCTGAGGAAGTCAGATTCCAATCTGATGTGTGCAGCTTGGACATCTCCCTAATTTGAAACAGAACCATTACCACCCCATGACGCTTTTGAAAATAATTGAGGTCTGACCAAAAACATTTGGTGGTTTATATTAAATGAATTTATTTCCTTTTCTTTTTTCAATGGAAGTATTCTGGCTCCCTGTTTTATGGAAAGGAAAGTATGTTGATAGCAAGTGGTACTGCCTAATGATAACTGTTCAGTATCAAACTTTTCATTGAGACACAGAAAATTCCCAGCTCTTAATTCTTGCTACCAGAAAAATGGAATATCCTAGAGCTAACAGAACAGTCTTTCAAGTCCCCTTTACAATATTGAACAAAACACTACTGAAAATAAACCTGAATTGCATGTTTCTTCAAGATGCTATCTGACTCCATTATTACTGGTTTTACAAGGAAAAAAAAACCCTGCACATTACTGTGGCTTTTCCTTGAATATTTTGTATTAAACATTTAGAATACTTTGCTTGTTTTGTAAGACATCCATTAAGCAGAACTCCTAGCCTTGGTTGTGGCTATAATCAATCCCAACTCAGTCTCCCATTAACATCATAAATTCTTGGTTTGTCTGTCTTTCATCTACATAAACATAGACCAGCATACACTAACAGAAGCTCAACCTTTTGCTAACCAACTCCCTTAAAATCTTGAGGAAATAAAAAAGTTGCACATGAAAAAAACTTGCAAAAACCTCACTTATGAGTCTTTAAAGATCAGAGTTCCTGTCAGTAATGTCAATTAACTGATTTCTTTGTTCACTGTTGTTTTGGGCAAAGAAGCTACTATTATGATCTCACCATGGGACCAAAGATGCTTCTTTAATTAGTCTGAGGGAAAAAATACCATAATGGCAGAATTGGTGATCAAAATTATGTCAGAAAAGCATGAAGAGTAAGAGAGTAAAGAACTGCCACTATTGAAATCACCTTGCAATTTTAGTGAGTTTAATAATCAATTATCCTCCTGAAGTTGAAGTTTGATAAACCACATGTAAAGAGTTAGAAAAATTGGGAATTACTTTAAAGGTCCCTGAAACACTTGAAAGCAACAAGCCAGTGTCCAACCAAAAGAAGGTTGTAATCTGACACATTACTCATGACCATTCTTCAAAACAGAATTCATTCCTGACTTCAGTGGGCCTGTTTTTCTAACAGGTAAAACAATTCTTTTTGGACGTTGTGTTGCTTGCACAAGTCAGTTCTGTCTGGGCTGCACCTGAACCTGGGAGTCAGGAGACTGAGCATCTCAGATTTAGAAGGGAGTGTTCCTATCTGGCCAACTCAAGTGAATTGAACATTGGACTAATCACCTGAAAGAGTTTCTTTGCTAGCTTATCCACATGAATTCACTTTCATGCTGGTATGATAGGTGCTATGAACACAAAGTCACATACATGTTTGTGTGTTCTAAACACAAACCTCTTGTAGATGCATCCTTACATAAATGATCTTTCTGTTTGTTTAGATGCTAAGGGAGTAGAGCTTATACTTGAAAGATCAGGAACATTTTCACAAGTCACTGACCCTGTGTGTTTGCAAACGAGTGAGTCTGGCATACATTGAAGAGCATGAAACAGACAGTGACAAAGGTGGTCCTGATGAAGTTTTTAAATGTAAACTTAATTTTAGGAAGACATTTTTACTTGGTGTATGTAGGCAGCTGTAAGAAATAATGAGGATATGAGCAGCCTTTCCTTCATTGTTAAAAATAAGCTGTGAGTGTAGTTCAGCACTTCTCCTGAAAAAGGATCTGGTCCAGTATGAACCCTGAATATTGCAACAAAACAGCCACTGAAAGAAGAGAGAGAAGAGAGAATCCTTGCCAAGTAGGCGTCTCCAAGTAAAGGAGACTCATTTTGCAAAGCCTAATGAGGGCTGAGAAACCTCTGGGATCCATCCAGATTCCATGAATAAGCCAGAGAGGGACTGATGAAAAGTAATGATGCTCCATGGCTATAATCTCAAATTCCTTACTCAAATTTGTGTTCATCATAGGCTTACAGTCATTAGGAGAGACGCCATCTCTGCTCTGCAGCAGTGTCCCAGCCTCAGCCACTGTTGCTGTTGGCCACTGTGTGCCATTAAAAATGATTTGTTTTTAGAAACATGGCCCTTTTCATTAAAATATTTTTTCTGGCTCTTTGACAGTTTTTATGAATCACTTCATAGAAAACTTCACTTCTCCTTACTCTGCAAAGCCTTTCTGATGGACAGTTTGCTAAATTACCTCCACCTTAGTTTACGAAAAGCAATTTGGCAGCATAGGAAATACAAGCTGTTGGCATTGCATGAGAAAGCTGAGGGAAAGTGCAAATGTGGTTGAGAGTTTGTTGCTTAGAATTAAAATTCAGAATGACTATAGTTGGTACATACAGGAGAGTTTATCAGAAAAGCTCTCTGAAGGTATAACTCTTATTCATGTCAGGTAAACCCCCACATTTGTCCAGGGAATTAAGTGTTGCTGTCAAATGTCCTGCCTATTAGATTCTGACAGATTTTTGGCATATACTTTAGCCTAACAGGATTGATCCTGCACAATTTAAATCAATGAGGACCTTGTGACTTGAAAAGGATGGAGGATCATTTTGAAGTGTCTGTAATATGAACTACTTGGGTGCTAAGTCCTTGACAACTAGTTATGATTGGCTTAGATTTTTCAAAATTACTTGGATAGTAATTGAAGAGTCTTTAGTATCCCTATCACTCGATTCCTCTCTCCTGAGCACAGAATATCAGGAATCACTTTGAAAAGAGCAAATATGCACAAGGTATGTTATTGGAAGTTATTTCCTGAAAGATTTAGCTCTTGGAAATAGGTTGAACAAAGTGGGAGGAGGGAAATGAAAAATAACTGGGAGCAAAAATTGTAAATAAGTAACGTGTTTTATCCTATGTGCTGTAAAGCACATCCTCTTTGAATTTACCTACAGAATAGGTCTGTGCTGACTTGATAATGGCTCCAGTTCAAGTGGAATCCATAAATGGTTCATGGCAAGTTAGTACAAATTATTCTTTTTAGCTACAGATTGCTTATGTCTGCTGCATGATAAAAGATGCCAATGATGAGTGCAACACATTTTTGTAAAAGAGTTTTCTTTCAAGAATCCAAAACAAGGCATTTATTAACAATGAAATAATGGCAATTTTTGCAAAAATTTGAACACCAAAGGGATCATCTATTTGCCATGTTCAGCTCTCTTTTGTGATTACATTGAATAATAGTTTTCTCAAGGCAGTATTAAAAAAAAAAATCAGAAAAGAAATATGAAAGTGCTATCAAAGGGATAACAGTACACCTCTTGCTCCAGGGACTGTGACAGTACACTTAGAAAAGCAGCTGGAAAGAGTTGGGGAGAGGAGGACAGAGTGTAGGTCTGGTTTCAGTTTTTCATACATATACCAGCACTAGCATAGCATTAGGATGCTAATCAACGTTTCTCTCTCAGATTTTTTACTTCTGCCTTGGAAAACTAACTGAAGAGTATAAGATCCCTCATGGGTTCATAATTTTAAGTTTTGCATTCTTCTTACGCTTTTTTTTCCAAAGCTCAAAGCTGGGTTTCCAAAAGCCCTTTGTGACAGGTTGCAGGGGCATTTTTAAAAATTTCTATTATGTATCTTTTTTTTTTTTTTTTTCAAAATTTCTTTTTCAAANNNAAATTTCTTTTTCAAAAATTCTTTTTCAAAAATTCTTGCCCTTTATCCTTTTCCATCTTCGTGCTCTTATTTCACTAGCACCTTTTCATTCCTCTATTTTTCTCTGTGCGTACAGGTGAGACAGGGTCTATTTTGCAATTGTTTCACTGACTGACTTCGGAGATTGTTCTCTTCCCTTGGGCTCCTTTTCAGTAT
Source organism: Pedionomus torquatus (assembly GCA_013398155.1). Taxonomy (NCBI): domain Eukaryota; kingdom Metazoa; phylum Chordata; class Aves; order Charadriiformes; family Pedionomidae; genus Pedionomus; species Pedionomus torquatus. Next base: position 732,470 of record VZRU01019007.1, on the reverse strand, counting down.
GTTCCCAGACAGGGATATGGTCCTTTCTTGCAGCTGGACTAATGTGCTCTTGGAGATCTGAGGTTCATGTAGGAGAGATGCAGAGGGTTTAGCTGCGTATTTACTGTTTGTGTAGTAGCAGCAGCCATGGTTCACTGCTTTAGGGCATAGCAGGAGAGCAGAAGAAGCCAGGAAGAGTTAATCCCTGTTTCATCTGTAACTATTGGAGAATGAATGTGGGTGGCCTGTGGTTTGGGTGGAGTAGAGGTCATAATGTTTCCTCACCTTTCCTGCTACTCTTGTCTGTTCTGTGCTTCTCAAACCTGTCTGACAATCTTCTTTCCCAGCTGTTTCCTCAATCTGGGAAACATTATTTGCCAACCATTATAATGCTGTCTTCCTGCAATACACTTATCAGTGGAAGGGAGCATTTTGTTTGGGTAGATGGCCATTAGTCACAAAGATCCAGCTTTGTAAAAATAGGTTGCTGTACTTGGTGTTGCATAGCTGAAATGATCTAAATGGCACAGTTCCATCTTCAGAATGAGAACTTTGGCAAGACTGAGCGAAGCAATGTTTAATCCATTGAAATGCTTGGGTATATGTCTTTATAACCCACTGTAACAAGTTATAGGGGGGTCTTTACTTGTGTAAACTATCACAACCTCATTCTTCACAACTTCTCCGTGTAGATTGCTAAAATTCAAAAGAATATTACATTCCCTTTTCACAGATGTGATTTTTTGGACGACAGAACAGTGTAAGTCCCAGAAACTATGACCTTCTTCAAAGGAAAAAAAAAAAAAGTAGGAAATGTGGCAATGTAGAACATACTCTGGCAATAATTGTTGGTTCACTGGAACTGTTTCACCTTCCTTGTACTGCACTCAGTGTTATTTAATCAAAAGCCTGATCTCAGCCTTGCTTCCCTCATGATACTCAAGAATCTCAAGCAGAACAGTGCAACTTAATTTCAAGTTATGTGTATATTGGTCTTTCATAGCATGACTATTAGTAAAAATGTTTAAATCTCAGCCAAAGGCAAAGTCATACATGCGTATTACTGGGAAAGTGGAATTTTTCAGCACTGTTTCAGGGTACCTTAGAGAAACGTGTGAGACTGTGCTCATGTCCGTCCATCATATCTTGCCATTTCTTTCCTGGGCCACAATCAATTCTAACTTCAGAATAACCTATTTTCCCCTGTTTCGGTTCTACAGAGTGGACCTTTTCAGGAGTTTAACCTGGTTTAATTTTAACTGAAGATCATGGGAATGGGAGAAGGATAAGGGAGGGGTGATATTATCTTTATTTATTTACGTCAAGTTAGCATAGAAGTGCTTTTTGAGATGAAAGACAGAAAACAGCAGAATAAATTTGTTGATGGCTCCCTTAATCAAACTCTACATTAGACTGTGAGGGTTACAGCTGACTTGGAGCTGTCGAAATGGTCAAGCTTAAATGCTAGTACACATGACAGCAAACCAGGTGGGAAGGACTGTTTCTTCTTGACCTCTGTTTACTATCTGTTTTGTACAGCTGGTTACTAGGACTTTACAGGCAGAACCACATTTATTCTTAGTACAGTTGCATATATTTTCTCATAAAAAAAAAAGATGAATGGCATGTTGCAGGCTAAGTCTTACATAGTGTTTGACTTTTAAAAGGGAGGTCATGAGTGTAGGAGTGGAATGTGTATGTGTGAACCACCCGAAACTTGTAGGTCCCTTCATGATGAGTGGATGTCCTGGTGACTGAACAGCACTGTCTTGGGATGTTCTTTTGCTTGCCCTTTCCTCCTTGTAGAAGAAATATTTCTACAGAATCTGTGGTCTTCTGTGTTCGGGTAACCTCACTGTTTGGACCATTTTCATTAATGAATTTGGAAATATCTCCAGGCTGCATAAAGAGTTGATTCATACTTGGGGGGAACTTTGAAGGCTGTAGATATTTTTTCATTGTTATCAATGGAGAACTTTGCCGTCTCATTTAATAGATGCACATTGAATTTACTTCCTGCCCTTTAATGATGGCCCGCTCACTTCCCTGGACTTATTATTTCAGAAGGTTTCATTTAAGAAACTTCTTTCTGTAAATTAGTATACCACAGATTTATTCTTCAACATGTCTATGTTTGATATATGCAGTATTTAAGTTTGTATTCACTTAGCAAAGCATTTACTCCATTATCATGTAATCATTTCCAGTCCAAATACAGAATCTAGAGATTAATGTACTATAAATTTCTTCTTGCAGCAGTTTTATTGCTATATTAGTTATTAAGTTATGTTTGCATTGAACTTCCAAAATAGGAAAGATAGTTAAGAGGTTTGTTTATGTTATAAATCAAAGTGAGTCTTGTATAGTAGGCTTAGACTGAAAGGCTAAAGATTATGGCACATGTACTGTCTTTACAGCTGATCAAATATTGCCAATCAAATTTGGAAAAGTCAAGAAGGATATTGACATGGTTTCATGATTTTCCATTATAACAAATGTTTTTCCTTTTTCTTTGTTGGCTGGGAGGCAACAAATTTTTCCCCAAAGGTCACTAAAAGAGTAACTTGGAAAAAATGGAAAAAATATTGTATCTCTCTTCCCCTTTTTTTTTTTTTTTTTAANTTTTTTTTTTTTTTTAATAGCTCATCAAGGGCAAATATTCATGTCTCACACTTGCAGTTCTTTTTCTGTTCTAAGGAACCTAAACTCCTTCATGTCAAGGCGACTAAGCAGAAAATGAATAGCTAAGGTAACTCCTTAGCTCCTAGAGAAGCTTGCTCACCTCAGTGGTCAGTAGATCAACATAGAACATAAATATTTAACAGAAGCATAGGACAGGGCACAAGGGATTCAGTAAATCACAGCTTCATTGTAACTGAATCATCCATAGGTTGATTATTTTCCCTATGAAGCAGAATGCTCTTTACTGGGACTCCCACTGTTATCTAATCCATTTAAATATTGTGCTGTATTAGTTGTACTTGAGTGAGGAATGTTGCTCAAATCTCAGCCCAATCTCTATGCAAGGCTCGAAAATTACAGAGAAGAAATAGATTATTTCACTACTAATGATCTCATGTTGATATCCAAGATTCCTTTTGAGCAATATGGTGTAAGACTGTTAGAAGAAATGTGTCATATATTAATCTCTAGAATTCTTTTTTACACTGGCAAGGTTATACAACAGATAACAGACTACCTTGTTCTTCGCTGGCTAACAAACCTGTTGTGTATATCAAATTTAAGAATAAATCTGCAGTACAAAAATGTTATGTGCTTACATCTGTTTACCCATGCAGATACTGATAGTGGCATAGTTGAAAAGGATTTTGCTTGATTGATCTTTTCTGTTTCTTCCTCCGCCTTCTCTAATCTTAAACAAGCTACTGCTATACATCACTAATCCCCATTAAGAACAAAACAAAACAACAAAAAAATCCCTCCTAACCAATCTTTCTAAGCATTATATGTGTTCATGATAAAATGTATATAATCTGTATTAAGCTATGTTATACAAAAATATATAATTTTTTATACACACAGTGAGGTATAATATAACATATTTTATGAGAGCTGCATGAAATTTTCATTGTTCAAAATAAATTTCTAGTCACCTAAAATACAAATTAAGCACAAGAATGTTGGGTTGGTTGAGAAGAGAGAGTTTATATTCTCTGTTTCAATTTTTGTCTGTCATTCCTGTCCCTATTTTTGTCAGTTATTAAAATGCACAAAGCCACTTCTGCCAGCCCACTTATCCCCTGCCACACTGAATCAGCATTTCCACAACAAGTGTTTCCTCTGAGCTTGGAGCTGTCACAGATGGACTGGAAGAATTGCTTTCTGGTGATTCAGTGCAGCAGGGGACAGATGCTCAGATGACAGCAATGGTGCACAATTAATATAGGCTCAAAGAACATAGAGGAAATTGTAGAGTAGAGTGAAAAGCTGCAGAACCCTTTGCTGTAATTCACTCAGGGTTTCCATTTCTCATTGCAATAAAATGAAAAGGCAAGTTAATAAAGCACTGAATATTTTTGTAAGTAAAACCATCACCCTGTTTTTATAGGAAAATAAAGCTGATTTCCATATGAAAAATGCCATTAGGGAGAATTAGAACTCACAAGATGAACTGTCTTGGTTTTCCTGTTCTTTAGTAAAGATTTAGAAAATACTCACAACCTCAATTTTCTGATCATTTTATCACTTTAAAAAGGAAAAAATATTTTCAAATGGTCTTTTCTGAGAATTAGGTTTTATTGTGAGTTACTTTGTACTGCCACACTCATCAATAGTTATGACTGATTGCTATAACTGCTCCATAAGGTATGGGACAGAAGCATGGAGAATTTGTCAAAACATTGCTCAGCCCCTCCCAGGAAGGGAGTGTGCCTTCCACTTAGACCTGATAGGCTCGTTCCAACCTTTGCTCAGTGTTGTGTTTTCATAATTCTGTCTATGTGGGCATGAAAATCACCACACTATCTAGTGTATCATGCTGCCTCTCCTCCAGCCCTGCAAGCATCACTATAACATCCGTGTGTTTGGCTGTTAAATAGCACTAACGATCTCCTCAGCAGTCTCTGCAGACTCTTTGGAACTGATTTCTAGAACTGTACTGATCAGGAGCACTCTATTGCTTCAGCTTTTAAAAAATTATTTTAGAGAATGCAATACAATACAAATAAATTTCTTTTTCATTTCTGGGATAAATCAAAGATGATCTGGACACTTTAGAATTCTCATGGAACATAAGAAAAGTCATGGTGATGTACCCAGGGTAAAGACCATCCCTGTCTGGAAGTGGTCCTTTTTCACGCTTAATTTTGTCATTCCTCACAGAAATCTTTTATTCAGCAAAGACGTTCTGTCTTTTCCAGTAGTAGCCTCATTTACTCAAAGGACCTCTTGAATGTCTATTATAACTCGTTTCACCCTCAAAACACTTTCTTGAAATGAGTACTTCTAATAAGCACCTCTATTCAGGTAGCCACTCCAGAAAATCCTCCACATGGATAAGAGGAGAAGCTGAAGAAACACTCAGAGCCATCAGGGTAATGCTTTTTCCTCCCAGAAAACTCTGAGTTATTCTTGAGAAGCACTGAATGCTCTGCCAGGCACTTCAGCTACTATTTAGCCATTTAACTGAGATAGAGTAGGGTGCAACCCTATGTAGAATACACAAATCCCTATTAACCTGGGGGCTGAGACAAACTGGCTGGTTATTTGACAGGCTCTGGCCAGATCCTCCTTATCAGTCTTATTCTTAAATTCCTGAAATTACCTCTAGGAAACAACTATAACATTGTGTTTCCAAAAACTGGTTTGAGCTTTATTTAAATATTAATTTTTTTAAACATCTTCTTGTAGCAAAAGGCAGCCACAATGTAATACATCTTAAAACAGCAGTGCTTCTGTTTATACTGATTTTATTGACATGATCTGGGTTTTTGTTTTTTTAATCTTGAGTTCTTCTTTTTCTAACTTCAGCAATATTGTCACTGAACTATGTCCGTGTTATTGCCTCTGATGCCTTGGATTGTATCATTGGTTTATTTGTTTTGAAAAAGAACTTTACAGAGGCAGGAGAGAAGCCTGAGAAAGATACCAAAATGACTACATAGTGGCTGATGAAAAGTGGCAGATTTATGGCCTTGAGAAATTAAAGATGTTGTTTATCCATGTAGTTGGTACAGCACACTCATTGGACAGGTCTCCACAGTGATCCAGGAGTATACTGAAATCCTGAGTTTTAGAAGCTGGGACCCTGAATGTAGTAGAACTGGATTAGCTTTGATTTTGCAGAAGCTTTCTCACTCCGTACCAGTTATCAGTTCCTGGAGGACGGACCTTGTCATTTGGTTTGGGTGTTACTTGTTGCCTTTTCTGTTTACATGATTTGGCATTTAGAATTTCTACTACAAAGCACATTTGAAACACAATTATTTCAGATATAGAAAGACTTACCTTGCTACTAACAATGTCTCTTTTTCCTCACCCCTACTTCTAAGGGCTGATGCATCTAATTTTCTGTTAAAAATCCCCCTAAAGTTAGTCTAATAATGTGGCAATTCCCTGTTAATAACTTGTATAGCTGGAACTACCACTAGAGGGCTTTACTAAGGACCTAAATCATACATTTGTTACACCCTTTCCAATTTGGAGACATTTAATGGAAAAACTAGTTGCCATTTTTCTTTAAATTTGAAAGGCAGATTGCCAGCTTCTTTTTTTCTTTTTTTTTTTTTTTCCTTTAATTAAATCAAAGTTCATCTTAATAAATCATGTAGATTATTTACTTCTTCTTTTAAGCTCATTTAAAGAGGAGACAGAGAAATTTTCAGAGAGAGAGCTTGGAAAATGAAAAACCTTTCTCAATTTTGCAGAACAACAACTACCCTTTAAAGCCAGTTTGCAGGTCAGTCCTTTAAAAGCCTTTAAGGGGAGCCTGTTTAAGGACAGAAACTCATAGCCTGGCACTTAGCAGAGCAGGCGGAAGGGGGACCAGGGGCTGGGATGCTCAAGTGGACCAGCATCCAAAGCTTCACACTGCTCCAGCACTAACAAAAAGCAACAGAATTTCTCTAGAGTCCAATGAATAAAATTCATCTAATAATACTTAGCACTTACCACTTTGGGTACATCTTCAAAGAGCTGAACTAATAGCAGCTAATTTAATCTTCAAACAAGCTGAGTGAGGAGCATTATCATTGCTGTTTAACTGGGGGCCAGAGCAAAGAAATGGCACTGCAGAGAAACAGAAACGTATGCTTCAACCCAGCTACTTTGTGCATGACTAATAGGAAATGTTTTTATTGGATTTAATCCTCATAGGTACTCAGGGGGGCGGCTGACTCTTCCCACATCTGAAATAGCTGTTATTTTAAAATCTAAAGGTGAAGTAAAGTTATAAAGGGGGAGAGGGAAAGAGGGAGCATGCTTCCTATGGGCCTGGAAACACATTCCTTGTTAGAGAGGTGGATAAACCATCAAGGAGAAGAGAAATTTTAGTTCCTTCTCCCTGGAGCTGTGATTTTGAAGGGCTCCATTTATCCCTGTTCCCTTATAATATTTTAAAATGGGAATTCAAGCACGTTCAGCTGAACACATTGCAGAATCCCTGCTGCTGCCATGCTACCCCACAAGTGCTGCAGCTCTTGGGGGTGGAGATGGGGAATGCATAGCAGCCCCCCTCTTCACTTTACGGTCACATCATGGGATGCTTTTGGGTGGAAGAGCCAGCATGGCACAAGTGCGGGGTCATGATGGATGCAGAGGATCATGTCTCCAGAACAGCACAGCCTGCAGTGGCATTCCCCATGACAGCAGGGAGCAAAGTGGCGCCCAGCTCCACTGAAACCCCACAGACCCTGTGCCAAGCCTGTCTGTCACGATCCAGTTCCTGAGAGAGACTGACACCAAAACCAAGCACAAAAGCAGCTAAACTTTATGTACTTTCTTACATACACAAATATATATATATTCGTATGCATAACATTAATCCCTAGTTCTAAGCAAATAACCTAGTTTAATAATACTTAATTTTTCAAGCACACCTCTATGTATTAATATGTTTAAGTATTAATTTTTGCAGGAGCTGCAAAAATACTTCGGTCAAGTGAGATGGTTTGATAAAGATTCTAGCATCTTTAAGTATTTTATTTTTTAGTAAAACTGAAGGACATTTGAAGGAATAGGAATATTTTTAATGAAAGAATTAAAACTCCTTGCTCTAGAGTATAAAAAAGATTGGCTTGGGAGCCAGACTCTTATTCAATGGTGTCTGGTCACAGAACAAGGGGCAATGGGCACAAACTGGAACACAGAAAATTCCATCTGAATGTGAGGAAAACCTTCTTTACTTTGAGGGTGACAAAGCACTGGAACAGGCTGCTCAGAGAGGCTGTGGAGTCTCCTTCTCTGGAGATATTAAAAATCTACCTGGATGCATTCCTGGCCAACCTGTACTGCATGAACCTGCTCTGGCAGGGTTGGACTAGATGATCTCTGAAAGTCTCTTGCAACCCCTGCCATTCTGTGATTCTGTTTAATTTTTTAATATTAATATTTTCATTATTAATTTAATATTAGCATTCAAAGTTTTTNTTTTAAATTAACAGCTTATTGCCTAGCTATTTATACAGAAGAGAATAAGTATATTTCATTACAATACTGGGAAATTTGCCATGTTGTTCATCCTCCAAAGCCTTGGCTCCAGCTCCCAGTTCTCCCTGACAGTGGCTGGTCCAATGGAAGAGTGCAATGGAAGTGACCCTTGTCAGCCAATTCAGTATTATGACAACATATGTTGGTTGTCACCATCGCTCCCCTCCTGCCACCATTTCTTTGCAATTGCACTTCAAACCAACAGGAGATTTCCAGAGAAGTTTTGGACCTTCACAGGTTAGAGGACACAATAACAAAGTGTACAAATCTTCTTCATTTCTTCCTCTTGCATGTCTATTTTGCGATCATACCATTTTGCAAACACACATTAAGCAAAATGGTGCACACTAGAGTAATGGCAATTTATTACTTTTTAAGTTGGCTCATTTTCATGGCCTTGCTCTTGTCATATATTCAATTCAGGTGAAAAAGAAGGATATATTACACTACTAACCAATGCTTTGGAAGGTAGGTGGAGGGTAGAAATTTTGGGTGTCTTAGGCAGGTAAGCAATAAAACATTACCTGCCTAGGGCATAAGCTCAAAGAGCAGTGACAGTTCTCTCTATGTCTGCAAAAAAAAAAATCTTTGAAGAGGGAGAGGTGTAATGTGATCACAGAGCACTCAGAAACATATTCATTGCTCTGCTTTTGTCTTTGTAAATCTTTTCAATGTTCAGCAGGACAGCAGTGCTGTGGCTGCTAGCTATTAGGGCTGCACACTGCTTTTCAGATTTACAGCTGTGTGCTTGTCATTTCCAGATGCAGTTTTACTAAGACAGTCACTCAGGAAACGTTGTGAGAAGCAGCAGGTTTCCAGTAAAACATGCCCATAAACACCACGGTTGCTGGCAAAATAAGGCTTACACCCAGATGCTTTAGGAGAAAAACAGCCTATTCTTTGTTCACTTTTACCCTGAGGGTTCAACTCAGATCCATAAATATGTACAATGGAGCAGCCCATCCAGCCTGGCTGGCCGATGGGACACACAATTCCTCATTTCAGATGCTTCTGCTATTTCTGTTGCATAGATCTGTAGAAAGATTCTGACTGATGAAAATAGTTCAGAGAGCTGTTTCAGTCAAAACTCAGTAATAGACTATGCGATTATTTTTCTTTTCAGCTGAGGTTAGTTAAGAATTGGACTTTAGTAGAGAAGCACGAGAATCCAGAGTGAAATGCACGAAACTCCTGCCGCTTGTGAGCTATCCCAACTGCAGCCATTTCTAGCTCCTCCAGGACCAAGAGAGCACAGGAATTGCAGAGACTGAACTGGCAAAGGTTAAGCAAGGTGGGCACCACAAGCTGCTCAGACAGTGCTGTTGTTCCTGCCATCAGATGGAAGCCCTAACTGGAATTGGGGATTTCTGGGAGCGGTAGCTCTTCCTTATGGCAGTGGGCTCCACATATGTTGCTGGCCTTTCCAGGACAGGGCAAACTTTGTTTTACTAAAATGGGGCAGTGAAATCAATCATCCAAAACATGCATGGAGAAATAGGGAAGCCTCTTGTACAAGTAAAGCTCTAAAAACTAGAGCCAGCCACACTTTGGAAAGGTGGTTTTATTTTTTCTTTCTTCCTACTTTTTCTTACTTTGTCTCATCTATTCACTTCTTTACATTTTAAAAAAAGAAAATTGAGAATATTCCCTGCTGAGATTTCCTATAATATCCTCCATTTTTGTATATTTTGCAAAGTAAGATTCTAACTATGACTGGTAACAATGTATTGCATGAGAGTTTTTTTTCTCATTTCTTTCTCCCACTTTTCTTCTTAACTGAAAGAATGCCCTGAATCAGCTTCCAACTGAGTAGTGAGCAGCATCACATGGAAGACTCGAAACTGTATGCACCTGTGTTGATGATGTTTGCCCCCCTCCCCTTCCAGTCAGAAGGGGAAGGGCATATAGTCTGCTTAAACTCCAGTGGCATAGCATGAACAGAGCACTTTATCATTCTCCTTCATCTCACTGATGGAGCAGGGCATTTGTTGTTCTGGCAAGTGTTGTGTTTTCTTTTTAGCCTGTGTACCCCCTCTGCAGCATAGAAATTGTTTCCTTATAGCTGTTTTTACAGAGCAGGGTAAAAGTTGATGTATTCATTACGAAGGGTCCCCAGGCGTTTTTTGTGCAATTTATAGAGATGTACTGAATGAAAGATATCTACTGCCAGCTTGTCAGCCCGAGCACGGGACTGTGCAGTCCCTCTCAGCAAGTACCTTGTCTCTGACTCCTGCCTGCTCTCCAGTGGCTTTGAAAAAAAAAGCAAAAGGGACTTGAGAGCCAAACCAATAGTGACAAATTGAAATGTAGAAGTTATACTTCAGAACGTCTCCTGCCCCCGCACACATGGTGCAGAATGATCTTTACCCCTTGAGATGCTAGCTCATTGTGTAAAACTTTGTGCTTCAAAAATACGAGAGAAAAAAAAAACAAAACAGCTCTTTTGCTTTCCTATAAAGTTAATTAAAATGTAGGAGAAAGCAACATATAAATAATGATGCTATGTACAAATTTTGCACCTACTGCATGTTGACTAGAGCTGACACTTTTTGTAGAAGAAAAAATATATTTCCCCAAGGATAACAAAAAAACCCGTTGACATAAACAGCAAAGAATTGTAAACCGAGAGTGCTATTCCCAGCCAATGTCAGATTTTCTTCCTAAAGGATGGCAAGTTTCATCGCAGCTGAAAATCTTTATTGTCTTAGTAAACTTCATTTGTTATCTTATTTCTTTCACTCTTACTGCATAGAAATGCTCCCCTGGGAATGTTTTGCCTCATTTCACACTTTATTTTTTCAGGTGCTCCATAAGATTGGCAAGGCAGTGCATAAAATACTAAATTCTTTGGAAATTTCAAAGTAAGATTTT
>VZRU01019007.1:607760-721442 GCA_013398155.1 Pedionomus torquatus | reverse complement strand
ATTTTTTTTTTTTTTTTTTTTTTTGCCACTGGGCAAAACAGTACTCTGGCTTTGTTGCATTTCCATCTCAATTTTAGGTTTTAATTTTACTACTTTTTATTTATTTTATTTTAGTTCACATTACTCTTATTGCTACAGGTAAGTCTGAGCACGTGATTTTCTTAAAATATTTTTTATTATTATTTTTAGAAGTCTTAATTCATTTATATGTAATATAAAGGAAAATATCTCAATCTACTCTCACACTGGGTTTTGTCATTTCTCTTCTCCTGTGTTCCTGTTCAGTGACTACCACAGTAAACAGCATTCCTTGACATGTTAAAAATTCGTGCTTTCTATACTAACTTCTAATTTTCTGAAAAGTACTGTGATCTAGCATAGCTTTGGGTATGTGATCCTCCACAGCTCTCCAAAGCAGCAGTAGTGAACTGTGCTTAGAATGTGTTTCTTTGTGTTAATTCAGCTTCACATTCCCTAATTTTCTCTTACTTGGCATATATGTCTTCAGTACAAGCAAACCACATAATGAGACATGTGAAACAGAAAAAAAAGATAAAGAAATGGAATTAATTGGAAAAACTAATTACTGCAAATGAGAGCAAGGGTTGCCTTCTTGCATTGAGCAACATGTTTCATTAGCATTTATTTCATTAGCAAAGGGTGCATCTTCAGATCGTAGTTCAAAAAACAGAGATAAATGTTTATTTTGAGTCAGTGTGAATGAAAGCAAAAGGTACTAGTGAAATTTCTCTGGAAGCACTTTCAGTTTAGAACCAGTTCTGAACTTCTCCATGTACTCCAGTGTCATATCTGAACTTTGACAGATGATACTGTCCATGTAAACAGCTTGTCTTTTGAATCGTTATTTGAAGTTTATGCTTAAAAATTATTATGTAGCTAGAAAGATAAACAGTTACAGCTCAGAGACAGAGAGAGCATGATTTTTTTTCTCCTGTATTCTGTTTTCCTGGGTTATGTTGATTACATCATTCAGCAGGGAGGGGTGAAGCACAGTGGTTAGGTCACCTTAATGAGGGCAAATAAAATGTTTCTTCCAAAGAGGTGGAGAACCTTTTTAATTAGACATTTGTGGAGCACTATTATTTTTTTATATACGTTATTTTTATTGTGGTTGTTTTCCCAGGAATCTGTGCTCAACAGAGTAATGTTTTATGTAGTGTGTTCTGGTTTTGTGCATAGAGGCAGAGTTTGAATTTTATTTTTTTTTTTTAGCAGCAAGAAATATATATAAAATATATATTATCTGTATCTGCTGTTTAGATATACGATCCTGGTTTTTGACACTTAAAAGTAGTAGAAATAGTGAGTTTTTATATATACAATTTCCCTGTGTATAGGACTTCTGGGGCATCTGTTTGGTTGTGCTTTGTAGTTTCATGGGTCTAGCACTCTGGAGTAAAAAGTTCTATAAAAATTCTTTATCATTACTTTAATAGGTGAACCTTTTTCATTAAAAAAAGGCTGTCTGAAGCAGAAAAGTCTGCCTAAAACAAAAAAGTCTCCAAGATAGTAACAGCCTACTGACTCCATGCAATCACTGTACTTTGAAAGTAAATTACAAAATTTGGGAATTTTACAATGATTTTGAAAACCTTTCACAATCTTGAGCTTTCTGTCTGAAATAACTTTGGCACTAGAGCCGCAAAGGAACCAAAAGGGCCTGTGTGAGATCAAATGCTACATCACTAAAACTGGAGATACTTGGCCACCTTCTGAAGGAACAACTCCCAGAACACAATCCCTGAGGGATGTGTGAAGACATTTCAAAGTAGAGGAATAGGAACCGAAAAAGCAAGCAACTGCCTCTGCTTTTGGCATGATACACTATGAACAAGGTTGTGTCTTAAATGTTGTCAGGACTTTATGTTTAGATGTTTGGCGAATGGTTGCATGTGACACTTGGAATTCCCATTCCAGCTTCTGGAGCTGGATTTCTAAACCTTTTCTTGCAAAGCACAACTGCCATGGAGGAGCTAATGCTCTTATTTAGTATAATAACTCTGTGATGAATACATCCTGTCAGTGTGTGGGAAACCTGAATTTAATTTCCTCCTGTGCCTGAAGGATTTGAACTCCAGACCACACAAAGTGACCTGAACAGCAAGCGACAGTATTTGTGGATGAAGAAAGCTCTCATTCAAACATTCTAAGATGACCAAGCAGCACACAAACTCAAGAATTAAGCAGGCTTATTGCTCTGTTATCTGGCGGTTAGCATTCACAAAACACAGGGCACTGAACCCAGTTTTCCCTGTTCCAAGAAGCAGCTACCGGGGTGCTGGATGCCAAAGGCACCTTTTCTAGCCATGTGCACAGGGACTGTGAGCCTATGGGGTTTTTCTGGGGGGTGTGTGTGTGTCCAACTGTGCTCCCTGGATGCAGCATATGAATGTGTGCCCATACAGGCAAGTGAAAACGTCAGACTTCTCCATGCTGCCTGAAAAAGGCCAGCAGCACAGCTTCTGGGAGGGAGTAGGATGTCTTGAACACCCAAAAGGATGATGTAACCACGGGTGGCAGTCAAGCTAGTCTTTTGAGGATTGTAATTCTGACATGGGCACAGGAGTCTGCCCACAGCATTTTGTAGGTTCAAGTCAAGAACCAGGCTCCCTTCAAAACCTGAAGGAAAAGATGAAACTTCTTGATAACTTTAGTGTGTTTGCAGGGCAATACCATGCTTGACTGATTGCATTGGGTACGGTTGCCTACTACTCCAACCTGCTGTTATATTGTTATATTTTATTGGTCGCTCAGTTATTTTCATTCTCAGTGCCACTAAAGCTCTGAAACCGATTGTGGACGTGTGTAGGTCAAGGGGAAGGAAAACTAAGGGTCATCTTAAGTTTATACAGTGGTGCTTTTTCATTTTCTATAAAGCTAACTGCATTTAGGCTCCCTGTCGGGTAAGCTTTTTTTCCCTTGTCTATTATTTTCAAAGAAGAGAGTGCATATGACAGTCTGAGAATAGCACCAGCCTGAACACAGATGGTAGGGATTACACCACACTGAGCCTTGACCTTCAAAAGCCTGCCGTTTCTTTTCAAGGTTTCTCTTCTTTGACAGGTGGACTGGCTTTTGTCAATTACTTTCATTAATGCATTTTTTTTTCATTATGATCAATTACCTGTGCTTTAGACCATGTCTCAAAATTACAACAAAGCAAGTTCCAAATTGAAAAACTGAAACTGTTTCCCATATTTTTCCCATTTCTGTTGCTCCAAAGTACTCTGAGGCACATGAAGGAACAGTTAACTCATAATGGAGAAATATTGACCAGTTTCTACTCATTTCTATCAGCCGCTTGTTCTATGAGATTCTGACTAGTGCACAAACTGAAGGATAACCCATCTAATCACAGATCAGGTTTGCAGGGGACTATATTTAAAAGATAGTGTTTTCTGGGATTTTGAAAATTATAAAAAGTTTAAATATGGAACAGAAATTAAACATTGATTTTATAATATGCAAGAAAATTTTGCATAGGATCAGACTCAGCCATTCCTGTAATTTAATCGTACTATAATGAAAATCAGCTATTCTAGGCCAAGATCATTGAACTCAATAGAAGGCACTGGTACAGATGAAAGCAGGATTTAATGTTTTCTTCATTAGAGATACTGACAAGCAGGCTAGAAATTCAAATACTTACTGGAAATATCATGACTTGAATAGCCAGGGCCATGGTATTCTGCAGAACTGGGTTGCTGATGTAAAATAGGTTCTCTTGGGAGCTGGATTTTTCTCTTCTCTTTTGGGACTAGCCCAAAATACCATAAATTATTTTCCTCAACATCATAGTATTGTTTTCGTGATTATAAGAAATGTGGGAATCAGTGACCAGTCAAGAGGATACTACATGTTCTGCAGTTCAGCATCTCACCAAAAAAGTCTAATTTGAATTTATTTCCAACAGACATTCAGATTTCTTTGATAGCAACCTACTCATCCTTAACCTGGTAATACATCTTTGCAGAATATATAATGAGGAAGCAGGCCATAAACTGCCATATTGTGACAATACAGCAAAAGGAGATTCTTTATCTCCTCAAGTCCTTGTTCTCTGCATCTAGAACAAGGAGCAGAAAGGCCAGGTCTAATCTGACCTGCCAGTACAGTTTGCCCTTATCACACAGGATTGCACAGTGTCTGCAAAAAGACTGTGCATAGTTTGGCCTGGCTCCCCTCTCCCAAATGGCTGGCAGTGAATGATTTCTCAAGAGCAAGAGAGATGAAGGGAAGAATTTGTAAAGGATTGAAGTGTTTTCCTGGCTTGGTGCCTCCTTTTATGCAGTGCTGAAACTGGAGAGATGATCTAGACCCAAATCAAACCTTAAAAGGTGCTAACATACAGGACAGCCAGAGGGATAGAAACTCCTCATGGTACACAAGGGAGATAAGTAATTAATGCTCATTAATGTTAATAAGAGTTACTGCATAAATCCTCTGTTTCCTGGACCAAGCAGAAGAAAATCTAAAACCATAATAAATCTGTCTCAAATTTAGTAATATTTATTCCAACTACAGTATAATCACTAGAATAACATTGTGGTGCTGTAAAACATGTTGAAATATAGTGTTACATCATCGCTGCTATTTGTTACTATAATTTTAGTACAATAAATTATGGTGCAACCCATAGGTTGGGATTAAAACTACAGTTTTAATACAGCATTTTTAGTTTGCATAATACTCAGGACAGTAAAAGTTTTGATCTAAAATAAATAGGTGGGGGGGAAAAAAGCCACATGATATTTCCTTTTATTTTAAAACTTGATTGAAAAAGATTCTGTTATTAGTACCAAATATGAGGGGAAAAAAATAAAAATCTGAAATGCTCCATAAATTGACTCAATTTTTACCATGTGACTTATCATTTAAAGGTAGCTTAAAAAAGAAATGGTACTCATTTCCCATAAAAATATAAAAACCCAAAGTACATCAAAAATCACGTAAAAAGACTAAATACTTTGTCTAATAGCAGAAATATTATTATTAATTTCTTAAAGTGTACCTAATTTAAAAAGGCATCTCATATAGAGCCACCTCCCCCTCAAAAAAAAAAAGTTTTCAGTAAAATACTTTTTTTTCTGTAGGATATATAAGCTTTCGTTAAAAAACAGGAACTCGTTTCTTTAGTTGTTTCAAAGAGAAACATTCTGTATCACTAGTTAATATTTCATGATTATACTCTGAAATCATCTTGTTTTCCCTTGCTAATTGAGCTCAAATTTGGAAAACCCCTTGGGCATTTATTGTCAAGCAATAGACCTTATGAAAAAAATACAAGGGGAGAAAAAAAGGAAGAATGAAGAGACTTCATTATGTTACCTCAAATGTTTGTTTATTTCTAAATTTGTGCTTGAGTTATGCTGAAATGGGTCTGACTGGGATTAATGCTAACATAAAAGTAACAAATAATCAATTAAAAATATGAAATAGGTAGTTTTTTTCATTGCATCACTCTTACTGAGATGAACACGGGTATCTCTGAAAGGTGAATTCCCCAAGAATTCAAGTAGAAATTTCACGAGAGTTTAGAACTGTTGGAGAGCAATGAACTGAGCTCTGAAATGGAACCTTATTGAAAACTTCAGTTCATATTTATAAGCATGTAATAAGACTCTGCAGATTTTAAGATCTGCCTTAACACGCTATTGGTGTGAGAAATTATCCCCAAACTTTGTACACTCCTTGTGCTTTAATTCAACGCTTTGTTCTTTAATTGGCAAGCTCTTAAATATATAATATGTCAAATTAAAGTAAAATAATCTGTTGTTTTTTCTTATTAATGACATAATTATATTGCACCACTATAAAATTGCTTTCAGTGTAATTATGTCTAGGCAGAGATTACTGGTAATTAATATAACAAATAATTTTTACTACAACTAGGAATAATTGCTTTCTTGAAGAATTTTCTAAAACCCTTAAGTAATTTTATTACTTCTACATAGAGTTTGGCAATAATTCTTTAGCAGTTAGTAATTAATTACTCCAAGAAGTAATTAATTGCTACATTGAATTACATGTTTGATACAGAACAAGAACAGAGTATATGTTTGCTTTCAGAACTGTTGGCAAATGGTCTCTGTGTCCAGAGGGAGCCCCAGCGGCTCTCAGCCCGTCACCGAGCAAGAGCTTACCTTGACTGTTCAGCACCCAGGAACACTGCCCAAAATGCTGCTCTGCCTTATCCTGGGAGACACAGGAACTATTAAGTGATTATGGAAATGAGCACTCCATTCCTTAAATGCCTGAAGTTCCCACAGAAAGCATCTACAGAGCTGCAGCACGGGCATGAAGCCTCACAGGTAACAAGCTTCTTGCAAAGCCCTGATGCAGGCAAAAGCTCTGGGAACCTGAAGTGAGAGTCTCAAGCAGAATGAAACTCCCTCCAGTAGCAGGGGAAAAAGAGTAGATTCGTTTTGTTAGTGGGGCAGGGTTGTGTGTGTATGTGTGTACACACCTGTGCTCATTGCTTGATTGTTAAAGGGATGTTGGCCAGCTGTGAACAGGAATGTCATTCAAAAGAAATGGGGTCCAAGAACATGCTGTTTCACTTACAAGATGATCTGTGCTGTGAAATAATGTGGGAATCTCTGATATACTGTATTATTCCAGAACGTGGCACATTAAAATACGGGTCTGTGAATGTCTATAATTTAAAAGGCCATCTAATACCATGTTTTATATAAGTTAATACCCATCTTAACAGTAAATCTCTTTTTTAAAAGACACATGTTCAAAAATTTAAAAGTAAAATTTAATTTCCTTTTCTTACCAAATACTGTGCCTCAATACTGGGTGCACGCTCTAAGATCCGTTTCACTAAGGAATCATTTTCATCTTCTGTACTCTGTGTTGCCTTTTATGTCAGATATTTATACATGTTTTATGTTTTCTCCTGACCTTATCTTCCCACTAATACTGAGATATCAATTGCTGCTACTGCTTCCACTCATGTCTATCCGTTCCCTAAAGTCTTTGTGAGCTGTTAATCAAGGCGGGAGAAATTTCACAACTCTGAGAAAGAAAGGCCCCTTAAAGTAAGCTTCAAAATTTAGCTTTAGTAAGTGAAAAAAATTTAGAGCAAATGTTATGTGGTACATGAAAGTCCTAGGGACAAAATTACAGATCTCCAAAATTCATCTGCCAAAACAGAGGGAAAAGAGGCAGTTCCATGGCCCTGGTCAGAAATTTTCCAGATGAACTTGTTTTCTTCACAAAAATCAGTCATTTGTCCATAGTGAAGTTTGACCTCTGAGGAAAGTTTATTTTGACCAAATATTCCAATAGCATCACAAGTTTACATTTGAAAAGGAAAACCTAAAAAATTTTTTTTCCTTTCAAACTGATTGTGTGTTTCAGTGTTTTAAAATTTCCTAGAATTGTGTCCAGTTGGAGCAACCTAACTTGAAATTAAGCAGCTTAGTTTGTTCAAAATTATTTTTTTTCCTTAGAATTTAATTTTGTAAGACTTTTCCCTTGTTTCCTGATATTACTTTGCTTCAGGTAAGGGGGCATTTCAAAAATCACAAATCTCTCATTGAAATTTCTGGTACTCTGTAATAGTTGTACAAGACCATAGCACAAGTTGCAAGTTAAAACAATATCGCTGCCAAAGCATCCCAAGCCTTTTCCTCCAGTCCTCCAGCATGTCAACTAGAGATATTTATAAAGAAGTAAACTGAAAACTGNTTTTTTTTTTTTTTTTTTTTTTTTTCTCTAAAACTTCTGTTTTATGATTTGTAACAGCACCGGCTTTATTGGATGTGGAGACATTTTATGAAAGGCAAGGTTTACTTTGGGATTTTAACATGATTTTGTACTTCTAAACTTAAACCATTATTTTGTTATTGTTAATATTATTACTAAACTAAATGAATCCAAAATGTACCTCATGTTTCTCCACAAATAGAAGAATTAGAAATTCTTTTCCAAATATCCTATAAATTTTGAGAAAAATACCCAGGATTTGTCAGAACAAAACTCACAATCCTCTTTTACTGTGTGCACTAAGCTAAAAATATCCTATACATACTAAAAGAGTAAGTATATTCTGAATCCCAGCCTAAAGGTTTAGTGCTGAGATACTGTTACAAATCTTTTTCCTGTGAAAATTGGATCCAAGACATAATAAGTTAGATTCCAGAAAGCATTCCTCAAACTCTTATTTGCAGGGTAAATTGGCTTTAAGAAAAAACTTATTTGGGAATTTATTATGACATTGCTCATAGAACAATATCCCACAGGTTTATTTCACTAGCTTGTGATGTATTCACAGAAATCCAAAAAGGATTTGTAATGCCAAACATATTAGAACAATCCCTTTGTATCTGACAGCAAATTCCAAACAGTAGCTCCGATCCTATAAGCTGTGGAGTTCATATTTCAGAGGTACTGAAATATTCAACAGTTTATTAATAGTCAATACTTATTGTTTAATCTGACAGAAAATGCAGTATTCCTCTAAATACTTGAAGTTACAGCAAGGGGTCTGTGCAACTGACAACAAGAATCTTGGGAATTTCAAAGTGATGTTATTATTAAATTACTAAGCACCATTAATGGGCGTATGAAAACTCTATTGTCCTCGTAGACATGCATATACCACCATGCACAGATCCACCATCTTCCTGCAATCTGTATTCTGGCACTCAGTACCAGACAGGAATATTTGTATGTGATTCATACAAATGATTGCATATAGCAATCATTTACTATATACATATATATATATATATATATGATTATATATATGATTTCCAATCATAGCAATGATTGGAAGAGGCTCTTAATAACATTATAGCATCTTTACCTTGTGAATTGTGCAAAAGACTTTTTCACAGGGTGTAAAATACTGTATGGTTTAGAGTAAAGGTAATACAATTAAATCAGTTGCAGTGATTTGCAGGATAATTTAATAATAGTCATATATCTTACACGTAAAGTTAATAAACATTAAAACTGTGATGAGAAGTGGCTTCAAATCTAATTTTAGCTCATAGAGCTGAACATGGGTAATGTCTTTTCCCCTAAAAAAAAGGAAAATTATTAAAGAAAGAAAGAAATAATATTATATGTTAATTTCTGCTTCCTTCATTTTTAAGCAATTAGGTGTCACCATACTGGACAGAAAAAAGAAAAGGTGCTTTTTTGGAATAACTTCACAAGGTATGTAAAGATTTAACGGTATGTAAAGATTTAGCAGGAAGTTATGCAAATATGTCACGGATTCTACTAATTCTCTTGAGCGTGTCATATGGGTGCCAGTGCACCAGGCTATACAGGCATCCCTGTATATAGCAGAAACATTTCTGTTCTCACTGTCAAAATTCAGGGGAGTTGACCCCTCCACAAAAGAGTCCTGACAGCTTCCAGGGTCACGCTCTGAGTGCTGCCATACCCCTAAACATGCAGCTGATTGAGAAGCGCCTTCACAAGTCTCACTGGTAACGGTGCCTTCCTGTAGAGGTTCTGCTCTCTGTGCACTGGCTGTCTTACAGCAGCTGCATCTTCCTGCTACTGCGGTGCTGAGAACCACTTGGCCTGTGCTCGGGCCATTTGTGCTCAGGTAAAAAGAGAGGGAATTTGCTTTTCAAGGAGAAAAGATGTACGCTGTGCTTGTAGTCAGAGACTGGGCTATAAATCTGGTCACTGATACAGGTGCTTTTTGACTCAATGTGATTGTTAGAAAGCTATAAAATGCTCATATAATGAGTTACATGAACAACTTAATATGCAAACTTTTCCCAATAAAGGTATTAGTTTATTCATAAATGTCACTGAAACGGGATAGCAGGAGCATTTGAATGGGGTTTTTAATGCAACACTGTATTACAGCATCTTTTCTTATTTTGCTTCATGTATTTTAGATAAAAGAGGCTACTTAAGAAAGAGAAATGCAGTGTTAGAAGATGAAATGAAGCCAAGGTCTTCCCTTGCTTACAGACCTGACACTATGAAGAGTACCAGGCACATGTTGCCATAAGCTTTTTAATATTCATTATGTTTATTTTGTTTTCTAATACCAGAGGCAAGAGTGCAGCTTCATTTTATAATAAATCAGAAATTTCTTCTCACAGTTTAAATGTATTGCAAAGGATGACCTGCTGTGCTCTTCCCATCTCCCAGATCCTTTCTTGTCTTACATTCATGGAAAGGTGACTGTTTCTTCCTCCTATGTTTGAAGAGGAGAATTTTATAAGAAATCTATCCTTCATTTAAAAAAGTTGGCTAAAGTTCCTACCTTTCAGTAGAGGATGGAGAAATCTGCCCCCCGCACTCCACCAAAATATCACTAGAGGGAATATTGTGTTCCCTTCATCCTGTTAGATCCATTATCATTAGAGCAGGTAAACAGATGTGCAGGTTGCATACACGCAGAACAACATTTGTAAAGGAAAATACAGAATAGAACATGCCATTCTTACTAATTTGCACACATGCTAGACTTGTCCAAAAACATTAGGTGTGATAGTCTCCCTTCCCAGAGATCTCTGAAGCATACTGTGGTAGACCATAAGGTCAGGAGAAGGGGTAATTGCCGAAGCAGCTGTCATTGAGCAAATGACTTATCTGAAGAGTTGTACAAATGCTTCCTACTTTTTCTAATAGCCCTCTACAAACTGTAGCATTTCTTAGCTCCATGTTAAAATTGCTGATACAGTCTAAGCTACAAACAACACCCAGCTGCGATTAATTTTTTGCACTGAGCAGTGGCTAAGCATTAGGGCCAGCTCCTTGGCTGCTGTATTTCTGTTCAATAAAGCCATTTTTATTTTGAATAGCAGACGAGCTAACACTAAGCTTTCCATAGACCGACAATGTAAAAGACCATTCTTTAACTCTCAGTGACATTGGTTAAATCCAGAACAGCTACAATGCCGCTCTTGGGCAACCTATGACTTTGCACTTCTATCAAAGAAATTAGAATTAGGCCGATGTTGTGTTTAAAAAGGACTCAAATCTGAGCAACCACACTCAGCTTAAACCACAAGGCAGCTTGCAATCAAGCCCTAGCTCTAGAGAAAGGGCTTTTATGTGCCTTTAACTACTGATTTGAAAATAGAGGTGTCAAGTTCAATTTCCAGAAAGGAATCTCACAAGTATCTTTGAAGTAGACAATAAGGGAATTATTTAGTTAGATGAGGTGGAGTTGACGTTAGAAATTTAACTAGTTTTTCCACATTCAGGACAACCTGTTGCTGATGACATAAACCCAAAAGACTCCGTAAACATTCTCTTTGGCTGTCCCTAGCATTGTCTCTTGAGCCACATCAGTCATTTGGATTAGATCTATTCCAGCTGTTTTACAGGCCAAAACTTCAATGTGTCCTAAAGGTTTGGAAAAGTGGTGCAGAAGTAGAGCCCTCTAGTCAACAGGGGCATTGGAAAGTCCCAGGAATTAAAAACCTTAGATCAATAGTCACAGACTGTAGTGGACAGGTCAAGTTCAGCAAACCAGTGGGAAAAGGGATTGCTTGAAGAGTAACTTCTGCGTGATCAGAAAGCCACCTCAACATGAAACAGCAGCATTATCTTAAATTTCAGAGACCCTATTGGTATGTGGTTGGAGCGTAAGTCCCACTCCTTGAGTGTATGGAGTAAGTAAATTTGTTTAGTGTTTGGTAATGAGACTTACACGAAATTGCTACCTGACAGAATAAATGTATAAGTACTGTGTGTTAGAGCTTAGATGGTTTGTGATGTAAAGTAAGATGCCTTGTGGTGTAAAAGCTTTGTAAAGCATGTGGGGAGGTAATGTTCCCTCCCTGGAATTGCCTGTCGCTGGGTGAATACGGAGAAGACTCCTCAAGGCCTTTGGTATATAATTATTTTTTTGTCAGATCCTTTATGATGCTCTTTAGCCTTCTAATTGTGCAAACTAGAGGATATGGAAAATGATGTTGTTAATTGTGTTTGAATCTCAGTCACAGGCTTTCAAATCTGCACTGTTTGGGGAAATATGTTGTGCAGAATTTTGTGGCTGTTTTTTAACACTTTGATCCCATTGGTGTAGGCATGGTGTCTTCTGCTTCCCTTGCCTGGCAGCCAAAATTTCTGTGACCTATTTCGTCAGTCATTTCAGCCTCTGGGAGCAGAAAGGGATCTTCCTCATATTTAATGACAGCAGCTCCTTGTGTGTTTGAACCAAGATCAGACCAAGAGAAACCAACCGTTGCAAGCCACTATTGGCGTATAAACCTTGGACCTGCCGAGAGTTGAGATGCTTACCAACTTAATGAACTAAAGGTATTCAGTCATTTAATATTCCAAGGAGTCATGTAATAATGTTTCAGTCTTTCTGCTTTTAAAGAATTCCATATTATTTACTTGTTTGTTACATTACCAACCTCAGCAGCATAAATTTTTATTTAGCTTGGTGTAAATAATTAAGACAGAAGTGATGTAATTCACTAGTCTGTTTTTCTCAGTGAGATGCACTCAGCTGAGAAGGTTCATATGCTGCCAGCACCATAATTTGTTTTGTAGGTTTACTATCCCTACTCCCCCTTTTATTCTCCTCTCAGACTCCAATCCTTTTTTTTTGCTTGCTGCTGTTTCATTTTCTTTTGAAGGTCTAAAGGTGGAGTGATTTCTGGGTGTTTTCTCATTGAAGACCAGCACAAGAGAGAGGGTTACTCACCATGAATCTCTTAATGGTGTTTTTGTTTCTCACCAATAAAACACAATTATCTATCTAGAACACAGACTATTATTCAGTGTCAGAAAAATCTCTGCATCAAGTGTCCCAAACTTTTTAGACCTAACAGCTGTTTGATTTTATAAATGCACAACTGAGAAAGGCTTATTTTTAGTCTGGCAACCTCTGTTGTCCTAAAATCAGTAGGGACTTCTGTCTTAAAACACACATAACATACTACTATTTTAGAGTGAGTTACCTTCATACTTTTATCAAAAGGTTCACAATATTTGGTATTTTTCCTCAGGTCTCATTTCCTATGGATAATGTGATTATGTGAGACTCTTGGGTGTCATTTTAAAAAATTAATTTCTTTTTCTTTTAGGTGAACAGAAAAGTGTGAAAACATTACCCTAGTGCATGGTAAAAGCTTGAAAGCCAAAGGAAAATAAAAAGAACTCAAAGTTTGTTATTTGAAAAATAAATTTCTGTAAATGGGATATTCATGAGTTTAGGTGGGACAAGATCTCTTTTTTCAACACCTGGGACAATCAGTTCTACATAGCTATAATTGGAGTCTTACAGTACATATATGTAGAAACAGATTTTAAATTAACAGGGAGTGTCCTTTCATGTTTGTCTGTTTTCTTAGCTTCCTCCAAAAGAAATTGGTTATTTCTGCTTTTTAAGGGAAATGATGCAATTCCTTTGCTCTTTTAAAATTTAAACCTTTGTAAGTAATGCTGAGCTTTTTCTACTATTAGCAAACTCTTTCTAAATGATGAGATGCTAAGCTGTCAGGCAATAAGTCAAAATTAGCAATTAACATAATTTTTTAAAAACTTTCTTTTAAATTCATAGGCGAAATAATTATGAGTATTCATTAATATTCTCTTCTTCACTTCATCTGCCTTTTCAAGGGTATCTGCAGATAAAGCCTGCCCACAGACTTTTTTCTCACCTATGCATACCAAAGACAATTCATGAAAGTAGTGTTCTCCTGAGTCCTGTGGACTACTTAGTAACAAGTATTTTGGAATGAATCTGTAGGCAGTGTCTTCCAATAAATGCAGATATCAGATTGAGATATCTAGAGCTACAGTAAATTCAGGATGCAATAATTCATTTAAAAAAAAAAAAAAAAGAAAAACAAGCAAGCAGTTCATTTTAATTCATTTAATAAAGTTCCAAAACATCAATTCTAATTATTTGTGGTTAAAGTTGTTATCTTTATTTCAGTAATATGTGAAAGCAGTCAAATATTCAGTTTCATAAGCATGTCAAAGTGCCGACTTCACTTAACTTAAACCATCATGGCCATATGCAATAAAAATCATTCTCACTTTGAGTTCCAGAACCATTGTTAAGCTCGTAGACTAAACATCTAACCGTTGCAAGCAGTCAGCAGCTTTATTACTTCTTCTGCCCTTGCAGAGGCATCCTGGATTCAATTTGTCTAAGTACATCAAAGTATTTTAATTTTGAAGTTCCTCAAGCATTTTTGAAAGTTTAAAGACTATTTGTCTCCTGAAATGTTTGAATGTAAACTAAAATGAAAATTGTCTTGATGATTTTTTTCTGTTTTAGATGACTGTCACATTTCTGTTCTGAAAAAGCCCCTGAAGCTCAAATGTATGGTTCCCCCTGCCTGTTTTCTCCCAAGTAATTGCATGCAACCTGGTTTCAAGTTATGTGGGCAGTTTGGCTTCCTTCATTCTGAGAGTCCTCTCTTCCCATACATACAGTTCAATAAAATAAACGCTAATGCTATCAATTTGTCTCAACTTCTCTCTAAGCATTTTTTTGGGTTTCTAGCACTAGGTTGCAAATAAATGTGTGCTCAATTGATCCATCAGGCTAAGATAACACAGAGCTAGTCCCAGACTACAAATGACATAAAGGTCTGCGATTAGTAAACGGTATTCAGCAAGCACAAAACTAGATGAAATATGGTTGTCTGGCCTGCTAAAGCAGTCACATAACCATTTGGTTTGAAAATACATTATTACTTTATAATATTTGAAAATTGTGGAAGTAAATATTTGGTATGATGGTAGCAATTCAGTAACACTTTTAGTTGCTTTTTAAGCTTCCAAACTTTTTATGAAATACATATAAATGCATAATACTATACACAACCACCAAAACAAACTTTTGGTTGACACACCTGGACAGGCTTCCTGATAGCACCTTAGCCCATTCAAAACTCCTCTGAAGTTATACAAACCTCGTAATACAGACATATATTTTTGCAACCAGGTGAGTGATCTGGATATTATAAATATGTATGCATTCAGCCTTACTTATAAATTCATAAGGCTGGAAAGGCATTGTGAGGTCAGCTTAGTCAATTCCCCATGCCCAGGACAGAATCAACCACCTATGTCACTCGTACCAGACATTTATCAAAACTGTCCTTAAAGAGGCATTGGCAACATCAGAAGGTCACCCTGGCTGTCCCAGTGAGTGCCTCTCTCTAACATTTGCAATTTTTTTTCTCCTAAAATGTAAATCCTGTCATTTTTAGTTCTTTTCATTAACAACATACATAACAAGCTATAAACTTCCTTTTCCCAATATCTTTCTGTGTACTTGAAGATCATTCTTGCCTTTCCTGTCATCCTTTTCTTTATTGCCAATCCTCTACTTGTCCAGATATTATTTAAAGATCATATTTCACAGTACTTTGTCTGAGCTCACCGTTCTCCCCTGGAACGCTCTCCACCCCATTTGGCTTTCTCTTGAATACAGCACCAGAGCCGAAGCTCAAGGGGAAGGACACAAAGATCCATCTGCAGAATGCACAATCTGTCTTGTCCTTGGCTTTTCTCTTTGGCCTCTGAGGAATACCCCAGCAGTATGGATAACCTGTTGCAGCCTACAGTCATTTAAACAAATGGAAATATCGAAATATATCAGTCCTAATTAGAGGCAAAGAACCTGATTCATTAGGAAACCCACCCTGCTCCAGCAATCAAACAACACAGACGGCTTATAAACTTCTGTTTTGTGTACATTAGAATGAAAAGTTCTATAATCACGAAATCCCATTTGTGACAATCCAAAAGGGCAGGCTATTTAAAATTGTTGTGCCATATCCCATTCCAGGCTGGTAACCTGTACGTCTACATACAATTTCGGCTCCACAGCATTAATTACCACGAAATTACAGATTTGTGAGAAGAAAAATATAGCAGAATAAATTAAAGCATGTTTAAATATAGTCCTTATTTTATACCTTGGGCACTATATTCCCATTTTAAAACTGCCAATGAACCACTGGGAATTTTCTTTTTCTTGCTGATCCTCTCTAAGACCTCTATGAATAGCAGAGAAAACAACACCACTGTAGTAAAAATTGGGGTTTGTTTTCCTTTTTCAAAATTGAGGCATTGGGTAAAATAAAGGTCATTGCAACAACCTCAGAAAGAACAGAAAGAGTAATTTTCCCCTTTTGCCTTTTTATGGGTTTTTTCAATGCAATGTGAAAAATCATTTTTAAGTTTGCACATCTGTTTTACATAAAACCTTAGCTGACCTTACACAAAGTGAAACAAATGCACAAAAACTTCGTAGTTGGGTTCTTGCCAGTAAGACGGAGCAAAAAGAAAAGAATATCTAAAGTCAGATCCTGCTCTGGTGTAAATTAGCCCAGCTCCAGTGGGGACTTATGTTGATTTATACTAGCAGAGGCTGGGGCTTGTAGCTCTTATAAAAGCCAGACTTGTTAGATCTGGTCCTGCTATTATTGAAATCACCTGAGCTTTTGCTATTGATTTTTGTGGAAAAAGGACACTCACTGAAGGAGCCACTTTTGCCACAGGTTAGCAGTAAGTATCCACATATGCAGCATGTGTCACTCAGTAAACTGAGGAGTGAGGAAGGTTGCAGTGTGAGTAACTGAGATTTGTGGACTTGCGGGTGTGAAGTGAGGCTGGAGGTGAGCCTGGCTTTGTGCTGCTTGTGGACCAGGGAGAGCCTGAGCACTGTCTAACAAGGCTTGAAACAAAGAAATACTCAGCAGAGGTGAAGCTCATGTCATGCTGCTTTTCTCCTGTAAGCCTAACTCCCCTTATGCAGTGTTATATGGACCGAAAGGGAATGCTGTGGAAAGGAGGCTATGCCATGTATGGAATTAGGTGAGGCATGAAGGAGCAGAGCACACCAGGAAAAAAGGATCGTCTTTAAATCCTCACACATCTTACCCTACACTTCAATAAAATTTACATTAATGTGTCTGAGGGGTGAACTATGCCCATTATATCAACACTCCAATCTAATATGATTAATGAGCATAAAGTAAGGTTCAAGCTTTTAATTAAAAAAGCAATCATAAGTTACTGAACAGTGAAGGTCTAGGTAAGTTTCTCAGAAGTAGGTTATTTAATACAATGAGATGCCCCAAAGAGGCAGTGGGCCAAAAAATCTTGCCTTAGATTTTGTAGACAGACATAACTTTGATCCATAGCAGAGAGCAGAATTGGATGTATATAGAAATGAGCACATGTATATTTGTATTACAATGTGCACATATGGTGGTGCCTACATTTAGAGATTGCCTAAACTTTCCATTAATAATCAAAGTTTTTCCAGTTGCTTGTTAGTTTGCCACGCTTCTCAGAATGAAAATTCTTTGTAGGATATCTCACATATTCTTAAAATTTTTCTTGTGTCCAAAAAAAAACCCCTAAAAAAATGTTATTTTTACATGGTCAAGAAAAGACTTTAAGAAAGACTCTCTACAGATTATAGACTTCAAAATGAGTCTCAACATTTGGACTGAAAGCTGTTGCTTTGTACTTACCAGAGATCTGCTTGTTTTCCCCTACTTAGTGAAAATTGTCCAAATTTGACTGTGTCATGGATTTCTGTTCACCCATGTACAATAAAGACTTGACAGAGGCTGACGTGTTCTATAATTTTATCACTTTATATTTCAATTAACTTAAAATGAAATTTACAGCATAGCCTATTCCATGAGTTTTTCTCTGGCCTCCGAACAGAGGAAAATGTCTTTGCAATGATGGAATAAGATGGAATATTTGCAATAAATGGCCAGTGCTTTTTGGGAAAAAAAATATATCTGACTTTAGTCATCTACATTCTTAAACACAATAAATATATCATCAGACATATGAATAGAATATAAGTAAGAATTGTTGCACCTGAATCAACAGCCCATTAAATACAGTGCCTTGTTTACTAAGGATGGCAAGAAAGATGAGCAAAACACCCAAACAATTATTGCAATGTAATTAAAACCCTGGAGAAGCACAATTCTGGGGGCAATTAATAGTTCCCTTCTCTGTGAACTTGGATGTTTTATATACTTATTTATTTCTATTATATCTAAAATAACTATATTCATTACTAAAAGAGAAAACAACTGACATCTAATGCCTTCCACTTAATTTATTTAGAAAGATAAGACCTGTTTATAAATGATAAACTCAGTGGAATGCTTAGCTTCCTTTTTCTTTTGTGCCATCATGGTGCTACTTAAAGTGGAGCAAAGTCACTAAATTCCATATTCAAAACTTTGAAGCAACCAGAAAACAGTGGGCTGGAGTAGGGGAGAATTCATGGCAAGCAAGAGAATTGAAATCACTTACTTCCATTTAGGACAGTTTTTCATATATGAGCACACTTTTCCAGAGAGGATTCTGTCAAGCAAAATAATTGTTCAACTACAAAAAATTCACATATGGTAGTAGCCATTAATATAAAAAAGGAGAAAATGCAAAGGGTTTCTGTCACCTGCTGGACTCTGGGAGCTTTATGTGCCATTTCATGTTTGCTCACCTAGTTTAGCGAAAGGATTTTGGTTCTTTTAGCAGAAGAAATAAAAATTTGAGATAAGAAAGTGCTTATAGAATCATAGAACAGCCAGCCTCTCCTTCTAATCTACCTGAGGCTGCTGATGGCAACGTAGGGAGCTGGGGCTTCTTGAGACATGTGTCAGCAGGCTTCCAAAAATATTATCCCTTCTCTCCCAAATTAGAGGATGAGCTTGTAACAGCTACCTGTAACTGTAGTTACAGGGCTGGCAACAGTAAATTGAACAGCTAGGAAATGCTACTTCTCAAAAAGAGAAGCTGTTATGAAGTAGCTGATGTTAGCTGCTGCCCCACTGTGGGGCAAGACTTGTTGCCACCTGCTAAATTTGTGCCCCAATGTGAGCTAAGACTTACAGTTTCATACAGCTTTATTCGTGAGCTGATACCACTCTGCCCAGATGATACGCTGGGAAGCGATTCCTGCTGGACCCTTCTGGCTGACTTCCAAACCCTGCTCCTTTGGGTGTCCATCTGAAAGCTTTGGGATTGACTATTGCAACAATGCTTCTGCAGCTTGTCCTAGATTTTCCCATTGTGCTCCAGGCAGCAGAGCACCCCCAGTTTAATATGCCTTTAGCAGACTGCTTCTGGGCTGTAGCAGTAGTGCTCATCATCAAGTCTCCCTGAGTGACCCCCCCTTTCAAAGTTTTTTGGCTGTGTTGTGTCACCCATTTCATGATTGATTCTTCTGGTCAATCTACTTTGCTAAATCAATTGAATTCTCCTACAAATACATGAGTAATCAAATTCTTAAGGAGGGATTGTTCCAAGTAGGAAGGTCTTGTGGCAGTTATCAAAATTAAGGCACAGGTCACACAAATGGTGAATACTGCACTAAATCAGAATGGTACAGACACATTGTTGCTGTATGGAAACATTATGTAGTGACAGATATTCTCTGTCAGTTCTCAGGTAAATGCAATTCACAAATTCACTCACTCACTGTGAGAAAAGTCTTAAATAAATAATTTGCAAATTTGAAAAAAACAATTCATAGCAATAGAGTTTTTCTTCTATTTTTATCCATATTTATGATGAAGAGCTGAGAATTCTCACTCACTCACTTTGTCCACAACTGTAAGAATTATCGCTTTCATGTATTTAAAAATAACACCAAGGTAGAACATAACCTTGAAGAAGTACATATAGAAGATTTTCTTGACTGGACCAACATATAGAGATCAGGAGGACTGGACTTGGCCCCAGAATTTCTGCATGATTAGTGACAAATTCTGTCCCAAATTCCAGTACACTTGCAGCCATTCCAGGCTGGGATTCTGAGGCCTTTAGAACACCTCAGCTCCAGTAAGTGCTCTTCTCCCTTCCACTGGAATGAAAGTGTTAATGGTCCTTCTCTCTCTCACCTTTAATCTTTCTTTTTGCCTACTGGCACTGTGAGATCTTCAGGGAATAGCCTGTTTTATATTTGGTGTTTGAAGAGCTCACAGCCTCAGACAGCCCTGATTTCAGCTATAAAATGTAGGTCTACTGGAATACAGACAATAAAGAACCGACTGCTGAACTATGCAGATGAGTTGAATCCCTGTGGTCTCTACAGGTGTCCCCGTGAGGCAGGTGAATCTGACTGAACATGAAATAACATGGAAATTAGAAATCTATTGTCTATCTGTTTTGCCAAGACTTGCTTAAATTCTAAGTTGCAGTGCTTTGAAAGCATGCTGAGATGGAGCAATGTGCTATTTTTTTAAGCGCTGTAGGGCATTCTTCTAATCGTTGAGGAAAAAGCACTACATATTCTAAAACAAAATATTGTATCCATTCTTGTAATGCAGGTTCATTAGGCATCAGATTGATTTATTGTATTGTTTCCTTTATAAATTATTTTCATTATGTTTTATCACAGTACATGACTATTGCCCTAAGGGAATATGCAGGAATGAACTGAATGGCAAGCGTAATAGACTGCTTTAATTAAAATAGCGTAATGCATATTTCAGTGCTATTAACAAAAACAAAATTGATTTTATTTTCTGGGTAATTGAATATATTAAAGCCCAGGTGCTGTGCTTCTATTGTTTAACCCTCTGAGTTCAGATTCATTTGATGATTTGAGCAGGAAATTCACTTGTTATCAAGAACTTCAGAAGGGGAATTTTCTTCTCTGCCAGTGACATTNCCCCGTGCATGTGTGTCCTATTACTGAGGGACAGGAAAGCACAAATATGAATTTCAATAGTGAAAACTCCCTGATTCTTTCCAGTGTCTTCAACTGATCTGCAGACAGTGAGGACACTGATCCATGATCAAGTCCATTATTCCTCTGCACTTTTTAACCTGATGTTCTGTGGACACGGCAGTAGTCTGCCACCATAAATCCATTAGCTAATGACCACTTCAGGAATTTGTCCATCATAAGACCATTTAAAATTACAGTCAATCAATGACACCTACTCTTCTAAGTGTCTTCCTTTTCTCCTTTTTCTCTTGATTTATAACAGCTATGAGTCTTTTTTATTTCCTTTACCCTCCAGATACCGAAAGTTTACCTTTTATCAAGAAGATGCATTATGTTAGTGACATGACAGACACAGGCAAAATCAGGTTGATGATTTCTGAGTAGTCAAATGGAAGGAAGCAACCAACCAAGCTAGAAAATGAGCAGCGTCGGGGAGCTGGGCTATATGATCCATCTGTCTGTGAAAAGATCTATTTTGCCTAATACTTGTCACCTACCATACCCCAAATGCTGGAGCCTCCTTCACGTTCATCAGTAGAGTTTTCACTGGAAACTACTGCTTTGCAATTAATATTGTAAAAAGCAGGGTGTTTCTAGTTGACCTCTTGTGATTCCCTGGCTTTTTATCACTTAGGATAGCATGTTGTATTTCGAATAAAGAGTTCCTAAATATCCAGTCTCTGAGTCTCTCCCGCTTTCACCCTAGCTCTCTATTTCAAGGAAGAGCACGCTTAACCTCAGGGATCTTGCTGATGCAGTCACTACAGGTAGTTGCAGCTGTGAAAAGGAGAAGAGGCACATTATCAGAGACATGGCTTTTCTAGTCTCCACAAAGCTAATTGTAAAAGTGTCGTGGGAAGTGGACAATATTGGCAGGACTGACATATCATTACATTCCTCTGGGAGAGTCACTGAGGAATAGTTTCTGTTTGTTACAGCCCAGGGTACTGGGAATCAAAACTGAAAAGAAAGATG
This sequence comes from Pedionomus torquatus, assembly GCA_013398155.1. Taxonomy (NCBI): domain Eukaryota; kingdom Metazoa; phylum Chordata; class Aves; order Charadriiformes; family Pedionomidae; genus Pedionomus; species Pedionomus torquatus. The sequence continues at coordinate 699,766 of VZRU01019007.1, read as the reverse complement.
CTCCTTGATAGCTCTCACCAGATCTGACATGTGAACTGCTTATGGCAGAGATGAAATGTATATGGAAGATCTTATGTCCCACTTTGTCATGTGAAAGAGTGTTGTCCAAAAGTAAAATTCCCATTGACAGCAACAAGAAGGTAGCTCACTATTTTATAAAGCTTGCTCTATTTCCCAGGCATATGGCACTTGCTAAAAGGGAATGTTATTATGAAATTAAGAAATAGTAACTGTAATTTTAGTTACTTATTTTTAAAGAAAAATAACCCAAAACAAATCCCCACTCCAACCATACTGGAGCAGCATGAACTCTAGTAATGTCTGCTAGACTATATATATATCATTTAGGAATAAGTCAAATGGCTGGACTGAAAAAAAAAAAGTCAGAAATTCAAAATAAGGAAAAGCCAGACTGCACAAAATCAGTTTCTGCTGATCCATTCAGTTAATCCAGGATACTCAGACAACAGTAATTATTGTAGCAGACAAAAGACATTCTCTATAAATCCTATACCCCTTAAAATAAAATATGGGTATTTTCTTTTCTCTATCAAAGATTTTCTGCTCAAACTCATTTACCCAACAAGAGCTTTTTAAAAATGATTGTCCTGCTTTTATAACAGAAGAGCAGGCCATAATTAAACTGGTGAGTCATCAGTCCACTGGGTTTCATAGGAAATCCCTTATTACTTTAAAGCACCTGCTGTAGCTCTTTGACTCATTTCCCATAGAAGAGTTGCAGATACCAATTGATTCCAAATAGTTCCCATAAAAGAATAGACCAGTGAACTGGTTTTACATAAATTTCAGTCTTTATAGTTCCAATTCCTATGCAATTAATGAGATCTGGCTGAATCCCCAGTTATGTCTAAGTTGTGATTTATAAAGCACAAGTCTAGATTCAGACATTTCAGAAATGATTTCCCACATTTTAATGTTACTAGCTCACTTCTTACAGTGTATCTCTCCATGTTTCTTCTTCTTGGAACAGGTCAGCTTTAATCAGTTACAAGATGTGTTTAATTATTAACAGAAATGTGCTGAAGTGTACTGAAAAGTACTTAAGTACTACAACATGACAAATGAATATGTATGTTGGCTATTTTTCTATTTGGATAAATGATTATTAACTATTTAACTTTTCCATATTGAATTTAGTCAATACATTAAAACAATCTAAATCTTAACATTCTACTATCAACATACGATAGATTGTAGATATCAGCATTAGATAGACAAAAAATATTGCTCGCTCATTTGCTGTATAAAATTTTCAGAAAAAAAGACTTGTAGGAGCCAAGCAAAATGACAACAATTAATTTCAATTTAGTGAATAGTTTACATCAGAAAAAAATAGGGAAGATACTCTGAAATATGCTCAAATATTACAAATATTCCAGCAGTTTTAAAAGTGCTACTCTAAATAAAATATAGTGATCAAATAATCCTAAACAAGATGCGATAATTTAAGTAGATTAAAAATATTTCAGAATAATGAAAATGGTATTTACATGTATAAGAACATTAAAGAACCAGGATGAAGACAGTTTAGCTTTGGCAGAAGAAATTGGTCTTCATTATTCATGACAAAACACAATTTGTACCCTCATTTGGATTGTAGTATTTGTGTTCAGTACTTTGAAAGGAAAGTATAACCCTCAAATCTTAAAGTAATTGCTTTGAAAATGCATGTTCTTCCTATGAAAAAAGATGCAAGTAAAAGTGGAATAAAAAGGGTTACATGAAAAGAGGTAGAAAAAAATAGTTTAGAATTAATAAAAATCTAAACAGTGAACAACTGCCAAAGGTAATGCACTCCATTTACACAATGCATGGTTAAAGACAGTCATTTTTTACTTAGAGTTTAACATTTCACTGCACTTTGGAAATAAAATAGAAGGGTTTTTTAAGGAATAACATAAAACAGTTTAACTCAAAGATGTGGTCTGGGAGCTAAACTTCTGCACTTTTTCTAAGCAACTCATGTTAGAGAAGTGTAAAAGATAATTCAGTTTGTTCAGAAACACGCTCAAACCTTTCTGGGTCAGCTTTTCACCTTTGCCAGGGAACATTCCCATTGCAGTCAACCTTTAACACTTTCTCTTCTCTGGTATCCAGCTCCAGTGTATTCTGCGAGAAAAAAGTTCCTCAGAAGTCTGTCTGTGGTGTGTTCCTATGAACAATAGGAATAAAAAAGGAAGTAAATATACTGAGCACCCCAGGTTGCTTTAGCTGGCTCACAGCTTCTGTCACCACTGAACGTGAACTAGAATTTGCTCTGAAAGCAGCAGCCAGCCTTTAATGTTATGCTTCACCAGAAGCACATAACAAAACTGCATATTTACCTTAGCTTTTTTTCATTTGAAATGGTACACTCTTGCCATTTACCTTTTGGTTGTATTTTTTTAGGCATCAGTCTTAAAAAATGTTGCCCACTGGCAAAGTTCACATAAGAGTAGTAATCCTGCTGGTCCCAAAGGAAGAATGTGGAGGGTGGCCAACAGACAACACATGCTATTAGGTATGCATTCAAATCTTTGTGGTCTCTTTAGACAGTAAAGTCCTCAAGATTCAGATTTTTTTTAAAAAAAACCTTTGTATTTAAACAAGTTGTTCAGTGCCCAACACAATGGGTACCACTCCTTTTGGAGTGGTATAATGCTGTTATCACAATACGTTACGTTTCCATTACAAAGACATTTAATTGAGGATTAATAATGTGATCATTAAAGTTTCTCCTACCAGATGAGACCTATTTTCTACAATTCTGTGCAATTACTGAACCTTGGCCTGCTTTTCTGTCAGACAGCCTTGCTTCTATCAAGTCAAAATGAAATGGCAAACAGAACATATCTGCTGCTCTCAGACAAGCTACTAATGTAACTTAATTTTCCATAAATAGCATACGCATCAAGTAAGTTCAGCTATTTCTGTCTGCTATTAAGTAAGTTGCACATACTGGCTTGTTCATATATAGCTTCTTTCAAGTCAAATCCACTCCAGCTAAATATGATTTTGAAAGTTGAGGTTTGTGTAGTAGTTTTGGCTCTGAACCAGAGATGGAACTGGACAGCTGGAACAAGAACTGATCTTGCTATGTATTTAGATATAACTCTTGTGAATACCTATAAGATTTTTCTATATCAAATTCAGGCAGAACTGAAAAAATGGTCACTATAAGCCATCTACAGAAAACTGAATTAAAAAATACTGATTTCTTTTTATTAGCCTTCTCAGTCAGTCAAGGAGGAATATTCTTCCCCTCCCCTTCTATTTTTTTAACAAGAGTGAATTCCATTCTTGACTATAGCATTATGGATCAGGCTCTCATGAAATTAGACCATTAAAAGAAATTTACTCAATATTTTGACAATCCAGTGAACCTTTAGTCCTTACTATAGTGGTATGCATGAAGGAAATTAGGCCACAGCTAGATCCTATAGCCTTGTGTTACATATTAAAGGTCAATTTAGATCTTGTGCTATGAGTATAGAAAAGATGTGGTGGGTTCAGTTCATCTCTAGGCTGAAGTTGAGATCAACCCTATGAACATAATTTCCGACACATTTGCCTGTTCTTAAAGCCATGGTGGTCCTATAACATTTCATTGTAGTTGATTAGCTATTAGCCTTTCAAAAGAAATATTTTCCCAGGCTAGCCTGCATCTTGTTTATTGAAGAGGCTGCCATTATTTTTTAACACATTCCCAGTAGAGTATTATTGTCTCCACTGAGGCAAACTGCTATGTATGTGTATGAACTCTTATGACTGCCCCTCCTTCAATTCTTTCACTCTTGCAACTGTTCATTTTTTTTACTCTGCTTTGAAATCCCTTTACTTGCTTCACATTTCCTTTTACTACACCCACAAGATAGCTTGTGCTCCTTGTCAAGAAATCGGAATCAGTCCAGAGCTTTTATCACAACACCTTTGCAAATATCCATTTCATGTCTGGAAATATATAAAAACAAAAGTTGCAAAACTGAATGAAGAGCAAAAGTAATAAGAAATAAAATCCTTTATTCCTTTCTTCCTCAAACAATTCAAGATATGTTACTTATAAATTGGTATGAAAAATCATTCTGATTATCTCTTAACCCTTTTTTTCCCTGCTTTTGTATTTTTCATCATTGTTGTGAGACTTCTACCTCCTTTTCAGGCTTCTTACTTAATAAAAAGGCCTGCAGCAGTATAAAGCAGTCCTAAATGCTAAGATGAAAACAGTAAACCAAAGTATTTTGGAGAAACAAAATGGGAGACTGCTATGTGATGCAAATCATCCTGTAGTCACATCAGGAAGTCTAACGGAATCAGGCTACTTTCTGAATGGTCTGAATGGTCCTGTGACAAATATTTAACTGATACTTATTTGATTAAATGAAATTCTTAGTAGTATACGATTTATTTGTTCAAACATTTGGAATAATGCTATCTGTTTTATCTGATAACGCTCTCACTAAAAGCAATTTGCACTGTCCTTAATTTAAAAAGTAAAGAAAATTAGCTGCATAATTTCTATAACATAATTTATAAAACAAGCTTTTTTAATTATTATTTGTCTTGTTTTGCTTTTAGTTTTTGTAGAATGTATATACTTTTTGGAGTGTGGTGGCACAAGTAACTGTTCTACAATGGAAGAAAAAGCAGGAGGTATTTAAAAATGGAAAGGTGTGTCCTAGCAATGTATTATCCAGGGGTGTAGAAAATGGATTCAATTTAAATGCAGTGACAGAAAGCAAATCTGTCAACATATCTGCACTCTAGTGCTTCTCTGTGTCATGAAACTCCCAAGCTATAAAGAAAAGTTACAAATGAGACACTAAGAAACGGAAAAACACCAAGCAAGTCTTTAGAGACACAAATTTCACTTCTTGATAAAGTATGATTCTTTAGAGACACAAATTTCACTTCTTGATAAAGTATGATTCATTGCAGGCAAATCACTACCCATCATGATTATCTGTATTGTGACCAATCACAGGGAAGTAGCACAGGGAGAGAGTTGTAGTTCAAATTACATCCACTCTTCTGTATTTAATGTACAAATATATGAAAACAATTACACACTAATAACATATAAAATATTGAATTGAGCCCAATAATACATAATCCAAGATAAAATACCAGGCATGTGAAGGAATTTGATGAATGGGTAAGCACCTCTATCTCCAGCTAATGTCCATTTATCTGTGAGCCTAACATGACGTGACATGATTCCTAAGACCACTTGCTTTGTTGTACCAGTTTTCTCAGCTTGATCTTCAGCAGATTTACACAGCATCATTCTCAAAAAGATGAAGGAATATAAAGAAGGGTTGTGTGTGTGCATTAGAGAAAAATAATACATTGTACATGGATTAAAAGCAATAGATTGCCCTCAAGTGTATATTCCATGATACTTTATAATTTCTTGCAGGGCTGGAACATTTACAGATTTTAATCTTTCTGGTTTGGACCATATCATTACAAAGAATACACATTTCATCTGAGATTAACCAGGTTTGTGCTAACTCACCTGCCCAGTCTGAGACCATCTCACCCACAGTCAAAACCAGATGCATCTGAGAAAGAACAAAAGCACAGTAGAAATTATTTCCTTGGACTGTAATGTTCCTTCTGTTTTCAGTTGCAAGTTGTTCTGTACTTGTATAAGGAAACACAGTCTTTTGCTCCCATTTTACCCCCGTATTTCTGTGACTTCTACTTGTAAATTTGTCTCATGTTTATGTCTCAGATTCTTATAAACTCATACATATGTCACATAAAACACACTCTTCCTAGGAATGATATTAAAGCAAAAAGACTCTCTTTCCAACTTTATTTCCCTTCATTGATGTTATATGCTCAGGGCTAGCTGCTTTTCTACAGAATATTCCCTAACATTCATTTTATCTCTTGTAATGTCATTTTAAGTACATACAGGTCCTTCACATGTATAGGATTGTAACAGGATTTAAAAAAAAAAACAAACAACCCACATCACTCCCTATCAGAGGCAGGACAGAAAAAACTCTAACTGTCTAAAAAGCCTGTGCCTTTAGGGAAACATATTAAGAGACCAATGCAGACAGATGGTTTGATAAAGACAGATTCCCCACCTTCTTTGCAAAGTGTGTTGCTTCGATTAAGATAGATGTGTATCCTTACCATCAAAAAGAAGGAACTTTCCCTATACCCTACAAATATGTATAATATCCTGTTCTTTAATTAGAGAAGGCTGGCTTCCTCTAACAGCTCATTGACGAGGAAGACAAGTCTAGAACTGCCTTGTAGCTCAGATGGTCGTGTCACTGAATAGCAGCATTCTACACAACTAGAAGCAAGTTTACCAGGACTGGGTATTTAAGAAATGGATTTTTGTCCCATGGAACCAATTTACATCAAATTTTTGTTCAGACCACAATGAAAATCATCTTGATATCATGAGATGTCTCCTGTATATGCTTTCAGAGATAGGAATTTCACAAGTGTTTGAACAGTTTTGTAAGTGATGGCATATTTTGTGTAGTAAGTAATAGTTCAGCTGCTTTTGCTGGCACTTTTGACAATTTCATCTACATGAGGCACAAATTAACAATCAACTTAGTTCATCAAGGACAAGGATTGCAGTTCTGGCTTGAGGATACAGAAGTCATGCAGCTGGATGGAAATTCTTCTACCCTCCCTAATCCTCTGTGTGCTTGAAAATATGGGTCTCAGTATTTCCCAGAATGGTATGGAAATTGGTATCTTTCACCTTTAAGCCCCTGGAGCTTAAAGACTAAGTTTTCAGTTTCTTGCTTGAATGACAACTGAATTCCCCTACAAGCTTATGGTAATATTGTAAACAGAGCATTTATTCTAAGATGCAAAATAACTACTGAATCATTTTATGCAATGATAGAATATTAAAAGAAAAAAAAAAAAGAAGGTAAACTGTATTGAAAGCACATAAAACACAATTAGAGATGCAGATTAGCCTTGAGGAGCAAGCTCAACTAGAAGCCAAATGAATTCACGTCAGACAAGTTTCACTAAAGACTTTATGATATTCAGACTCGAGAAGCATTGCTCTTCAAAAGAGATAATTAAAGAATTAAGTCATGGTACCTATTTTCCAGCTCACTGGCACTTCTTGGTCTTCTGGTATCATACTAGTCCCATTTCTGTCCCACGGACATCAGCCAATTTGGTTTTCACTTATCCAAAGAAGAGAAGGTGAATTAGTGATCACGGCATAGGTATAAATGTAAAACAGACACCTTGCAGAAACAGTTTCTATGACATGGTAGAAGGGTCATATCCTGAACTGCTATCTACAGTCTACACTAAAACTGCAATCACTTACTCCAGATAAAGGATTCTGGTCTTTCCTTCTAAATGTGCCCCTTCCTCATGTGATCAGGTTGAGCTGCTGGTACAAGGCAGACAAGAGGACAAAAGATTACTGCATTCATTTATAAAATTATGCAAAATAAAAGTGGAAGGAAGACACAGCTTTTTCATCAACACCTGATATTTTGTTGCATGCAAATTCCATTTCAGGATAAAGAGTACCTGAATAAGCTAGGTCATCCATCTAAAACAGGTGCAATGAAAACAATGAAAGCTACATCATTTCCATTAAAAAAAAACAAAGGCACAGTTAGACAGACATCATAAACTGAAATGCATATGCAAAAAAATATCACTGCCTAAATTCTGAATCTTCTTTATGAGCAAAGTTTGCCACAGCTCTCTCTGAAGTCAGTGGAGAAAGAGTGGTACCTGCAGAGAGATATTATCTAGCTAAAGATTAATACCTTTTTCTACTGATTATAGAGACAAGCTGATAAATGTACATCCCTGATAAGTGTTTTTCAATTAAGGGTTTGTTTTAGTTGCCTATCATCAACATCTAAGCCATTCAAGATCCTGCAGGGCACCCCATCTAACTCACTGCTGCTCATCCAGATGCCTAGATTTCCTGTATGCCCTGTGTTGTAGCTGCCATCCCCTTGCAGATGTCCTTGATACCCTAACATATCTCAAATGGTATTTGATACCTGTGTTTAGGGAAATGATTCAAAAGATACTTATCTAAAGTTAGTTGAGGTTAATTTTTGTTTTGGAGTTCATGTTTAGAAAATTTCCCTGTTGATGTATCTGGTTGCTATAAACAACTTGGTCTCATTTTCACATCCTTAACCTATAACTCTCCTGAGATAAATTGCTAACTCTTCCACCATTACACACATGGACACACTGTGTCTGGCTGGCTCTTGGCCTCACCCAGGTGCAGGGGAGACAACATGACTACCTCTTTTCTTTCTTTTTATGTTGTTTGTTTTGATATGAAGATCTTTGGAGTAAGGATTGTTATTTACTTTAAGTTTCCACATTGTACTTGATAAAGGAAGGTCCCACTCTTTCTTAAAATAATGGGTGTAATATCATTAAATCTCTTAATACAGATCTGGGGCAGGGGTGTATGGAAATTATTTAAATAAACTGAACAGAATACAGGATTATTTTTTTCTAGGCCAGACAGACGTTCTTCTGCATCTTCATTATGTTTCTATCAAGCTGATGAATGTAAATATTTTATTTACTTCCCAAATTATTACCCTTCTGCCCCATGTAGTTTTATAGAACTAGCCAGTTGGTGGTTTTGGCAAGCGTAGTTCTCATTATCCTGGCTTAATCTTGGGAAAATATTTACAGGAGAATTGTGTTTAAATACTGTCTATCCTACTATTGTCTGGATAGGAAGAAAATCTTGTTCTCTCTGCTGCTAAGTACATAACACATATTTAATGATAGTCTGCTCCACAATTTTTGTTAAGAATATGAACACAGATAAAAAGACTGATAGGTACCTAACTACTTGAGTTTAGAGTTAAGCAAAACAGATCTTTGTGCCATAGGAAAATATCAATTTTTGGCACTCATATTTCAAGCTAGGACATACAGTTGAAATCTGAAAATATTCCATGGAACAAATAAAAGAAAAATCAGAATACTTTCAATTTGAAATAGGACAGGAAATATGTTGCCATTTTCACATTAGCTTGAAATGCCTGGTATCACACACACACAAACCTATCATTTACGTTCAACAATAAAATATCTTTTCTATTTACTCACAAGTACCTGGAATTTAAGGTCAAGCCCTGATATTTTTCTTTGGGTTTTTTGTTTGGTTGGTTTTGTTTGGTGGTTGTTTTTTTTTTTTTTCCAATACATACAAAAATAGAACCAAGTTGTCTTAGAGTACAAGGCAAATCTTTCCAACTTGAGTTTACAACTATAACAATACCTGTCTCCTACAGCAAGACCTCCACTTCTCACAACACAGATTCTGCTGATGGGCATCCCAAAACAAAGTAAAGCTCCCCAGTCTGCTAGATGTACCGATGACAGCAACAATAGCAAAATTTTACAGTCACTACATGTGGAAATGAGCTCAGACAGATAATCAACAAACAAACAAAAAAAAATCAGTTGTGAATGAGAGATTCTTTTTCATCAAAGAGATAGTTAAAAATTCCTAGTCCTGGTCCTCATGGTACCTATCTTCAGAACAAAACAAGGAAACAAACCCACATCATTTTACTGGATACAAAGACAGTATTTCCATGGATGAAGTAGAGTTTATGGGGCATTTTAATATTCTCTATTTGCATTTTAACTAGATCCCCATAGTTCTTGGCTAAATTTTTCTCGATCTTGCTGAGGCTATGGTCTTAATATAAAAGATAGTACTCTGAAGGAAGGAGAGATGATTTAATTGTGTAACTGCTTATCTTTCTTATATTAAACTCAGAATGATTGTTTCTAATCTTTACTTAGCTGGAAGTTTGCTGCTCCTTTTCAGATTTGAATAGGTATTTGCAAGGTATTTTATCACTTCTATTTGTCTGATGAAAGATACTCTCTACTCCTTTTATATCTTTGGATCATGGTTATAACAATCTTACTATAATAGCTAAAGGAAATTCTTTGGTAAAGTCTCTATAAATCACCTGAGGAAAACCAATAACTTGGTAAACTTTTGCCTCTTTTGTGTAGTGTTCTTAAAAATCATGAGGACATATGATAATACTCCTGTGCACAGCTTATGGCATTTGTCTTTAAAGGCCTAAAGCCCTTAGAATGTATTTTCAATGAGAAGGGATAAACTTCATTCTGAGCTTGTTTAGTGCAGGACAGGTTAGCAAAGGTGAGACCTCAGTTAGTTTTCTGACTCAGGCAGACTGTAATGTCCAGAATGTATAGTGCTTGTGTTCAGTCATCTGTCTGCAAACAGAGATGATACATAACTGTTTTTCTCAAATAATATTCAAAACCCCTAATATAAAGAAAGACTTTCCACTGATTTCAGCAGCCTCTGAACCATGTCTTCAAAGGGAGAAAAAGAAAAAAAACTTAAATTAAATAATCAGTGTCTTAAAGTCACCGTAACCACAGGTTCATCTTAGAGTACTGAGACACCTATTTGAAATTTTATGCATCTTTTGCTTTGTTTCAAAAAATCTGGACCTTTCTAGCCTAAGTGCCATGGGTTTTCTTTAAGACTCAAATACCCAAGGAACGCTGAAATGGGATCTAATCTAAATCACCCAGGTGCTTCTACAAATGTTCAATTCCTGTTTCTTTCACTGGGGTGAGGGTCAAGCCTGGTTGGGCAACCCAAGTGGCTCTAGATCCCACCACATTCTGTCAGTGCTCACCTCTTGCTGCACATCCTGGGTAGCGGTCCAAAGCCACACAGCTCTTTAGGAATGATTTTACCTCCTGAGCTCAAAACCATTTTCTGATTTTTTCAGTATAGGCCCCTGCATTCTGATCATACTTGGTTTTTAAAATCTAATTTTCTGTACAGCACAAGCCTCATTGACTACTGTAACACAAGCCTGGTATTTAAGTAAATGAATTGCTAATTATTTCTAATGTGCAGCAAAGTATTTACAGGAAATGTGAATTGTTTTATTTATCATTGCTAAAATGCTACTTGAGAAATCTAGCAGGCACTAATTCTAATTAGGAGGATATTATTCAGGGCTAATAAAATACATGAAAAATAATATTTTTCTGTCATTAATAAAATGTATAAATTGTTACGTTTGATCTTTGAACAGCCTTTTTCCTTTCCAATGTGGTCTTAAGCTACAATTTGGTGCCACCTCTTAATTTGATTAATAACTCCACATGTTCAATTTTATTTAATTCCTCCATTTTTGCACAGAACAGTCAGCCCCTCTTATTCAGAAAAATGAGCTAATTTGAAAAGTAAGAGCTAATTTCAGACAAATGCTCCCACAAGATCATTTCATAGACTTGTGCATGCCCTATTTCCAATGACTTAACAATCATATTAACTTTGTGCTGGCTCCACTGCATTGCTGGACAGGCTGATAGGGTGATACAGAGATGTTGTTCATCTAAACCATAGTCCAGCAAAGCAGTTAAGCATATCTATGCTTCAGTAAAATCAATTCAACTGCTCACAGGTTCACTTTTATGTATGCTTTGTTGGACCAAAGCCACAACTAGCAATATGCTAGAGTGGAGCTTAGAAAAATATATTGAGAGGAACCATCTCTGTGAATAAAACTAAGAGTATGGGAATGTGTTAACTATAAAATGACTAGAGTTTAATTTTCTCTATCATTATATTGAAGGGTATTAAAAAGTCTTTCCACAATAGCCTGAGTGGTAATTCTTTGCTGACACTTGAGAAGACTTAATACATAAGACACCTCCATGGTCTTTCTAGTGATACCTGCTCTTAGGTTTTTGATCTTTTTTTCATTTTAACATCATTCTCCCTGTCTGTCTTGACGTCACTTTCTGTAATGTAGTGTGGGCTCTTTCTGAGACCTATTAACAGGTCTGTCGCTATTCACTGTTTCACAAATCAGCTACAAATCTTGACATTTTCATTCAGGAGAGTCATTCAAGAGACCACATGGCTTTGTTACTTGCTTACCTTGGGGCAGGACATGGCAAACCATGATATTCTAGTGCTTGATGGGTGTTTTAATGTAGCATTTCTTCTTTTTCCTGATTTTGCAGACTTCTTTTTACTCCTGTTGATATCTCCTGTATTATTCAGGATCCACTGAAGTCTTCTGAGCTTCTAAGCTACCACGCATGGAACTTGGTGTACTGAAAGAAAGAACAAGCTCAGCAGTAACTATCCAATGAACTACAGTGAAGGCAGGAGCTCTACGAAGACTGACATGTAAATTGGGTTAGAAAGTACTTATTCAAAATTTGTATAATTTGGGTTAAATTCCAATATTCTGGCTGAGATTAATTTTATCTATTTTCACTTTACCTGTCAACTCCTAGTACTCAACATGAACTGAACACATACTGTGTTTTCTTTTCCTATGCTTTTGTTCCTTTCTGAGCTGAGTTGTAACTTAAACGGGTCTCTTGGATTTCGTACAGCTATGTAGTAATATAAAGTATGCAAGTCACGGAGCTTAAAATAAATGGAAAAATAGAAATTATTTTCACTACATGGGAATTGGACGCCATGGAGAGTCTTCAGTAATCCTACTTGAGTGGATATAAAAGACAGCACTAAAATCTATACTGAATGATATATTAAACATTGGGTTTAAATCTGAGAGGATGGAAGAGATCTTACATGGAAGTACCAATGATACTGCTGCTGTTCTCCAGCACACAAGCTGTAATGAAATTCTTTTCTTTGACTTTGATAGATATTGGGTGTATATACATCTTTTTAACTAGATAATTACATCCTCGAACTAACTGTACCTGTATTTGAGAAAGCATCATAATGATTCCAAGACTGACAGAATCGTTATATCACTCTCTGTTATATTTCTGAACTCATCTGGGGCTTAATTTTTGTTTGGTTTAGATGGTTGGGTAAGCATTAGAAATAATGTGAGTTGACAAGCCTCAGAAATAAATATGCACTTTCTTTTGTAAGAAACAGGTAGCAGGGCCACCCTGCCTGTGGAGGTCATCCCTTTTTTCTCATCTGTTGGTGTTCATTTCTCATTGAGCACGCTCACTTGACTTAGAATAATATCATCAGTGTAGGTCACCTTTTGTGTCTGGGCAAGTGGAGGAAGTTGTGTTCTTGCTTCATGCTACAGTAGTTAGAGAGATGTTGACAAAGTTGAGAGTCTGGGTGACACTTAAACATGTGGTCCCTGTCTTGTGCATGCATGGTCAGACTGAAGCCTCTAGGGGTCTGACAGCAGACATAAACCACAGTTTTGCTCCACAGAGCACTAGACGGTAAAATTTAAAAAGTTAAAGGGCTTCTTATAAACGGAAATCAACTTATCTATAAGATGTGTATTGTCTTCCATAATAAAGTTTCCAGGTTTACAGATAAACTTTTCCTTCATAGAGAAGCCTGGAAAATTCTGTTAGCAGAAGAATGACTTTCCTTGGAATTTATGTTACAGAAAAGTTTGAAATAAACTATACTTCTGTCCACCATAGCTCATTATGTTTCCATTTTATTTAATTTAACGTAGTGTGGTTTATAATCAATGAAGTTCCTTTGCTAGAGAGAAGGAGGTTTTAGCTTCAGAACAAATATACAGCATTTTTCCATTTCCTTAATCTTGTGCTATAGGTGGTCAGCTCCAACTGCTGCATTTAGCACTGGAGGTTTGTTTAGTTTAAAGCCAAGTAAAAGAGACAGAGAACAGCTAAACTGAAAAATTAAATTTAATATGTAAAGAATTATGCTGTAGTTTATATAATATCAGCATTCCCTAGAGTTATATATTATTGTTGTAATGTTCTTTGACACAGATTGATATGAATGAGAAGTTATTAAAGGGCAGGTAGAAACATTAGGTTTGCTCTTGGGGAAAAAAGCTTGAAATAGGTTATAAAATTAGTCTGGCTGAGAAAGATGCTACTGCAGAGCTCTGGAGATACAGTGGCAGTGGCTACATGTGGTTTGACAGCATCATGGCTGACAGAATGGTAATTTACAAATTGAGACAATAATATCTGGATTATAAAAGTCTCCTAGCTCTTTGTTTACTGCTGACACAGATACTACTTAACTTCCTTCACAGAAAAAAGAGAGGAGAAGTATTTAGACAAGGACAATAGTTTTTAATGTCATTACCTCAGGAATTTGGAAGTGCACAGTGACAGGGCCATATTCAGTGGCATCTAGTTAAACACACGTAATGGAGATGATGTCCCAGACAACTAAGTGGGAAAGGCAAACAGAGCAGTGCAACAGCTGTCATTATGACACAGAAACCATCTAGGAAAAAAAACTGTTACCTATTTTGCAGTAGTGCACTGTCTACTCTTTATGATGTGAACATTAATCAACTTAATGTTGTGTGGCAATCTGTGGCTTTTCTTGCACTTAGTAAGTTCAGCGGAACATTGCACAGTTTGTCCTGTGCTGGAAGAACTGCAAGAAGGCTTTGGTAGACCAGTCCCTGGGACACATTTTAATGCCTTGGGATGGCCAAGCCCCTGCATGTAGAAAACTAAATTGATCTATTGATTCCAATGTAATTGTGATGCTTCCAGGAGCTGAGAAACCAGTCCAGAGCTTCCGTCTTCTATGAGCTTTCTTTAACTGTCATAATACTGCACAGTCTTTTAACAGACAAGCAGGTCATTTAAGGTACTCTACCAGGTGAGCTCTTACTGGCCAATTCTCAAAAAACATGAATTTTGGATTCTTTTTTTTTTTTTTTTTCACTGATACTTGTTTGGAGCAATGACCCTATATTTGAAGCATTTGTGTACAACTAGGAAATTACCTTTCAGGAAACAATCTCAAGTTGTCCTAGCCCACTGCAAAGGTCATAGTCTCCAGGGAACTTCCTGCCCTTGAGTCTAAGCAACTGTAAGAATAATGTGGGCTTAAATGGAGAGTTGAGCCTGGCACCTATTTTAAGGAGAGCCTTGTGTGATTTATTCCTGGAGTCTGGATGTCTGCCTCACAGATACATAACTGTTCAGAAAGTTCATACACTAGAAGAAAGAATAAGATTAAAATAAGCAAATTTGCCTGAATTTACAATTGTTAACAAGTGTTACTTTTACCTCCAAATTTATTCCACCAGAACCGTAGCACATTATTCTATATTCTCATCTTCTCAAATGTTATTTTTCTTTAACACCAAGGGTATAAACCTACTCACTTTGAATCTAAAAGAAAAATTCTCCTTGTGTTCAATGAGAGGAATATTAGGCCTAAGTTTGCTATTTCTCCTGAATCATTAAAATGTTAAATGGTATAAAGCTTTTATTTTTCTGACATCTAAGCAGAACAAGCAGATGAGCAAATGATTTTTCCAGTTAGCCTAGAAAAATGCTTGTCTTTTTAATATCTGAAAATGACAACCTTGCAGTTCTATTCTCATTTTATCCATCATTTTTAATTGCAGAGTAGAGTGCTACTTTCTCAGCTGCTTGTAACTTTTGTGGTCATTTATTTCATCGCAAAAAAGGTGGGAAAGACACTACTTAATGCTGTTTAATTCTTAAACTGCCTGGATTGAATTTTTGCCTCTTGAAAGCTGATATTTATTTTACTCTATCTATGACTGATAGCTTTTCTAATGGATATAGTGGCAACAAGAGCAGAAAAGAGGAAAGTTATGGTGCTGGGTAAGACAACAAAAAATGCGAAAGTTCATTATGCTTTTATTTTTCAGTACTCTCTGCTCTCACCAATCTGGAAATTTTGGAGATATTTTTGCTCATCTCTGTATTTCCCCTGAACCTTTTCCTGTTTCTGTCATGCGGTCATGGCTCCCCTGTGGAATCCACCAGGCAGCCTGTTGTTTCCATGGAAGACTTATATACAGTATACTGGTACATAAAGGTGAATTTTGATTCACTTTTGTTTTAAAAATAAAGAGTACTAAATACAATTTATAGATAACAAGAATGTTGGCTCATTTTATACTTCTAGCTCTGTAGTGGGGGAAAAAGTGTATTACAGCCATCGATGGATTTTTTTATCCATTTGGAAGATGTGACTCACGTATATTTATCAAGATCAGACAGCATTATATTATTGCTTGTTTTCCTGCTGCTTATGCTGCTGTTTTGTGGTGTGTGGTGTTCAGTGTTCAAATGCTGCAGCTTGGGCACTTCATATCAGTCTCAGTATATGGCATACTCTTAATTCTCAAAATCAAGAAAAAGATGACTTATTTCCAAGTTACAGTTTATTTTAGAATTCTTTAATTACAGCTAAGACCTACTATTGCTCTCCTCTATGATATTAGTACCTCATTCTCTGCTTCCTTGTTTTTGCATAACCATAGAATATTCTGAGTTGGACGGGACCCACCAGTGTCATCAAATTACAACTTCTGCCTTCACATAAGGCACCTAAAAGTGAAACCATCTATCTAAGAGATAGACCTCCCTCTCTGCTCTCCCTCATGAGAAAGTTGTAGACAGCAAATGAGTCTCTTCTCTATGCTGAACAAACCTAGTATCCTCAGCCACTTGTCCTAAGTCACACTTGCTTGTCATCTCACCACCTTTGTTGCCCTCCTTTGGACGTATTCTAATACTTTTATATCCTTCCTATATTGTAGAGTCCAAACCTGCACACAGTACTTGAGGTGAGGCTGCACCAATGCTGAGTAGAGTCAGGTCATTTCTTTTGACCCGTTAACTATGCAATGCTTGATGCTCCCAGCATACAGTTGGCTCTTTCGGCCACCAGGGCACATTGATGACTCATACTGAGCTTGTCATCAACCAAAACCTCCACATCCCTTTCTGCAGGGCTGCACTCCAGCCCCTTGTCCCTCAGTCTATAAGTACATCCAGGATTACACCATCCCAGCTGCAGAATCTCATATAATTTCTCTCAGGAGAAATTGCTTTCAGTAGAAATAAGCAAACAGTTGTACTGAATCAGTTATCTTCATTACTTTACGACAAAATTATAGTGAAAACAACTTCCCAAGCTGTAGGACAATAGAGAATGATGCTTACTGTGAGCATTTTATACCATAAATCCCAGCAAGCTGAGCATACCTGTTAACTGCTGCCTCCAGATATTTATTGACTAAGTGGTATTGTCTCATTGTTATCCTGCCATATAGAATTCCTTTCTTCAGGATAAACAGCATATTTCTTTGTTAAGTATTTCTAAAAAAAAATAAATAAAGCAAAGATTTTTCTAATTTAGTCAATAGATATGTTATGATAATGTGTTTAAAATTCGCTGTAAGTAATTTTGTTGATGTCAGTATTATGAGATACCCTATAAATGAAATTGTATTGTATTGTAAACCTGTCTAGTAGATCAATAGATATTATGAAGGGCCAAACTAATTTATTTCACATTCCTCTTAAATGAAAATCTAAGTGGTTTGAGACTGAATTATTTATTTGAAGTAATCTTTAAAAGAAGAATTTCTTTTTTGGTTAAAATTAAAAAAAGGAATCAAGAAAAAGATATCTGAAAGATTAACTCTTAATTAACTCTTTCTAAACTTTACAGGATGACAATTTTACTGCAACGGAAACAGTATGTGTGGGAAGAAGGGAGACTGATACTATGGCATTTTGTATATTCTTTGTATCAGGTACTAGATCCCTGTGCGTGTTAGTGCTGAGACACTGCTGACTTCTGCTGTAAACAGACCAGGGTAGGAACTGAAACTGTAATAAAAAGATTGCATTATTGGTTGTTTTGTTTTTTTTTTTTCCTAGCCGTGGAACGTGTGCATATATACACATATGCTCATTGTGTCTGAGTTATAGTGCAGATTGATCTAACCTAGCTGTTAGTCATTATTCTCGTAACAGTCTATAAAACATTCCAGTTCAGCTATTTAAAAAAGTGACATTTGGTATAATAGACAAGTAGCATAAAATACCTGAGCAATATGAAAAGATGTTGCTGCTCTTTATACCTTCTTAAGTCTGAGTGAATACACTGAAAAAAACCAAGAAACTTTTAACATTTTGTGCCAGAATTTGATGTCCAATTAACTTCCAAGCAGGGTGGTGGTAGGGCTTTTTGTCAAACGCATGTGAATTCTTTTGTTGGTTAAATATAGAATATATTTGTCGTGTCAGTTCAGGCACAGTGACAATTACGCAGTCAAATAACTACCTGCAATATTTTAAATATCACAGGTATACATTCCTATGCTGTTAGCAGAGTTAACCGGATTAATTAGACAAAATAATTCTAAATATATGAGCTACAATTGCTGCATTAGGCCAAAGGTGACACTAGATTAGGTCTCAGATTGGTATGCTACTGGTACAGCTTGCTGAAATGAAAATTATGTTTGGAAGGTATTTTTTTTTAAACAGCTCAGTTTTCACATCTCTGAGATTGGGTGCTTGTTCCATAAGTAATTTGAAATTACCTAAACAATTTGCAAGTTATCTGAGCTTTGGCAGTACTGTGATAAGCATATGTGTCTTGGTAAGTCATGGGATAACATGATTATTCTGAGATGTCTAGGGGCTTATCATTTCAGAAAATCAGAACCATTGTTTGTTGGTATTTGAACTGAACAGAGAGTACTAACCTGTACCAGGAGACTATTGAATTTAGTTATTGATTGAGAGGGGACCTGGCTAGCTCTTACTTGTGTGCATACATGTACGAAGCATGTACAAATCCCCATCTCTTTTTTTCCTAAATTTCTAAGATCTCCCTCCAAATCATTTAAATAAACCTGTGCTTAAAATATGCCCCTCAGCAATTTTGTCTTGATCAGCCTGACCCCTCTGAACCATCAATTATGCTTATTTTATCAAATCATATTCAGGCTTCCTGTCTTTATCTTAAGATGTTTTAATTCTTTTGTTCTGCAGTCTGTCTGTTTCTGGCCCATAGATTGAGATTTTAATAAAGTACTAAAGTACTTCAGTAAAAAAGATGAAAGAATGTGTCTGATGACGTTCAAAAGCACTAACTACATAGTTCCCACTAAGAGGAACAGCCATCAGGAGGCTCCACAGTCAAGCCTTGCAGACTCTCTCTAGGCTCCTCTGTCCTGCTCCTCCTCTTCCTCTGTCAAGAGCCCAGCTCCTTCCCATTCTTCCTAAGGGCAACAAGATTCAGTGCCATTCAGTCTGTGGAGAAAGTTTGCAGCAATTTGGAACACTGCTCCACCAAATAGTCTCTTCCTTCCACTTCCAACACAATTTTTCATAGCTTTTCCACATAGCACATCACAAATTATGAGCAGGTTACAAAACCAGAGAGATGACTTCTACAGACCAATGATGGCAATTCCAACAAAGAGCTAGAGCTAAGTGAGGAAGCTTCCCATTTTATGCATTTTTCTCTGGCTTTAAAAATCTTTCTGTGTCACTCTGGAATGAAAGCAAAGTGTGTAAAAGCTTTTGGCAAAAAATAGGACTTTGGCAAAATGTTTGTGTTTGACTCAAGAAACTCAGGTTTTCTGTCTTTTGTGCTCATCTTCCAGGAAGTCTATTCTAGAGTTTAGAAATAATCCTGTCAAAGCATCACCGAAGTCAGTATTGGTTTCCCATATGTTCCAGTTTTGGCATAATGTCAGCTAGAACAGAAGAAATTTAATTCCAAAAAATCTGACTAGTTCCATAAATGTCAGTACATTAATTAAGGACATATACAACAGTAGCTGAATTAGCTATCTGTTTATATACATAGTCATCTGAAATATGAAGTTAAACAAGGCTCAAGGATTGATTGAGTAACAGTGTCATAAATTTTAGTAACCCTTGATCTTAACTTGATGCTTATTATAACACATGTCTGCGAACAAAACTAATTGAAACATCAGGAAATGGTCAGCACGTAAATGAAAAGCATTAGAAAAAACTTGAAAGCATTTTAATTAACTTAGAATAATGCATTAAGGTAACTGGCAAATTAAATTGCTATCCAAGTCCTGACACCCTTTTTCTCTTTGAAACTGTAACATGTTTATTTATCAAATGAATTAATTTTCTGTTGATAGTAATATTAGTAACACATGAGCATCTAAGCAAAGTTTAATACAAGGCTTTAGGGGTCATAATTTCTAACTCTCTAATGTTATTGTAATCAGGAACAGTTTCTCTGAATTTGATTATACTGTATTCATGGCAAAATATATATAAATGAAATTAAAACTGGATTTTTTTAGGCTTTTGTACTTTATCTGATTTTTCTGTTATCTTATGTAGTCAAGTCTTCTGAATCTTAGTCAGGCCATGTGAAGAAATAATGGATGTTTCCCAGGCAGTTACCATTGCATTCATATGTAACTTCTATAGGTTCTCTGGTTTGGATGAACGTGTGTGCACGTACGCCCACACATTTACTTAATCTCTCATATCCTGTCTCTCCACCCATCTGAAGACTTACAGATTTTGGCTGATATTCCTGTTCTGCATGACTGGGATGGCACATCATGGTGCTATGAAAAATGCATAGAAATAAGACATAAGACATCAGGAACTTTTTACTCCAAACTCTGTGTATGTCTTCGTTGTCCCTGATTTTGAAACTAGTATCCTGTGAAGTACAACAGTATTTTGAAAGCTATATTAAAATACTGTTTATCTATGTAGCACACACTATCAAAGAATCACTTCCTATGTAGGGCTGTTCTTTCAAACTTGCCAAGCACTTTTCTTGTTTCTTGGATATCTTTGAAAATGTTCATTTCTAAAACTACTCACTGCGCTGGAAAATATTGCATATGAGGAAAGTAGATGCCATTTTCTAATGGACTGCAATTCTCTCACTCACTCAAGGGCCATGATGTTAGAATAATGTTGAAGCCCAATGAGAGAACCAATTTGACTAGCTCTGCTATTTGACTAGCAGAGAAGACCACTGACAAACACTACTACTCTTTGACTTGAAGGACATCAAAAAGGCAGACAGTCCTTCTAAACAGCCTGTTAAAAAGTAAGCCAAAATCAGACTGCTCAGGTATATGGTGAGAAAAGCAGTACCAGAAACAGAAGGCAAATAAAGAAGCTATTGAAAATGTATTCACTCAGGAGTGCTCAAAGAATTGCCATTCAATAACTGAAAAAAATAGTTTTAAAGATGGTTACCTTAAACCACATCCAGCTCTATGTCTTATCTTGAGTTAAAGCTGCTTTAAGACGATTTAGCTTACTTTGCTCCTAAAGCAACATTAAAGTACTTATGTTCCCTTAAAATGTGAATAAATTGGTTTATCAATAGAGAATTCTAACGCATTTTAACTAATTCACTGTAAAATTTAGTTTAGACTTAGATAATCTATTGTTTGCTTCCCACATGGAAGAAGTTCTGATCTCAAAAAGATTCATATTGGAATAAATTAATTTTGTTGCTATTTTTCTGCAAAGCTGCTTTCCAGTCAGTTGGCCCCCATCACATAATGGTGCTTGGGGATGCCTTTCCCCAGGTGCACTTCCCCTTGCTGAACTTTAAGAGATTCCAGAGCTTAGCCTATTTCTTCTGCTTGTTCACATCTGCCTGATTGCAGCATAACCTTATGCTATTTCTGGGATATATATATATAACTGGGAGCCACGCCTGGATCATTCTGTATTTCTCCCTGTGTACATGCTGTTTTTGAAACCTAAAGTTTGAGGTCCAAGGCACAGAAAGTTACTTTAGGCTCTGTCTGATACATGGGTAAAGAAAAGATATTAAACAGGTGCTAAAGAGCCTGTACTTGCCATAATTTTCAACAGTACAAACATGTACATCTTTATAAATATTGGGGGGAAAAAGTAACTGTTATATCACTGCTACATACTGACTCAACTGCTTAATTACGAGCATGTAGAGTCAACAGTTTCAGCTTGGATGTTTATCTGAAATAGATTAATTACTCTTGGTTGTGCAAAACAGGCTCAGGTTATACAAAATAAGTACAAAGGTCTCAGAAGAACATTTTCTTTAGTTCTCATGTTGATGTTTGCACTTCAGTTCCAGTTCAGGAGAGGAAAAAAAAGCAAATGTAACTATGCAAAATCAATGTAAAAGATTCGTTTCATGTCACAAAATTTCTGTTCAGGTTTCAGTTTTGGTGAAACGCTGGACTGATTAATTTTCATTGCTTGGGCATACACACACTGTATACACAAATACATCAAACCTCAGATGTAAACACAAGTATATAGATCCTAACAGACCTTTCAAGTCTTAAGCACTGCACATAAAACCTGAGGCACCTTGCCTGACATTCCCCTGCTTTGGAAGCCTTCAGCTCATGCTGCTGGGAAGATGTGGCCTTCCTTCTGCCCTCAAACCATGTGTGCTGGGCACAGCTCCTTACATCATCTACGGAAAGCTGGCTCTTCGGCTGCAGTCTTCTGTCAAACTCTTGTGAGACTGTGAATCTCGTGCTGGGATAAAACGGGCCACAGAGATGGTTAGAGATCTGTGCCACTGACACCATGTCTTCTGTCTCCAAGGGAATACACCAATAGCCCCCCAAAACCCTATAGAATCTAACTTCCTAGAGAAATAATGAGTAGTTAACACAATTGAAAAATCTTTCTGAAGCATATTATAATATATAATATATCCTTCTGTCCCTCCATCAGTCTAATCATGTGCTCTTGCAATTTAAATCTAATTGGAGCTAGTGTTCACAACATTTTGCAGAACACAGTATAACGTTAAATGAAATCATAATGAAAATAGAGAAGAGAGCAACCAAAATCTTCAGAAATCTAGGAAAGATAAAAGAGAATGTTAGTCTTTTTAATCATTGTTGATACAGTTTCTATGCCAACAACTTCTTCACATATTAGGGATATGATATCCTGTGTCATGTGATCAGTCATTAAGCAAGTTTGTTGGGGGACAATTATGTGGAGGCTTTAATATCAGCCGAGTTCTAGTAGGTGCAGGGCTTGGCTCAGTCCAGGTTTACATCTTTACTTTGGGTCTGTTGGAGTATAAAGAGTAACTACATAAGAAAGATAATTTTCACTTTCCCTGTTCACTTCACTTTGCAGAAGCTTAAATGAAACTAGGTGAATCAGGCCCTTTGTATAACACATAATTTACATGATCTCTGGTGAAGGCTATTTTCATGGAGGAACTTAGATCAGCTTAAAACTCATTAACATAGTTCCTGTTAAGACACAGTAGGATTCCAATTGCCCACCTGAAAAAATATATCACATTATGATTTCTAGAGTGTTTCTGCACTACAAGAAGTTTTTCTATTATGAAAATATATATGAAAGTGCACATACATCCGAGTATGTAATAAACAGGAAATAAGCTACCCCACCCTTTTCAAAAGAACTAAGCAAGTACTAAAGGGAAAATAAATGTAAATAAAATATTGATTAAGAACTAAAAGGATTTTAATTATATTACTTTCAGAAATAATTTAATTTAACCTAAACAGACAAGTGGGAGCAGATACTTTGCCTTAGCATTTTTCAAATTGCTAATTAAAATTTTCAGGAGGAAATTCAAGTTTAGTGTCGGGATTTTAAAGATAAATGTTTACTGCTTCTTTTCATTATGAGCTTATGAAGTTTTATGTAGTGCCAAAATGTAATATTGTATGTGCTTTCTTTTTAAAATAATCAGATCACATGGATGCTCTATGTAATGCACTGTGGGTATAAAGGAGTTTTTAATTAAGAAAACTGGAACATTGAAGTGTGATTCTTGTTACATCTGTCACGTGTTCTCATATAGATTCATATCTACTTTGTAGAATTGTTTGGAGACAACTGTTTTTTTGGTAAGATAAATGCAATTATAGTGATAGAGTGTGCCACTGAATGGCAATTTTACAATTTAATGGAAAAGAGATTGAATCCAGTTCTTTATTCTCTTGATCCAAAACCCAGTGAAGTAAATGGAAATGACTCATCACTCTGTAATTTTGTATAGTGCTTGGATTTGAATGCTGTTTCCTACTTTACACCTCGTTATCTAGTAGACTTCTGACTACTTGCATAAACACTACCAAACAGAATGGGACTGCAATAATAAAGATACATGACATCTCAAAGACTTCTCTGAAGAAACTTACACAACTCTAAATTCTTTACAGATTCTTTATGTAATTGAATTTAATTCCTTTCAACCTCTGTGAATGTAGAGGGGAAGAAAAGTGTGAAATTAAAGCAGAAAGCGTCCTGTTGAGCTCCCGGTCCAAACACATATGACAAAAGAGGAGAAGAATTAACAGACCCCCACTGATATATCTTAATGCATAGTCCTTTTTATGCCAACACAGGGCTAGAACATGTAATGAAGAGATAAGAAGATGCAGAACCACCCTTAAGAAAACTGTGACACAGAGCGCTCACCTATCCCCTTAGCCAGGACTTCCTCTCTTGGGTGGTTATAAGTAGACAGGTCATAGAGCATGTGACGTACAATTTATATGTATTTTGAAACTGTGAACCTAATAGTTGTGCAATCCAGGTCTATGCTGCAAGTGTGAGTTTGCTTGTTCAGTTGCTCTTGCAAATTCTGAATCAGTTTCAAGCAACTTTTCAACCAACTTGACAAGCAGGTTGGTGGGATTCAAAATATGAAATTCAGAAAACCAGACAGAAACCCTGTTAGAGTCCCTAATAACCTGCAGTGCAGTTTCATGAGTTGCTAGATAATAGACAGAAAGCACAGCAATGCTGTGACTCCTGCAGCCCACAGAAAGCTTTGGTCTGGGCTCACTTTCCTAGACACCAGAAACACACATCTGAGGAACCAGGCTTCACTACTGTGTTGCTTATGCAACCCATGCAATCCTCCACATGTGGTACTTCTGCAAGAGTAAGCTCTAAAAGTGAAACTCTTTTTCTCTGTGTAGGCATGAAAGATGCAAATGTGGTGGGTCAGAATCTGAAGGCTATCTCCTCACCTGCTCTTTCTACAGATTAATGCTTCCTTTGCACTTTGAAGTGGCTGCATTTAAGCTCCTTTGTGTACATACACAGTGATCTCTCAGGATGAAAGGTAATATGAAACTAATGACTACAATAGTAACCCTAATGTCTGAAGAACAAGGGAAGGAGGAGAGATGCGCTACTATTCACTGATAATCATTGCAGCTGGCTACACCTACATGAAAAATGTGTGCTTGTGTATTTACACAAATAAGTGTGCAAAGACTGTGGAGATGGGGAGGGGGGGCGCACTGTTTCATACACTTGAGTGCACACAGGGCTACAATGCAAGTAATGAGAATGACATTGAAAGATGATGTGCAAGCTAAAGGGAGTGTTTGAACTGCTGGATGTTCAGTGATGTATGGAGAGTCAGAGCTTACATTTACAAATACAAGCTATATATTCTGTTTTCATTTCTTGAGTCTATCTGCAAAGCAAACCTTTCACCATCCAGGAAAGAGGAAGAGACAGAATGACAGTGAAGTAAACTGCACTTGCCTGCCTTTGGTGGGTCCCAGGCTATAGTTTTAACCTTCATCTGCCTCCCTTCATCTAAGCTTTACATATACAGAACACATAATTTATACATAATAATGTATAAGATATTCCTCATATTTCATTATATGAAGTTTTATTAAGAGAAGTTTTATTCCCGTAAGTCATAGCCATTAATACAAAATTAATATTGCTGTAAACTCATTTTAGCTCAATTCAGTACCCTGCTTTGCATCAAAATCAAAGGCACTGAAGTATTTATCTTGGTCTGGAAAACAGTACAACAATTTCCACTCTCATATTAAGAGTAGTTTGGTCATGCCCTATTAGATGTTGTGAGGATTAGTAAATCTGAAATGGTGAGCTGTTTCGATTCCACATTTGACCAGTCCACATAAGCAGTTATCACCACAACTGAAGACCAAAGTACTTCAGGGAGTGCCCAGTAGTAAATGATACAGTGTGCTTCCCTTTTTGTCCTTTCAACCTGATCAACTATAGCATGTAGACCTGTTGGAGGGACTGAAACATATGTTCCATACTCAAACAAATAAACTTCAGACATGAATATCATACTCCCAGGAATGAACTACAGCTAAGACAGTCACACAGTTGATTTTTTGATCTGCCCAAATGAAAAATAAAAGTGATCTAAATACTGGTATGTTCTAGTCTAAAGAAAGTGTGCTTGGGATTGAAAATGGATCTCTAAGGAATAACTAAATAAAAACTCCATAGTGTTATCAGTGTGCAAAATTTATGGAACCTCATAATTTATAAAAAAACAGTAGATTTATTAGACTACTCCATTTGTTTTGTGATTTTGAATAAGCTTCATTTTTTTGTTTAATTCCTGGTTCTGTCCCTCCATTAACAGAGGGTGATGAATATGTATGTTTGCAATTTCCTTTGAAATCTCCACAGAAAGCAGGAGTGAACCCTAAATTCAAATAAATCACTGCAAAGACTCAGTGGCTGACAGGTATGTCTTGCCTGAATGTGCCTGGTTGCCTGCACATATGTCCACTCATTCATATGGCTGACAAGGTATCATCTTAACAGCACAAAAAAGACAGCCTTTAAACTGTGACCCAGATGTGGACTTTCTATAGAGGCATTTAATTTCATGAGCTTCTTTTAAGGTGAAGAGAGCATGGTTGCAAAAAGAAAAAGGAAGAAAAAACTGTGGATGACATCAGTGGGGAATATATATCCCATATTTCCTGAGGTTTGCCATAAGATTTTAGTTCTTTGCTGTGAGTTGGATGAATCCTACAACAAAAGTTTTCATCAGAACAGCTATTTTTTTAAAACCATTTTCTTCCACCATTTCACCTGTTTGTCTGTTTTCTCTCTATAAGTAGCTTAATGATTGATTCAGTTGTGTCAAACCAGCAAAAGCAAATCAGAATTATGAGGAAGAGCATAAAATGCACACAGGCGAGGCAGATTTTTATCCAAATGTTGCCATATTTTTCTGCATAACTTAAGCTTTTTTCTTTTCTCTCTCAATAGTGATGTCTCTCTCTCAGCTTGGCCTTACAGCTGAGGTGACTTAAGCACAGGAACAGACATTACTACCACATCCAGTAGCCACAAGCTATGCCACCATTCATTTTCATTCACGATTTGGAGCCAAGGAGGTGAATTATACCTCTATTAAAGCATCCAGCCTTCAGATTCTTTTAACTGGGACAGGGAGAAATAGAGTTGCCACGTGTACACCTGAGAATACCAATAGCAGCATTTCCCAGTCTTTCTGTAGCTCAACAATTCTTGAGAAAATCCTCATATTTCCTGCCTCACAGGTAAGGTGATAGGTAAGCACCCATGAGCAAAGTATTTGCAAACTCGTGACACTCAATAGAGATTATTTTTCCCTCAGAAAAAAAGAATCGTGAGGGAATATGAGTAGGGAG
Source organism: Pedionomus torquatus (assembly GCA_013398155.1). Lineage (NCBI taxonomy): Eukaryota > Metazoa > Chordata > Aves > Charadriiformes > Pedionomidae > Pedionomus > Pedionomus torquatus. Next base: position 672,515 of record VZRU01019007.1, on the reverse strand, counting down.
TGAGGTGACTAGATTAAATATAGCGAAAATATTAATCATGCTTTCCTTAGTGTGAGGTAATGCTTGCCTTCACCTAGCCCTTCAGAGTGAGAGGGTGGGAGGAGACGACTGTATGGTGTCGTGGGATTGTCTGTGAGCTGGAATGATACTGGGTAGAGGGAGTGGTTGTGGGATAGTCACTGGGAATGTGTGATGGTAAATATTTAGGTTAGCACATTGTTGCAGTGTCTGCAAAATCCTGAGGACGGGATCTGCATGGAGATGACCTTGAATTTAACATTGTTTGAAAGACCCGTGCTAAAACAGGGAGGATACAGATGTCACCAGGCCCTCTTGCCTGAAGCAGTAATTGCTGAAGGCTTTGGAGACCAGAAAAATGCTGAAGATTATTGGGGCTGAAAAGTGCAGCAGATTCAAGGGTAATACCAAGGTGTGATACGGTGGTGTGGTAATAAGAAGTACTGGTATGATATTGTTGTTGATGGTGCTGGGCTGATACTGGAGAAACTAGTGAAGAAGGAAACTGGTAGTTCCTGGACAGATGGGATTACAGGGATGTGAAATCTGGTGTAACCCAGAATGGGTCTTGTTGTTCTCTTCCTCATAATGAAATTATGTCTGGGTCAGACAAAACAAGTGAAAGAAACACAGCACCTGCATCCGTGATGTTGTCACTGCTGTCCAGGGGACACAGGGAGAAAGGTGGATCAAGTCTGTTGCTCCTCCCAGTAAAGAAGGCTCTGAAGCCAAGATAGAATGGAAATAATTAGTCTCAAGCCACAAATTATCTGAAATGTGTTATCACATTGATGTTAGTGCCCCAGTATTATCAGTAACATGCCCCAGTGCCTGAAGCCCAAGGTGTCGACCCTGCAGCGCCTTTGGTATGTGATTAATATCTACAAGTGGGTCTTAGTAGGTTAGTAGGTTATTTATAAGATTGCCAGGCAGACATTACCTAGTAGTGGATAATTATTTTAGGTAATAATAATGCCTAATTGTGGTTATTTATTCAAACCAGATATTTTCTGATTGCTTAATGTAACAGACACTATGTTATGCTCACTTCTTTAAAAAGATGGCAACCTCGAGTACTGGAAGTAACAAAAAATTGCTCATGAATTAGCAGAGGACCAGAACAATGTCTGAAAAAAAGTTATACAGAGCTTACTTTCAAACAGTATGCGGACCACAGAAAGCTGGAGTTTATTCGGACACTATTTCTGAGCACAAAACCCACTGACTTTCAATGACTAAATTATTAATGAAAAATTATTCACCTAGTCCTGGTGGGATGGATGTGGTAATTGCTTTGCTGATTCAACTCTTTATGTTCTCCCTTCTGCTGTTGAATTTCCATGTGCAGTTTGGCATGTTCTAAGATTATAATCACCTTCATGCAGCAGCTAGTGACCAAATTTTCCACTGATGGAGGTACAGAGATGAGGGGGAAAGGAATTTCTCAAGGAAAAAGGCTATCTGGACTAGCAAAGTCAAAGTAATGACTGTCATTACCATTTTGTTCTGAATTCTCTAACTTTGAGGAATGTTCATAACAAAAAACACTAATCCAGGAAAAAAGAAATCATGGGCAGGATCATAATGGGGAAAGGGTACAAAATTACTGAGCATCCAAATGACACTATTGCAGAAAGTATATTACTATAGGATTTTTTAAAGTTATTTGGTAAAGTTAGTCTTAGCAGTATAGAGGTAGGCATGTTCAGTCAGTCATCAGAGAAGTGGATCATCATATAATTCTTTTATCTGTTGTTCCTTTGTAAACATTTCTGAGCAACCTTCAGAGGCTAGTCTCCTTTTCCCAAGATCTTGGTTGCATTCCTAGGATTTACACTTTAGATATAGCTAGAGTTACCATCTACCCTTGCAGTATTATAAGGTGTAGCAACCAGTAGCTCAGAATGTTTTCCCTTGGTATTACTTTTGCAATGAAAAAAAAACAAAAACTATAAGATGATAATTGTTACAGCCACATCATCAGATTATCATTTGATTCGGAGCTCAGTGTAGACCAGAAGAGTTGTTTGGCTGGGGTGAAAGAGCAAAGCGGCAAATGGATTCTGGAAAGACCTAAGAAAGAATAGCAAAATGCAGTTTTGCTCTACTCAACTTGCTGTTTGCACTGTCTGTACATTTACACACTGTACTTGCACTTAGATTTCTGCTGCAAAAAGAATTAAAATTATGGGGGAAAAAATAGATTTCTAAGGTATCTGCAGAAAAAAAATAACTGGAGTACTCTATCACCTTAAGTGATAAGTTAAGCACACACTTGTACTACAGGCTAAATAAGACCTCTGAGTAATATTTCCCCTACTTTTGAAAAGCTTAAGTGAAATATCACCTTTTTTAGGGAAGGTATACACCTAAGTCTAACTTATTTAGATAGATTGTTGGTATGGATAAGTCCATATGTGGCCCTTTTTTTTTAGTGCTTTGTAGGAAACTGGCTTGATTCCAGTGGAAACTACAAAATAAAATTAATCAAAAATTTACTTTGGTGTTTGGTGGAGTATATATGACCTAATTAAACAAAATGTCTTAGTACCCAGGAACACATATGAAATAACTAATCTTATTTCATAACTCTTGAATGTATAGGCCACCTCATTGTTCACACCTACTCTGACATTTAGCCATTCCACAGACATTCCTCTATCTGCTCTATTATGTGACCCTGCTTTTCTTGGAGTCAACAAGTTTTGCGAGCATAAGATCATTGCTAGAATTACATTTTCTCTGTGTGTTTTATCAATGGAAGGAAGCCCATATATATTATTAATATTTTCTACAATATGTTAGTGGTTAATCTTATTTAATTCATTGTAATCAGGTAATCTCCCTAAATTCTGTATATTGCAGTTGTGGAACATGAAGCCTGAATGCCTCTTCAAGGCTGGATGATTTGCTTGACAGAGGGGGCTGACATTAACAGTGAGTGTCAATTGCTAAAATGAAAGATCTAGAAACCTTTCAGCATGTTTCAGAGCTGGCTATTATCTGAATAATTCATTCAAAGAGTCACCTTGTGGAGAAAAAAATCTAACTTGCATCTCTGACATAAATCCACACAAAAGGACAAATTAAAATATTCAAAATATCACCATAAATTAGTGTAATGTGTTATGTGGTCTTCTGGGGCCCTGACTGTGGTATAATTGAAATCGGATTATTCTGCACTAGGACACTACAGCCTATTTGATAACAGTAATTAAATGAAAACCTCTGGTGGAAGGAATAATTCTGAGTTCTTTCAGTACGTCTGAGGAGCTCAATAATAACCATTTCAACAGAGTCTGGAGAGTCTGATTGTGATGGTGGAACACAGATAGACTTCTGATACATTTTTATCTTTTAGCGGGCCCAGACATTCAGTCTGAAATCCAGACAAGCTTGTATACAGGCACGGGGTTAGTGACTTGTCCATTCTGTTTAGAATGCAGAAGCACAGAGCCTGGAAATCAAGCCCTGAATGCTGGCTTGTGTGGAGCTTGTGGACATTCACGTGAAGATTATGCTTACTGGGAACACTGGTGGAACCATCCAGAGCCTCAGAAAATATTCTGAGACTAAAGTAGTATTACAGAATTCACTAGTGACTTTAATTTATACTTGGGGATTGTATTTGTGAAAGCAGAGAATGAATATTAATAAGTTGCAATTATGAATTTCTCAAGTGTGGCAAAAGGCATATGGGTTCGGGACAAGAATATAATAGAGGCCTGTTAACTGGAACTGGCAAAGAAAGAAAATGGACACTCCAAATTGGCAACTTGGAAACTCCGATTCACAAAGGATGACACTCTCCCACTACAGTGATAAGCCATGAAAAAGACTTACGTGGTAGTAACTATTAGAAAATATTAATGACCATGACATAACGACTCAGAGAACAGAAAGTACATTAGCCAGATTGGTTCATTTCAACAGAGTGACGTCCAAAAGAGGACACAGTGGATAAGTCTGCTTTGATGCTTTAGTTGGAATAGGAGTGTTCTTTAAAGAGAAGATTCCAATTATCTTCACTTACCACTCTGTGGTTTACACTTTGGGAGTACACAAACTGGATTCCTTTCAGATTAAACTAAACCTGGAGATGTGGTTCAGGAATGCACCAGTGCACTCCAGTTGCTAATGGGTATTCAGTCCGTCAGATTAGACTATAGTTAGTACAAAGTCAAACCAGCAAAATACATTAAGTGTGGGTGTTGGGTCTTTTGCACTGTTATTGTGTGCATAGGACTGGCAAGACCAACTGGCACATGGCTTGTTAGACCTATGTGGAGTTGGCTGCTGGACCTTAAATATTCTTGCTGGTTTTAGCCAAGAGTGCCAGACTAAGACCCCTTCCTGAATTTTATATCAAATCCGTCACTTCAACTTCCATCTGCAACATGCTAAACAGTGGAAATATATTTAACTTTCAAAAGCAAAAGAATGGAAATTCAGTCCAGGCAAAAAGACATTATCTAATTGACTTAATTATCTGAGCTGGAACTAAGACCATTAGGGAAGGTTTAGCTCCAGGCAGTGGAGACTGAACATTCAAACAAGTTCAGGTTTGTGACTGTGGTGCAGGACTCTCAGTTTGTTGTTCTCATCTTTTAGAGTAGCATGTTTCCAGATCTTTTTCTACAGTTAGCGGATTTTTCAACAACTTTGTTGTTCTGATTTTCCATTTGGGCTTCACAACTACTTTTTAATCAGTCATATTAATTAGAAAAATTAATGAACCTGAATTGTAATAACATTTAATCATGCTCTATGAGTACAGCTCTCCCCAGACCTAAATGACTGTCTTGTACAAAGATCACAGTCCACTGAATATCATTTAATTATGGACTATAGACAGTGGAAGGTTGTTAACTTTGCTAACCATGCACACATCAAAACCTCTTTTTAACAAACAAAAACAAAAAAGCCCCCTGACTGTAGACAGTCTATAACTATCACATAGACTGAGGCATTAGGCTTTAAAATATACTTAGAGGTGGGTGCAATTTAAATGTTCCAAGATTTCATGCAAGAGAAATCCAATTACTTCTTCTTTCAAAATGTTAAATGAATATCCATTCAAGCTTTAGAAATATTGGGGAACATCTGATTTAGAGAGCTTTGAATTCAATGTAAAATATATACACGTGGTACACATATATACGTTAAAATGCTTATATGCGTGGGTATACTTACAGACGTGGGGAGCAAGAAAAACGAAAACAAATAAATTCTAAAGCACAGACCAAATTACTCTCTGGCAGATTAAGTACACCTTCTTAGTTAGAAAAAAAGGATCTGCAGTCTTGTAAATTATCAATGCATTTAAATGCTTTCAGAACAGACATTTGATTAAAATCTTTTGAAGTCTTTCTAGGATAATTAAAAGCATTTTTAAAATTATTTACAGATCACAGAGAATAATTTAGTGATAACCAAATTCAGAATTCAGGTATAACCAAATCACAGGACAGGGCTCATTCCTGAGCTCAAGTACCTGCACTCCAGTGCAATAGCTTCATTTGAAGGCCACCGTTTCCATAACAATGCTACTATAAGCCTAATATACACATTGCCACTGTAAGACATTGCGTTATTCCTTGGAACACCAGGGTGCATTGCTCGTGTCACAGTATATTTGTGATACAATTAAAATCATTGGCTGAGTCTGACACAGTTTTATATGATTGTCACCCAGTAGACTGTGTACTGAATGATCCTAATATGTGATCATAAAAAAAACCCTAAAAAATCCCACAATTGACCTGGGAGTGGAAAAGGTGTTAAAGATTAACTTCATAACTATTATGTATGTGTGTACTGTATGTATGTCTATATACATAACATAAATACTCATGAGTCTGTATATGGTTGGTTGCAAAGAGGTTTTTTTAAGTCTTTGCCATTTACTGCTCATGCTTATCCTCATGGTACACTTGCCTTAGAGCTCCTAAAACACATAATTAAATAAACAAGCAAGTGTAACCTGACAGCATAAAGAAAGTGAATTATCATTAAATATCAGCCAAAAACTTTCCATCCCATGGCAAAGTGACCAGTGGAAATACATTCCCAACAAAATTATTGAGTCTGCTGTTCAGAACATTTAACACCATACTGGCCACAATAGGATGTTTTCACACTGTTGAACTTTAGGCCTCTAATTTATGGATTTAATTAGGAGGAAAGCTCCCTATGCAGTTAACACCCCCCCAAGGAATGAATCAAAACACCTGTGAAGAGGCCTATTTCTAAACAATTACGCAGGGAGTAAAAGTTCTATATTTAGGCACTCTTGTTAAATGCCTTAAAGAAAACAGTGTGAACATCCCTATTACCAGAAACTGAACAATTAAGAAGATCTCATTTAGAATGACTTTTGAAGTCACCTTCTGACATGCAAAAATTTTTACCAAACTTGAACATGTAAAATAGAGATGGTAAAACGTTTCTCTGAGGCTGTGTGGTGCCAAATTCAAGCAAAATGTGGATCTATGGAATAATAACTAATTAATAATAACTCATACATAAATAATAATTATGGCAATGGCAAGTATTGCTTTGATCCAGCCAGATAGCGAGTACCTTTGACAAAAAACAGAAACTACCTCAGTGCTTTACAGAACATGTGATTTAGATGGAGAAGCTGTTATCTGGCTTATCATAAACTTCTGAAATTTAATCCCAGTTCAACTGAAGCTGTTCAGAATTTGCCATTGATGTCAACAGGAGTGAAATTTTATTTCTAATGCATCTGTGATAAAGAATTCTTTGGTTTTTCTCTGTGTGCAAAGTAAACTAAAACAGAGATGTTTCCAGTTATTACTTTGCAGACATATTTCATGCCATTTGTATCATACTGTAGTCAGTTGAAAGAACGTACACACATTTTCACAGGAGACAAACAAAAAAGTACATGTTACTAAGATTTTTATGTTTGGCATTATAAGGACTATTTTGAACATTTTTGTTGCTGTTTCTGTAATACAGGGATCAGTACACCAAGATATCCTGCTACAACTGAATCTTAAAATAGCGTGAACGCTTAATTTTTGATAGTGAGAAAGTTAAGGTTTGAGAATGCTGACTGATGAATATGCCTAATTGATAATGAGTACTTGATTAAAACTATTTGAAACCCAACATGAAACATTTAATTTATGCATTTCATGCCCATGAAGGGTAAAGCTCCTCAAGGTAAATATAATCAAAGACTGTTGATATGAAGTTGAGGATTTGGACAGAAGTTTTACAATGCTGATGCTGAACCAAGCTTAGAAGCGTACCATCAATTCCCTTTTCCGCATGAAAACAGCACTTTTTATCCATGCATTTCTGCTGAAATTTATACCATGTTCATGCCCCCATGAGCTTTGTGAGAAAGACCTTTTAGGTGTTTTACAGTGTTTGTATTTTACTGACTGATCAGAAAGATATCCATCCTAGAAGTTGGCTTGACCTGAAGTTAACCAAAAGAAGTTGGTCAAACTAAGAATAGCGATGCATGTGTAGCCATGTGTTGCTTATGTTTGGTATACCTGTATCTGTGCCGGCCTCTCTAGAGTCATTTTCGCCTCCCCTACCCATCAGCATGATGTAGAGAACCCTGAGTTAGTGCTAAACAGTGCAGTTTCATGCACACAGTACAGTCTCATACAGATTGGAAGCAATAGATCTTCTGTACTCAAGAAAAGGTATTGGAAGGAATTCAAATATTGAAAGCAATAGATTTTCTTGCACTCAAGCTGCATTTGAAATAACGGTTATAGGCAAAGCTCAGTAGATTGGAGAAAATGGTCAGAGAAAGGCAATCTGATTCAGAAAAAGATACGTTTGAGTGAAATATATATGTATGAATGTGTGAATGCCTCTGCACTGTATTCCGCAGCACTGCCCATTCCAGGTGAGACTGGATCTGCACACTTGATATTCAGCCATTAAAATAAATGTTCACATTTAGCTCCACAGGAAAATCATGGGTGATACAGGAGTCCTATAAGAAACAACTGAGTTCAGTGAAGTTTAGCAACTGTAGCAGGTTTTATGATGCTTCCATTTTTAGATAATACTTGCCAAGCAATCTCAAGACATTAAACTTGAGTTGTATATCAGATATTAAGCAATATAGAAAATAAAGTAAATAGTCAGCCCACAGCTTGGCAATACTGCAGTTGTTGGAGGTAGCAGGTTTTAGGATGGCCTCTCCTTTTCTTAAAAAGTAGCAAAATATGCTGTCATATTAGAAGTGATGAATCAGCTGATCAAATACTAAACAAAATTAACTATACTTTCTATACGGTAGTGTATTTCCAACACAGACCCTTGATTTTAAAAGGATCCCAATCAATGTTATTTTTTCTGAAAAGAGTTTCGAACAGCAAATGCTCTTACTATTCTTTTTTTTAATGAAAAAATACATTTTGTTTGCAGGAATCAGAATTAAAAGCCTAGTTTCTAGAATGTAATCCCCTTGTGCAGGGAAAGAATTTGAACAACTTGTGTTATTTTAATATGTATGTGTATCCGTAAATCTACTCTGCTTGCTAGCCTTATAAAAGAAGATAGACTTTACAGATATTTTACCCAATTAGTACAGATACAGGTCAAACATGTGAACCTGCAAGACAGATGTAGGAAAAATCAGGATTACAAGTACTGTAAGTCTTATCCAAGTTAATGGCTTTGTCAGAGGAAGAGTGAGTTAAGGCTGGGTTAGACATAAAACAGATCAGCTCTATTAATCTAATTTAAAGGTTTTTCAGAGGAAATAGAAAAACACTGATGGATTTGTTAGTAGGATACCAAATCTAAATCCCTTCCAATCCACCCCTGTTATCTTACGCTCAGTCTTTAAAAATTATTCAGCTCACTTTGGGTGGGTTTGATTGCTTTGTCTTATCTTCAAAGTAGCTACATTTTCACAAAATTTCTAAAGTCTGCTTCCATAAATAGCCAAACTGGTGATGTCCCCTAAAGGTGATATCCGCTGACCTATTGATAAAACTCTCCATGTTTTAATAAAACTATATGAATTGGCATTTTTCCAGCAGCTGACAATTCATAGGCTTGATAAGAAAAGGAGACAAACAACTTTGCAAAGCTGTTTGGTGTAAAAAAGAAAAACATTTTCCCTCCTCTAATTCCATAAAACTCCCTTATACAAAGAATTTCAGTTTCCTTACCTGCTAGATAATAATAATAACACTGCAGATATATTCTGAAAGAGAGTTTCTTAGTAGCATGGATTTGCTGAAGGGCAAGCTCCGGCTACTGTTACAGTGGTTGGTTTCTTTCCAAATGTGTGTTTTTCTGTGGAGGTAGCAAAGGCAATCAGTCTGTGCTGTTTTCAGTTTTCAATGATGATTTACTGGGGTTTCCTTCCAAATAATTCTCTCTTTTCTCCTTTATTTCATGGATATGTAGGTGACTATTTTGAGGCCAGTCTAAAGGAAGTGACTAGCCTTGCTTCTGTGAGGACTGAAGTACTAATGTGTGTGAGATTTAAAGATGTGACAATGCAGGAGGGTGGCAGACCCTATCTAGTGGTTAAAACCACACTCATAAGCCCAGACTCAATAATATTCTTGCTTTGCCCCTGCCATACCAAAGTCAATATTCAGGTCTGCCCTGAAATGTCTTCTCCAGCCAAACAAAGCACTTAGATAGTTTGGCTTACCTCTTGCCAGCTTCTTCGCATATTTTAGACTCATTAAACTGTAAATTATATAAGCAATGTTTTCTGGTTCCCAGCTCTAAGGAATAGTTTTCTAAAGCAAAATTAATACCTCTATTTGGAAGGGAAGAGGGCAACTGATATTATACAAAGGACTGTGCTTTCACGAGCACTTTAGTTCCATTAAGCAAGATCCAGTAATAGACCAGGAAAAGCTTATGAATGATTTTCCAGTTGTATTCTTCTCACTGTAACATTTTCTCTGTCAAACCTGTGATTCTCAGAAAAGGTTTTTACTGACAAGAATCAAATCCCATTGCAAAGGATAACTCTCTTTTCTCAATTTCATTAGTGTCTCCAGCCAGTCAACGAAACTGGCCACTTGGTAGTTTGTCATCATCTTGGAAACGAATTTAATACTGCCCTAGGAAATGACCCCTTACTACAATGTACTGTATAACTGGCATGGCACATGGATTTTCCATCCCAGATATGGCGGAGATCACATAATCATAGACGAAATAGGGAGAGTACTGTCATGTCAGTCATGGAAGAGGTTATTTTAGTCCACACCAAAAATGTTTTGTGAGAATAGAGAAGAACCATTTCTTTCTCCTTGGACATAAAAGAGTCGTTGGTTTAAAAAGAAATCAGTTATACACACCCACTGTTCATCAATTGTCACCTCATCTCAGGGTGAAAATTAGTTTTAGCAGTTTGCCCAGAGTGGATGGAGGGCAGACTGCAAGGATTTGGAAAAGCTGAAGGAAAGCAAAACAGATAGGACATTATGAGAAGACTTATGGGGAGACAATTGCACTCTGCTTTCTGGCTTGTGTAACAGGGAAAGATTGTGCTGCCATTTGAGGGAAACATGTTTGGAAGGGAAGGCAAATGAATGCTTCATTTATCCTTTCAGAGAAATCTCTTCTTCCTGATACTAGTTTGAAATTTTTTAAAATTTCATTTTGTTTTCCTGAATACAGTGTTGATATGCTACATTCACCTAAAAATGTATGCAATTACATCACTGACACTAGTGAGATACTAACAGATAGGAGAGAGATAGAAATAGAATTATGGTGACTGAAAAAAAAAAAAAAACAACAAACAAACCAGTGGCCTGAATATTTAAAAAAATCCTTGAGATTTGGTATGTATGTGAAAGTTAAGGGGGTTTTAGGCATGCTGGAGACAGATTATATGAGTATTTCATGATACTGATAATGTAATGAAGTATATATATATATTATTTAATATTATAAAATAAAACAGAATATAAAATATACTCCTATTATTTAACTTTATAGACAAATGTTCAATAGAATCTCAAAAACCTATGAAGTGAACATCTATCTTTGTCTTGCTTTCCTTCTTTTTTATTTATTTTAAAGGAGACTGAGAGGCAATATTCCATGCCTACTAGCCCTTCTTCTGCTGGAGAGGGAAAGGCTCATATCAGGGTTATTATACTATGCAAAATAGGTGACTGTACATATCTAAGGTCCTGTAATAATAATCCTGTATTGTTCCCAAATAAATCCTAAACAAAAATATCAATGTGTTTTTAGATTTTGTTTACTCACTGTGTCATGCCAATGTCATTTACATGGGATGATGTCATTCAATGTCAAATGATGACCTTTAGGACTGTGGCACTTCTTCAGCATTCAATTAGAAAAGGAAGAGTTATTAATGCGAATTAAGATTGTCAGGTTAGACCAAAACTAACCAGTTTTTGTACTCTATAAAGGACAATGGTTATTCAGGTTGCCCAGAGAAGTTGTGAATGCCCCATCCCTGGAAATATTTAAGGCCAGGCTTGATGGGGTTTTGAGCAACCTGGTGTGGTGGGAGGTGTCCCTGCCCATGGCAGGGGGGTTGGAACTCGATGATCCTCAAGGTCCCTTCCAACTCTAATCATTCTATGATTCTATGATTCTATTCCAATAAAAGGGAGATCTGCTACACCTTTTCCATTCGCTGCTGTTTCATGGATACTACAATAGGTGCTACCTTGTTGTAAAAACCTGTAATTTATTAAATAAGCATTCCATGCAGGATGTGTTGTACTATCTGTAAGGTCAAAATGGGGAACATACAGGTCTAATAACCATTTATGTGAAAACTTTGCCGATATACATTTGCATGAGTATATATTTACCATTAAAAGAGAGAAACCTGTTAAACAGGATTAAATTTCAAAGTATACTAATTTTTAAGAAGCAGAAACATAAAGCCTGTCCTAATAATTTAATTTGTACTAGAAAAGAGGGTGAGGTAAATAACAATAATAATGATTTCCTCTCCACCTGCAAAATGAGAAGATCTTAATGATGCTGAAATAAATGCTAACTAATGAAGCCAAGATTGTAAGTGTTTTGATAGATTAATAATTGAAACTCAAAACCACTTTAGAATGTTTACTATTAATGCAGATACTAGCAAGGCAATAATAGGAATTACTGAGCGATTATTTCCTATAAGCATTTAAAAGAGTATTGATCAGCTGTCCAGGTATTATTTGCGATTTTACATTAGCTTGTCTGAACCTATGTTTCATTACAGCAAATTTTAACCCCAGTGCTGCAGGGTATTGGAAAGTACTGATACTTAGTAGGAAAGGGGAGGAGGAGGAAAGAAAGCTCAATTGTTTTGTGTGAGCTTTATTCTGTTCCCTTCAAATACACTTACAAGGCTAATATAATAGGAAAGAGTTTGATTGTCATTGAAAGCCAATAGATTCGTGCTCCTAAATCACAGAAGTGGTTCTGAACATTTCCACTCATGTGATTCCTAATTTCCCAATGATTTCCGTGAGGCTCCACAGGAACTTCTTTAACCTTTTGAGCACAGGGTGAGTCAAGCCATCAGGGCTAAGTAAAAGTTAATTTTAGGCATTTAAATGTCTAAATTTAAACATCTAAATTTAGACCCTCTTTAGATACAATTACAATGCTTTGCTGGCAAGAGTTGAAGAAGTGAGGTATCCCACCCACACTTACCTTTTGTTATGTGCTGTTGTATCTGCCATGAGGTACAGAATGAGGAAGTAACTACTGAGGGAATCAGCAACCAGTAGCATCACAAACAGAACTGCAATTTCAGGCTTTTTTGTGTTGCTTACCACACATACTTGGAATGTGGTAAATCAAAAACATTTACTGACTGCACAAGATAATGAATCAATTCACAGAATGCAGCAATCTGAACTGGGTGGAACCTGACAGCTACCTAAACATTTAGCTTGATCGTCCACAAAAAGGAGAGAATTTTACATGGGAATGAAGGAGAAGCAACAGTTGAGAACGTCTAAAAAATATTAGAAATATCTGCCTGGTGAATTTTTAGAGAGAGGTGCTTTGCCACCAAATTAGGTTCCTTCTCTAGAATTTCTTACCACAAGCAGATGCTGGGGAAGATGGGATAGAAAAGGCATACTTAAAAAGAGCTGGAGTGAGCTTTGTGAGAATTTAATAAATATTAAGATCATTTATACACAAGTAGCAGGTTTTGACACACTCATATAATATTCAGTCTTCATATTTGTCAAGTTATGCTCATCTCTAGTGTTATTCCAAAACCAAAGAGCTGTGATGGTGCAGGAGAGCACACAAGTCATTTAGATGAGTAAGTGGATCATTGAGAGCAAGACGTTTAGGGGATATTTTCTTTAGTTTTGATAAAAGCACAAATGTCCTATGTAAAATATTTCAGCTGACTTGAACATATCACAGATACTGTGTATAATTTACAGAAAATCTTACAAATAGTATGGGGAAGTGGGAATTTTATTTTATTTTTTTTCTACTATTTTTCCCAATGAAATATCGACACAGAGACTGATTCAGGCCTAGATATCCCTACCTTCTTCCTGGAAAAGCCCTTTGGCAACTGGTAGCTGTTGTCTGTCAGTTCTGCGAGACTCAGTAGTGTGCTGTACTTTGAAAAACTTCTTAAAACAAAGCACACGTATTTGATCCTTAAAAAATAGTTGTACTACAGGTATAAATATAATAATGACCGCTAGATCACACTAAATTTTTTTCATGATATTTGCTGTACCTTGTACAGTTTAGATAACCTTTCCTTTTTTTCAGGAAAAAAAAAAAATATGTTTGGATTTATCTTCATTTAACTAGCCTTTACTAAAAATTCCATGATACTAACTTTTTTTTTTTTTTTTTTAATATATCCACAGAGAATGCAAAGGTAAATGTTATCCGAGTGCATTTGGGCAGATCACTTAAGAATGTATGTAAGAATGGTTTGTGATACCACATAGCCCTGAATATGTGCTGGTTACTCCTTCAAGATTCTTGCTTTCTTTAATGCTGGTTTGGGGAGCAGAACTATACACCTCATCTCGTGTATAGAATACATACTAATTCTACTGGGGACTGGACAGAAAGGCAGGCTGATGTTCTTTCTTCAGGTGCTATTTTGTGAAAAGTAAGAATTTGGTGTATGCCAGGTGTTCTCTGACATCTTGATCATGACTGCCCTGTTAGGTTACACTGATAGATGGTGTGCGAGACTGTTAAGAATCTCAGCATTGTTCTGGAACTGTGAGGACAGTTTCTTTGTGAAGCAGAACTGGTGCTGTAAGTTCTTCACATTTAGGAGAAAGTGTGTATCAGACCTTCTTACTTCAGTTTTACAGAATTAGCTTGCACTCAAAGAATAAATTACTGTAACTTTAGCTTGTTGTGGGATTAGTTGCTTATACAGTGCAGAAAAAAAACTAGAAGGGAAGAAACATTTATTCCAAAGTTTCATTATAAATACTGAAGAAATGTGAAATAGGACAACCATCATCCGCTTTACCCCCTCTCCAATATCCTGCAGTTCATATGGTGATGTAGGATGATTTGACAGAAACAAAATATTTCCTTTCTTAATCAATTCTTTGAAACACAAATATTCACTATTGCAAGAGAACAACAGGCAGCTCAGGTAGGAGCTGCTTACATTACTAAAAGGTAAAAGGCAACAAAAATCTTGTAAACAACTCATCTTTGCAATAAATAAATGATTTAAGAGGTGAAATGAAAACATTTTCTCACGTGACAGCCTGCTAAAAGAATGGCACTAAGGCCTTGAATTCTTCATTTGCTCAGCTTAGAATTATAGACTCATAGAATGGTTAGAGTTGGAAGAGACCTTAAAGGTCATTGAGTTCCAATCACCTTGCCGTGGGCAGGGACACCTCCCGCTAGACCAGATTGCTCAAAGCCTCATCCAGCCCTTTACTCACAGCAAAGGGTAGAAGACCACTGGGTTTTGGAACACAGGGATGCTTGCTATGGGGGAAAACTAGGTCAGCAGTGTCATAATTCTGAGGTCAGGATATGGGTCTGCTGGCTAAGTGTAGTCATTTTAACTGACACTGCCTGGGCCGTCCTATATGTTATCTGTTCTCTAAATAGAAGATCTGGACCAAGCTTGATTTAGAGCACAATATTTTAGGAAGCAAGTCTTCTCACTATTGCCTACACACTGCTGTCACCTAGAGTTCAGAAACATATGCTTATCTCCTCAAGGGCCTGACTCAGCAGGCCTAGTGTGTCTTAATACATTGAATTCAATACAAAACACAGAAGTCAGCAGAGTTCCATTCTAAAAATCTAATAGAGGAATTACTGGTACCATTCTTTGGTATAATTAGCCAACAAAGTGGTAGATATGTTTATTAGCCTCCTGCAAGCTTCAGAGAGTTTAACCCACAGTTTCCATTTCTCAAGAGAGTACCCTAACCACTAGCCTATGGACAACACAGGGATCTTGTGATTAGTAGCCTTACTTTTGGTAGGAGAAAAGGTATTTGAATCTGTTAACAAACTTGATGAACAATCTTTGCAAAGACCAGATACTTTGTATTCTTCACATGAAGAGGGGAATCAGATTGTGATAATATCTAGACTTTACCTCAACCTGCTAATAATATATGTGAAAATCATAGACACAGCTTTATCTTGAGTGACTCAATTCAGATTGCTCTCTAAGGCACAGTTCTGTGGCATTGTAACTATAACATTGTCAAGGCCAAAGTATCTCTCCAATGTTTTGATGGACCTGTTGAGGCTAATGTGGGTTGAGAGACTGCCGCACTGTGCTCTAATTAGCCTCAGTGAGAACCTAATTTGGTGATAATGATCAAAGGATTGTCTTCTCTACTCTAAAAGCAGGTCATATTCATGGGAAACTTCCATATGAACTTCCAAATTTTATCATCTCCTACTCACACAGGGGCCTCACTTTGATGGTTCATCAGGAAACACAGTAAACTAGCTCATTTTTTGTTAGTCTAGTATGCTCAGGCATGTCTTCAGGATAATCCATAAGACTGCAAAGTCATGATCTCTACTCCCTGTGTATGCCTCAAGGTGACGGTGACATTGAAATTTTACTTTAAATATACCCTTGAGGCTTAATAAGGATATCAAAATCTCTGGGTGCAGAACCACAATTAGAAAACAAACCAAAACCTCGAAAGATGATTCTTAGATTACAACCCTAATTTGCAGAGCTGCATATTAGATACAGTCCCAAGTAGCTCATAGGTCTAAGAAGTGACCCTGTTTTGAGCCAGAGGTTGACAGAGATCTCCTGAGATGTCCTTTCCCATATGAATTAGTCTTACGAGTCTAAATATTCACTTGCCAGTAATACTTTCAGCTTTATTTTGTGGAGTAGAGTTGCACTTCAAGGAGGTGCTGTCCTTGAAGCATATCCTTGAAGCTGTCCTTGATAAATACAGTTTTCCTGTGTCCCCACCCCTAATGGGAAGCAGATCAGTAGTCAATTTAAACAATTATCTTCTACGTTCAATAAAATCCTAATCTCTTCAGTACTCCTCTCTGGAAAACAACTCAGTCACAAAGTAAAATGAAATGAAAATATGGGGGAGCACCATTCACTGGTGGCACACGAGAGCAACATACCAAGCCTACTAACCCTTCCCCCTCCTCCTGAGAGCTGTTAAAAAATCAAGGTATAAAACCATTACAAAATAATGTAAGAGCCCTACAGATTTTGAAGTAGGTGGGACCATCTGGACCCAGATAATGTCACCCTAAATAATCTGCCATCCAGTTGCAGGGAAGGAGAAGGAAGTCTTTTGTGACTCAGAGCTAAAAGGCTGATACGGCAATTTGGCTTATTGGCTCCCTGATCCCGTTACAGAAAATAATTGTTATTTATTATTCCAGATAATGCCAGTGGACATGGCTAACCACCATCCTCTCTGTTCACACTATCTGAATTGTGCCATGTATCAGAAAAACACCAACTGAACTAATACATGTGTGCAGGTATTCTGATGGCTTTATCTTCAGATCAATCAGACCACAATACATCTTTTTCCTTGGCATTCACATAGGCTTCTGCAATGATCAGCATACAATGTTCTGTGCCTTATGGTTTGCTCTAGACTTAGAGCAATAGGCAGTAGATTGACCTGATTGTGCCCTGTAAAAGGCATTTTCCATTTGTGGCAGAATTAAATATGTAACACTGAATAAGTGTGGGATTGTGCTGTAGGGTATGTACAGTGAAGCAAAGCAGAGCAGTCCTCAGCAACCAGCTGTATTATTCAGTCCTACACAACTGGTGGCATGCCCTTGTTTTCTTTTCTCAAGAGGGCTGAAGTCAAAGGGGTTGCTTTTGAAGGACATACAGAATCACCCATGAAAAATTTAAGCAGGAAGCCATAAGAGTATTATTAGGAGTGAGACTTGTTCACACCCTGGAATTTTAAGAGCAAGTTTGAAATTGTCCTGAGTAACAGAAGGAGGTAACACTTAACTTCCTGTGCTAGAACTGTCTTGTTGGTGTCATTAAGTTTTACCACCCATAAATTATTACCAATTAGGGGCCATAGCTGCTTGAAACCCCAGAATCCTGACTGACTTGTGAGAAGTCAAGTAATTAATTTGCAGCAACAATAGGAATATCACAGGGTTTATGTGATACCTTCCTGTACTATTCTTCCAATTGTGTGGTTCATAGTCACAATCAGAAATCACTAAAGAATGCTGAAAGACAGAGAACAGAGCCAGATACTCATCTGATGTCAACTGGTGTCAATGCATTGCGATCCCTGCTGTGGCATAGTGCTACATGAAGACAGGAGTGTTTGCAGCAGACCCACAAAATCATTGTATTATGTGGGCCTGGACTATTTCAGGTTACAGATAAATTTTTTCTCTGATTTTATGTGAGTATTTTGGAGCGCAAAATAGAGATTCCAAGGCTTACTGGTATAAAATATTCTGAAAGGAACAGGGAAGTATGAGTGCCTGTGCAAGATCTCCCTAGTTATTGCTTAGATTATATTGCTTTGATGAAAAATACTTAGGCCATAACTGGGAAAGCAATTTCAAAGGCATTATTGTAAAAAGATAGCACTTTTACCCCAAGATAAATGTTGATATTAGATAAAGGCATGGGTTAAAAACAGCAGGTGTCAAATCTATTACAAACAAAAAAGGCAAAAAAAAAAACAAATAAAAGAAGTGAAATAAGGACTTCATTATATTCAGATTACATGAGTGAAAATTTCCTTTCCTTATACAATCTCCAGAAAATGTGCATTCTAATATCTTCCCAGCTAATCACCAAAGCACATTTCTAGTCCCTGCTTCTACCTTGTCTCTTTACTTTCACAGTTTTCCAGCCCAATGGTTGTTAAAAATGTACACAATTATCTACTTGGTTATCTGCCATAATACATTGGATACAGTCAATCAACTTTGACTGCACTCACAGTTAAGAAAGCTACAAATGTCTCCATGCCTTAGCTGCTAGCATTCCATTCATATAATGGCATACAGAAGATGCAAATAAAAAAAAAGCCAAGTGACACTTGGAGACAGAAGAGAGCTCACAGCAGAGTCATGTGTATATCCTCTCTCTATTGTGCTGCCAACTTCCTCTTTGCATTCAGGGATCTATATTCTCCTTGATTGTCATTTTAATCTGATAAACATATAACTGGGCAAGCTTTCATTTTGACTTCAGCTTCTTATTTCTACAGTGCCTCCTGCAAGTATAAACTCATTACTATTTTTGCTTATAAGATATGCTAATTTATTTTTAACAAAGGAAAAGTAAGGAGCAAAATACTGTTTCATCTTAGACTAGTTAGAACTTGCATTATATATCTGTGCAAGGATATTCCCTTTTTTCATTGCACATATCGCAAGTGCTAGAAGGTGCGGTACCTCTATTTTCAGTTCCCCATTTGTCAGTGGGAAAGAAATGACCTCCAGGTTCCTCTGGCAGAGGCACTAACTAAAGAGTTAGAGAACCATACCTGAGGTCTCTTCCCTGTGAAGCTAATGGCTTCAGAAGAAGGAATAGACACAGACTGCTCAAGATCCTGCAGGAGATCAATGGGAGTGCTGTCTGTGGAACTGGGAAGTTTACAGCCTTATCTTAAATCAAAGGGATATGATATTTACTATTTAAGAAGTTTGTTGTCAGGTTAAGACAGTGGCTATACCTTTATCATCTTCTTGCTGTTCTATCTTTTTAATGAATTTCTGAAGTGGGCAGTGTAATGAACACTGCTTAGGATTTAATGACTGGGTATTTGAGCCCAAAGGCAAAAACATGTGTACTTCAAAAGTTTTCCTGGTGCTATCTTGGGTGGGAATTAATTTCAGTCAGCAGCTGAGCACCAATTGGACAGAATGGAACCTCGAGACATAACAGTTTTAGGAACTATTAGGTGCCCAAGTATCTTGAAAAACCTGTGCTTTAAGAAAAGCTTATTTGCTTACTTAAGAACCTAAATATATTTGACGATATGGGTCAGCTTACTCTGAAGCTTCTTTCAGGTGTTGCCTGCAGCTGTTTCTGGTAAGGGCTAGTACAGAACATGTTGTTTACTGTATCTTATTCCCATCACAAATATTCCCAGTTATTAATTAACCGTATATTAAAGGATAACTGCCTGGAATTCAAATCAATGAAGCCAAATTTTGCTTGCTTATTTAATCTTAGTATTTCTGTTGGATTTTTGCCAAGTTGATTTGTAGTTTTATAATTTGTTATCTACTTTCTGCTCCTGTCACTTAAATGCTTATTTTTTTTGCATTCTGATGCATTTCTCAGAAACATCAAAATATTTTGATATGAAATTTTGAAGACAGGATTTTTTTACTTTAAATTTTGAGATTGCATTTTGTATTAAAAATATCTCTTGGTGGGAAAATCAACAAGAAAAATCCTGCACTGAAAAGATTAAATAAGCCCCACTCAAAATCAAACACCAGGCTGGAGAAAACATTATGAGTTCAGTGGAACACTAGCAGTTTTTTTTTCTCTGCTTTTTCAGTTCAGGCATAAACACAACCTATCCATCATTCTCCCAGTTCTAATCTCAAACTGTACACTGCTACACCACTGTATTCAATGCCTCCTGCTGAACCACTAGCACCACTGCCCATTGCATTAAGGAGCGCTAGGGAGGGTCTTGCAACCAAGTACTAACTGAGTTTAGCTAGTGTGAACTGACAAGATCACAGCAGATGGTAATAAATAAAGCTTCAGACAGCCACCATGTGATTTCCTCTGGAACTCTTTCTTACAGGACTTAGATTAAGGTAGCACAAGCTACTATGTTATTTCACTAGTTTTGAGATACTGAAATAGTTAAAGCTCCACAGTTTGTGTGGCAGTCAAGATGTGAGACATGCAAACGTGACCTGTGTAATACCTGAAAACACATGAACCAGACATTTGGATCTGGCACATTCAGGCCTGCCTATTTGTTGTTTTTCTGATGTTTTTCCTCGGACACAACTCACCACTGAGCAAAAATCCAGAATGTTTCAATATATTTGATATAAGTAATTTAATTGAAAAATCCTTTCAATTTCCAAAAATAAGACATAAATAAGAATGCAAGTATATGGGCTGTTGTGCTGGTTTTGGTTTTCCTTTCTTTCGAAAATCAGGTACAAGAAAGCTAATAGAACTGTTTACAGCCCTTCAGGGGAATTTATGAAAGATGTAGAGCATCATCTTAGCCAAAACACTTCCTAAATTTGTCTTCTCACAAAAATGAGGCCACCTAGAAGATTAAAAGCTTTCTTCTTCATTTTTTTTTTCTTCCCTTAAAAAACATAATTACACTCTAATTTAAAACTCTAATTGAGTGCACTTGTATTGGTAAGATGTTCTTTTTCCCTTTAGGGACACTATTCCTATTAGTCACACAAGCTATCTAATCATTTCATGGTCCTTCTTTTTTTCCCACCCTACACCTCCATTATAAATGAGAAAATTAAAGCTTTTTTTTTTTTTTTTTTTTATGAGTATCTCAATTGCATCCTCATAAATTCAGCAACTAAACATTTTACTTGAAACAGTAAGCTAAATCTTTAGCCAGTTTAAATTACCTGATTTCAATAAACAAAATATAACTTGCATCAGCTGGAATCTGACCCATGAAGACCATGTCATGGAAAAAGTATAAAAGTACATTATTTTTTCAAGAATGAGAACTGGCATCCTGGCTATAAAAAAACACTAGGTCTGCTATTATCTTGAATTTTATTAATATTATGACTTTTTTTTTACATTTAACGATGATTGATCAAAATAATACTACTCAAAGTACAAAGACTGCATCTTCCTGGTAAGATCACTAAATTTTCTTCAACTATTGAGTCATAAGTGATTTTATTTGAAGCTTCATTTTACAATAAGATCAAGGGGAGCATTTGATGTTATCTTGTTTCCCATAAGCCCATCTTTATCATATTTAAGCTCAGCTTTCTAGATCTGCCATCTACCCAACTGCGGATGTTTGTGAGACCCTACAAAAGTATCACTTTAAGATCAGTCAGATCATTAAGATAAATCAGATCTTACTTTTTTTCTGAGTACTTTAAGGTGACAATGTCCACCTGCAGTCAGAGGAGCATTTTAATGGTAGGCTATTAGGAGAAAACATTGTTTTACTTCCACCAAATCACCTGGAATGTTGGTAACTCTTGGGGGAAACAACTGTATGAACTTTTAACTGATTTTATAAAGCTAAAGAATTAGTTCTAGATTCTACAGCCATTGCATAGTCTTTGTAAGACAAAATACATTTTTAGCATTTAAGAATTATCTTTTATTATTTTCCATGCTATGCCTTCAGGCCTTAATTCAGAAGCATTATCTTTGTTCTAGGTTTAAAGCTTTTAAGGAGAAACAAACTTAATTGCATATAGCATGTGGTTAAAACCCAGTTTTTCCATAAATCTGTGGCCTGTAATGAATTTGGAGGGAAGGAATTCAAGGCTCTGATGTATCATGTTTCTCATGCTTGTCTTCATTGACTGCAAGAGTTATAGGATTTCTGAGTAAAAAATTATCATTTCCTTAAATGAAAGGCAAATGAGCCACCATGAATCTTTAAAGTTTTTTAAATCTTTCATTTCTCAGTGTTTTTCTTTTGCAAATATTTATCTATAAATACTTGAAAGAAAATATTAAAAAGGTGAATAGTTCCTGAAACAATAAAAGCTACCAGTGGAAGATTTATTGAAATTCACTGCTGATAAGCACTCATCTCTCAGTACTTTCTGCTCTGAATGCAGAAAAAAACCTCCTGCAGATAATTGTTACTTCTATTCTTCCTGCTTTCATTGCTTTTTAGGTATAAAAACAAAAGATAAACAGAAATACCCTTTAGAGTAGAAGGGTACGCTGGTGAACATATACATTATTCGAGTAACATCAAACTGCTTTCCACTAGCTGAGGATGTATCTCATGGAATGTCGCTTTTCTGGTGCCAGTAATTATTATCCCTCTTTCTTGTCTGTCAGATTTGGATGTCTTTGGTGTTATCTTAAACAAACACATCTGGTGGTGAACCTGAAAAGGTGGCCTGTTTCAGACCCTGAACCTCCCTTCCTCACATACGTGAACCCTGAGGATGTTCAATAAGATTAAGGAAAAATTCCAAGGTTATAAGAAAGGCTCAAAATGAATATTATTTTAGAATGCTAGCCCCAGGCTAAAGTATTTAATTGAATTCATTGAATTTCAGCTAAGCAGGCAGCTATCTTGCTGACCTGAGGGAGGCCTGTATGTATTAATAACATCAATATTATTATTAACAAAGCAGCTAACATGGCACTGAAGACACAATAGGAAGTTTCATATTTGTAGTGAAAAAAATACCTCTGATTGATACTACTCCTGATCAGTCATTTACAACTTACTGTTGTGACCTCACTGACTCTCACAGTTCCACTGCATTAGATTTAATTGCCACAGTGTGTAATTGCTATGTGCCAATCGTTATCACACCTGCTGTACATGGTTATTTGTCATCTGACTGTGCTTAATTAACAATACAAAATCCTAACTCTGTGTACACTTTTGACTGCCTGAGTTCATGATGAATTATTTGCTATTTAGTTATTATGGTACTGTGCAAATCACTAGCTGTCAGCTTAGAAGGAACTGGCTAAAGCATACTGGCTGCCTGTCGTCTGCCCCATGAACAAGTTTAGCAGAATCATCAGGAATTAAAAATGCTGAAATGTCATCAATCAGCTATCATTTGGGCATCCAATGGCTCCATAAACACCATTCAGGGGAACAGTTTAGTTTTCATGCATGAATATGCTCATTTTGGAATTCCCTTGAAACTCATAGGAAGAACTTGTTAGATTAAATTTGACAGAGGATAAAATACCAGCTGAGCTTATGTCAGAGGAAGTACTGGGTGGGGAATTTGTAGAAAAAAATG
The DNA here is from genome assembly GCA_013398155.1 of Pedionomus torquatus. NCBI lineage: Eukaryota > Metazoa > Chordata > Aves > Charadriiformes > Pedionomidae > Pedionomus > Pedionomus torquatus. Next base: position 649,067 of record VZRU01019007.1, on the reverse strand, counting down.
ACATTTACTGTTACAACCAGTTAAGAGTATGAAAGGTGGAGTCTGGGTATCCTTTTAAAAATATCATGAAATCTTGCAGCCACTCTATCCCTGCCACTCCCTCCCCCTCTTCCTAAAGAAACACTGTGTACTTTGTGTGGCCTTGAAAAACTACCATGAAAAAAAACAGAATTCGGAATAGTAAATGGAAGCAAAAAACATTAGGGAGAAAGTGGGCACTCGCCTACTTTCATATCAAACACACATTTACTTATGCAGGAAACTGGCTCAATCAGTGATGAATTCTCTGGTTCATACTGGCAACATATATATGTTATATAAGCATATAAATATTTCCCTGATTTATCAGTTTAAAGCAATCAGGCTTGTTAGATATTTGAAATTACTCACTCTCAGTATTTCCAATTCAGTTGATATGCTTTTTTTTTTGTTTGTTTTATAGACACTTTCATACCTTTTGAAATGAAACCAGGCTAATGAAGTTATTAATTCCCTTGAGATAATTAGTAGCTTGTGTTTTTTTCTTTTATTTGTTTTCAGGAACAATATTTCTTATAAAGATCAATTCAGCAGTTGTCCGATTTCTTCCCTTGATCTCAAGCTAGTCTTTAAGACTGCCAAAACACACATTTACTTATGCAGGAAACTGGCTCAATCAGTGATAAATTCTCTGGTTCATACTGGCAACATCTGTCTTTGCAGGTTTTCTTGAGAGCTCTGAAAGAGTAACGTCCACAGCTGAATGTTAAACCCGTTGTATTGATACCCACTGCGCAGATATCACAGAGGAGCAATGCATGTCAATGACTCTAAACTACAATGTGGTTCTAAAACTGAAAGTTATGATTCTTAATGACTTCTATATAATGCCTTCCCATGTATATTTATTTTCAAGAAAGAAGTGACACTTTCCAATAGTCTACTTGGATACAACAGTGAAAAACTTGGCTTCTTTTCCATGTCTGGGAACGTGTAAGTGAGAATAGTTTGGAAACATTAAGAAGCATCTGCAAGAGGGGTTCTGGCACTGCCTGTTCCTGTGTTGTTGTGACATTAACAATCCTTTAGAAGTGCCACAAAAGAGACTTTCAGGCTTGAGCTCCCTGCAAGGAGGTGGCATCATCAGTCTAAGTCAAACACGTAGCAGTTCTGTCATTTTATTCATAATGAACTGGAATGTTTAAGGCAAATGAAGTTCTTACAAGCTAGAGTAACAGCAGTTGTAGCTTATGGAGGGGCATCTTTTGTCACTGTATCAGCTTCAACAGACACATCACAAACCATGCAGCATTGTGTGCTTGTTTTTTGGCATTATCTCTCTTCTCCACTAGCCAGCTCTCAGATGGATTCAACGCACCTGGTTAGCTTCTATTTGTCACTGTTGTGACAATATAGAAACATATTCTATCCAGCTTGGCATTGGCATCTTTGTTCAGCAGTGAATGTTTCTTAAAGCCTTAAAAGCTATCAAAGATCTTAAACTGTTGTAGATATGCCACAGAATGCAGTTAATTGTATTCCATGTATTTCTTCTGCAAAGCAGACAATGATGTCATAGAGCAGAATATAAATTTTCATTTGTTTAAGTATAATAAGATTTCATAGGCAGAGATCATACCATTGAAATCCTAAAGGTTTATGCCGTGTGTCAAGCTGCATTCCCTCACGTATGAAACATAACAGAACTTTTCAATTACATGGTGTGAAATATCAGCATATAGTAACAGGAATGGAAGATGTGAAAACTGTGGCAGTGCCTTCTTCATGTATCTTGTGTGTGTATAAATTGCACAAACAATAAGGGATTATTGCATCAAGCTACTTTTGTAATGCACTTGAAACTTTTTTTTTCCTCCTGATTATCTATTGTTCATTGTTTATGAATTATCATCTCTCATCTATAATTTAGGAATCTGTTTCCTGTTTTTCCTGCTGGACAAAATATGCAGGATTTTGCCGTCAGCCAAAGATCACAAAGTAAATAAAAGTTTCTGCCCCATTGGAATGATCTGGCATTATTGTGCCTGCTCAATTTAACTATACTGTGAGTGCATTCAACTGATGGTCAAAATGAACGTCTCAGCTAAAACTTAGTAACAACCAGGAAAGAGAGTGGCCAGAGACAGGTTGTCTTCTGCCACAGTCCACTCCTAGCTATTCTCTTTTGTTCTGTGAAATGCATCTGCTCTTTTGAACAGTATTGATAATGCAAAGTAGGAAAGATATTGTAATTTTGGTTTTGTAATTTTTGATAAACCAGTCCAAATTCAGTTAGATATTGTTGCTTGTGAGACTATTCTCTAATGTTGTATGGCAATGATGTCCAGACTCTAAGTTTATTACTTTGAGCGTTTGTTCTTCATGATGATCAGCTAAATCACATGTCATAGCCTTACTTTCTTATTGTGTTATACTGGAGCAGAAAATGAATGCAAGTGCAGCAGTAAATGACACACACTGTACTTTCAAGATGGATTTGAGCCAGAATGATTCACAGCTACATTTATGAAGCTTTGGGGATTCAAAACACTTTCATAAGCATGCATCAATCACTCATCTACTAGCTAACAACAAATAAGAAAACATATAACTGCAAAGATAGTATTTGGATATCTATCCTGAAAATATTTGTGAATTGTTCTTTGCCTTATTTAGCCAGTCCTATCTATATCAAGTTTCTTTACAAATATTAATTCTCTAGAAATTAAAGACCTACCTTACTATTCAGGCACAACTACATAATTTTAGCAGCTTCACAACTTTGCCTGATGCTCACATATTTTTGTATAACGTTCTTCTCCTCCCCTGCATATAAATATTTCCCTGATTTATCAGTTTAAAGCAATCAGGCTTGTTAGATATTTGAAATTACTCACTCTCAGTATTTCCAATTCAGTTGATATGCTTTTTTGTTTGTTTGTTTGTTTTATAGACACTTTCATACCTTTTGAAATGAAACCAGGCTAATGAAGTTATTAATTCCCTTGAGATAATTAGTAGCTTGTGTTTTTTTCTTTTATTTGTTTTCAGGAACAATATTTCTTATAAAGATCAATTCAGCAGTTGTCTGATTTCTTCCCCTGATCTCAAGATAGTCTTTAACACTGCCAAAACAGCATGACTGAGATTATTAATTCAAAATTTTCCCTTTCCAGTATCAACCCAACCAGACAATCTACTTTGTGTAGAACAGCCATATTTCTGAGCCGCTTGATATACTAATGTATATTCATTTAGTCCACATCCATGCAAAACACTGAGCCACATGCCAGGCAACATCGTCAAAAACTCTATGAATTTAAATAAGAGTAGAGAATAATGTTTCTGAGAAACAGGATTTAATAACTGTTCTAAAAGCAAGCACTTCTGCAGAAAAAGACCCATTCTGTTCCAAAACAAACAAACAAACAAGATGTACATATTTTAGGAACCTTGAGCTAAATTTGAAATTTGGACTAATTGCTAATTCCTCTTCATTTTAGAGAAGTTTTGCCAAGGGTGACAGTGGTCAGAAATTGGTTCTGATTTTTTTCAGCTTGAAAAATAACTTGCTTGATATTAGCACATAATTATTCTCTTTTACCTCTCCTTTTTATGATGACAAGTAATTACAGTCTTCTCTACTTATTTTAGTGAAAAATTTCACAGTAGTGCAAACTCATCACCAGCTTTCAATGTCTTAGTAAGAAATAACAATCCTATTATTAAGTCAAAACTTTTTTCCATTTTACAGGTTTAAGAAATACCAAAATAACTACAAAGCTATAAAAACACAGGTATAGTAGTGCTCTATTTAGAATAACTCCAGACAATCTAACCTCTATTCTTGTATCAGCATCTTAGGTATGAAATACACACTCTTACTGATTTTTTTTTCCTCCTACATATAGTAGACTTTGTTGTGTTATATTAAATATGTTCCTTGAAAAAGTGAAAGCAGGTAGTAAAACTACTGTTAAACATCAACAGTCTTGAGATATTGCAATGTCTTGACAGATTATCAATACATAATTTGACTGAGGGTCAAAGCAGCAGAGTATGGGAAAATTGCATAAACTGGATGAAAAGAGGTTGTTTAGACACCAAATGAACATATTGGTTTTATCATATCTTAACTCTCTATCGAGAAATATGACATTATCTGTTGTAAATTCATCTAGGGTATAAAAGACCTTGATGGATGTTATTCTTCTGTCTTTATTCAATCATCTTTTGCCTATATTAGATAGTCCAAAATATAGAATGAGAAAAAAAGTTCTGGAATCATTCACTTGTATTTTTTATCTTTCACAGAGTGCTCTTATTCAGCTATATGTATTCCTGCAAGTTTTCTCTCAAGCTTCCTTCTCAAGTTAACTCAAGCTCCAGTTACAAGCGTAAAAAAAAAAAAAAGACAAAACAAACCCCTTGTCCCCCAAAACCAAAGAACAAAACCAATCCCAAATGTATTCAGTGGAATACTTTTGTGACTGTGACTGCCCATATCTTCTGGCTCTGACAGACTCACATAAAAAGTACCAGGCATTTCTGTTAGCTACACTTAGTTTTCAATAAGCCCTAAAGTGAATGGACTTTGGGTAATGATCAAGATTACAATTTGGATTACGGCATGATTATTTTCAACTGATAGAGTCCCTCCTCTCAGTCCATACAGCAGCCAAGTTGCTATTCAGCTGGAATAATTGTTTCTGCTTTCAACTTGATGTAAATTGACTTAATTCTATTAAAGCTAATGCAAATTTAAACTAGTTTAGGACTTATTTAGGACTTACTGAATACTGCTGAGGAAGAATACCATCATGAAGGAAATCTAAGTTATTGCAGTAAAAATATTGTGAATGTATCAATTTTCATAAATAACTCAAGTTTGAGCATAAACACATTTATAAACATGGGCGGGGTGGCAGGATTTTCTTTGCTTTTCACTTTCTAGTCACATCTAGTAATCACAAACATAATAGTTGATTGAGAAATGTTTAAAATATAGCTGCATACAAATTCTACAGCAAATACAATACTGATATTGTCTTAGGCTTAAGTTAAACTCAAGTCACTTCAAAATTTACAAATCAATTCCTCAACTAGACATGAGTATGCAACAGATTAATTCTATATTATTAATGTTTATGTTTATGAATCAGAAATAAAATAAAGAGGTATGAAATTGGGGTATGAGGCACAAAATCCTTTAAAATTTCATACATTTCTTTTGAAAGTAGTGTTTTATACCCCCTGGTTGTGACTACTGAAACCACAGGCTATCTTGTCAGGACCAATGAACTACTCCCACACAACAGGGAGCACGAACCACCCATGTTGTACTCGCATAAGATTTCATCTTTTGTACCATAAAATAAACCCTGAAAACTGTAAAACCTCAATCCCTTTACTAGCATATTTGAACTAGAAGAGTTCAAAGAGTGGCTCTGTCCTTGTGAGCTCTTGAGATTTCAGCTGGATATTTTCTTTAAGAAATAAAAGTAATTATTTATGGAACAGATACATTAGTATTCCATGCAACCATTTCTATAAGTCCTATTTGTTTTCCTGTTGATACTATAGAAATACCACTCACAAACAAACTTCTGTGGAAAATATATTTCTCCAGATGTAGTAATGATAAGGAGGGCAAGTGATCTGAGAAGGTAGAAGACAGTTGCTGAATTACTCTACTACATCTACATTTGTAACTCTTGCATACTATGAACCTCTGTAGGCAGCTGAAGGGATCAGTGAGCTGAGAGTTGGGCAGGAGTAAAGTAAAAACCAAAGAGAAGCAAGAAATTCATATCTAGATGGAGATGTTTTGGTAGTAGCATATTGAATGCGGCCATTTAATGGAGATTTTATAGAGAAGAAAAGCTGTTCATATAAGTGAAAAGCTGATTCTGCCAGAACAAATGGAGGAAAATTCTTCATTATGAAGCACACATTTCCTTTTGGTTTTCATTACTCTAATGAATTCTAAAACAGATACTAGTCTCCTTCAGGGTTATGTGTAATTCTTTTATTGGTGGGTGTGGACACATATGTATGTTTGTGCATACATGCACTTCTGAAAATAAATATACTAGGTTACATAACAATTTTTTTTTCTTTTATTATTTCATGCTAGCAGGTACTTAGGCTTAAAGGTCAGGCTACTAGAAGATATGATGCTAACAACAGCAGCAGAAAGTGCTGAGAGAGCAGAACTTAATAAAATATTTCTCTAAATGTTTGTATTAGTGCCTTTGTCTAACACATAAAAGGCTCAAGAAAATCTCAGGGGAGTCAAGAGTGTCTCAGATTGTTAGATGAAAGCAGCTGGTGTGTTAAGTTTGGAGTTTGCAGCTCTCCTCTGGATACAAGGGCACAATGGCTGTAGAAACAGGCAGCAGAACAAAGCTTACAAGCCTGACAGGGGGGACTGATCCAGCCTTACTATACTTGTGCCCACTACAAATTTTTTTTCAGCATCAGGATGCATTTTCTTTTTCCCAGCACAATGCTTATTTCTATCTCGTCAATACCTGATGCTCTAAAGCCAGTTTAAGGTACTTCATGTTTATTTTTCCTCTTAAAGAACCCAGTTTAAGTATATAAGTATGGAGTGTAGATGATCTGTAAACCATCACATCAATATTTCAATGGATTTTTTTGTTTTGTTTTGTTTTTTGTTTTTTTTAAGAGAGAAAACTGGATTTGGTATTTACAGATGTTACCTGAAGTTGACATATTGCTGCAATACAAATATCCTATTTTAAACAGAAGTTTTCTAAATATATTATAAAAAAAATCCTAAAGGTCTATTTTTATTGTCAATTGTCCTGAATTTTCCTTAAGACTTCTTCTTCTATCTTGCCTTCTTAATAAAACATTATACAGATCAGTAACCTGACAAAAAAAAAAAAAAAAAAAAAAAAAAAAAGGCAATATATAGGGCACATAGGCTGAGCCTTTGTAGAACTAACATTAAAGCCTTATTTTGTAATTGTTGGTCATAATGCCATTCAGAACTTTCTAGCATTGATGTAGGAATATATACATGCCCAAATAAAGATACACATATCACTGCTTTAATTCATCTATTGTTCTTGTAAGACAAACAAATCTAAGAAAATACTCCTTATTATTATAGAAATACTACATCAAAGACTAACAAAATATCCGAGTCCAAATAATAAGATATGGTCATCGCTTTCAGATTTTACGTATTTCAAACTATTCAGTATTTTCAGGTTTAGACTTAGGAAAGTGAATGTCTTACAACAGATAGATGTCTGTCCATTTTCTTCTTTCTTCTTCTACATTATGACAGATATTGGTAGCACTGCAAATTTTTACTATCAGTAACTGCTCTGAAAGCCATGATCTCTATAATCCTCTTTCTGACCTTTAAATGAATGAAGGATTCATAATACTTCCTAGAAAATCTGGTTTAGGTATCAGATAAGTTGGTAAAGATTATGATGCAGTAACTGGTCAGATCATGAATTGCAGAAAAACATGTTATGAAACTGTTAGACTTCCTCGAGAAAAACAGAAGCTTTTCCATCTGTAGAAGCTACTCTAGTTTTCTTTTTAGCTTGCTTAGTTTCCACACCCTACTTTTGCTCATAGTCCCCTTCGTAAAGCCTTTCCTTTTTTTTTTTTTTTTTTTTTTTTTTTTTTTTTTTTTTTTTTTTTAAAGAGTTCTGTAAAAAAACCTGTTCTACTGGATATCTTTCTAAAGTGAAGACAGAAGACATCTTAAGAAAATAACTTAATGAATAGACATTTTAATCTATAACCACATGGATCAAATAAGATACCTAATATGAACCTAAATGATCTAAGCATTGTTTCTTGGAAAGGGAAAAAGCCCTGTGTTTACTGTTAATCTAGAATTGCAAATGGTGTGTCGCAGGCAATTCCTACATATCTACATATCTGATGATGGATATAATATTAAAATGGACACATCACAAGTTAAAGGATCTAAAGCCCAATTTGAGTAGTTCAGTCACTCAAAGAGCAGCAACATTTTTAGTATCTGTGAAATATGCCAAATCTGTTGGTATGAATGCTACTAAATTACCCATGACAACCTAGTGGCATTTTAAATCTCATCCGCATTTGAGTAAAATCTACTTGTAGGACAGAAAAAGTAGTTTAATCATCACATTCATTCCCTATCTATCCTTCTGCCTTATATTGTCAAAAGTACAATGACTTCACATGCAATCACTGCTGGTCGTAAACCATTAGAAAGCCACCAGTTCCCTTTTATATAGCTGGCTACATTAATGGCCAGACACTATCTCCTGGACACTGCCACAGTGGATGTCCTAAAAGATGATGGAAAACAGAGCCCATTTTTTCCAGTCCTAAACTGGAATGGGATATGGTTCAATCTCATGCAATTTTCTTTTGGTACACTTTTGTAAGGACAGTCATATCTATAGAATTGGCCAAAGAATTACAAGATACAACTGAAACTAGGAGAGACACAAAGTTACAGCTTTCTCTGCCAACACTGAAGAATGTAAATGAAATTGTTTTCCAATGTGGAACTGCAAACTATGATTCTGCAGCATGAATATTTATAACCTAGCCTTAATAATATTGCTGGACTGGGTAACTGATTTATTTGAAAGAGGAAAAAATTGTTTAATTAAATATAATGTTTAAATGGAAAAAGCTCATTATTTAATTCATAGCTAGTATAGCACAACTTTGTTGACTACAGTTTTTTTAGCGTAATATTGTCAGTTTCTCCTGGAGAACATTATAGAATTTATTTTAACAAACTCTGCTTAACAGGTCAATATGAAAATCAAGAATACTTTTTACTCTCTGAAGTCTTAAAAGAAAGGTGCTGTCCTGTATTGTACAGTGCTGTAAATTTGAAAGAGAAATCGCTTGCTCTCTGACTTCAATTCTGTTGCAGACAAAAACTGGTCTATTAAATAATGAAAAGTATTGGTACAAAGTGGAAATTAATGTTTTAAAATGGTATATATTTACCAGATGAAACAGATTGTATTTAATGTATATTAAAAATTTATTTCACAAACAAAGCATGATAAGTTTGTATCTTTAATTATTGTGAAAAGTATGAGTATAATCTTAAATCTGAATGCTAGTATTAGGTTTGAATTATTTACACTGTCCTTGAAACACCAGTATTATGATTTTCAAGGAGGAGCACAAAAATGACTGCCCTTTCAAGGTAATTTTACAGTTTTGGAAAAATACTATGAAAATAAAATTAGCTATTAGTCACCTGTCAGAAAAATATGCGTATGTACATTGATGCAAATTCTCTACATACATTCCTAGATAAATACAACCATTGTTGTGAAGTCTGTTACAACACAAAAGGACTGCACTTTTCAGTTGTACTGGGAAACAACACATTCATTAGGACAAGAATTAAGCTGCTCAGAAAGAAAAGATGTCAGCTACTTCTCTCTCAATGACTTTTCTAAAAAGTATTTGTAAAATCAGACACAGCTACCATCCTTTACTTGTAACCAAATGTTTTAGGATACATCCTGTCCATACGCTTACTCACACCACTGGAGCATATGTGCTGTAAAACAAGATTTTTATTATTATTGTTGGGGTTCTTTTGACGCTTGTTCCAAGCTTTGCCATGTGTACTGCACAATAGATTTTTCAGTTTTTTACCAAGTGTGTTTTGTCAAAAAGGCAGTAACGCCAAGAAAAAGGACAATACTGAAGGTGCATAAGACTGCATATGGTATACATATTTCTAAGCATTTAGTTTAAAAGGCTTCAGCCTGTGTAAACAAAAAACCAGCTTTTTCCTAAGGTGTGTCCGGTGACCCCTTACTAGTATCATGCTACATATACAGTTATACATCACAGGGTCAACTTGCCACATCAGCATAGCTCCTTCAAAAGCAGCAGAAGACACAAGACAGTGAGGAAGCATTTGAGCCAGTCAACAACCTCAGCAAGCCCATCCTGATAAACACACTGAATTAACTGGCACTGTGCAGAAAATCCACTAAATCCCATCAGCCCAGCAGATGAAGCTGTATTAATACTGTGACTATTAAAGGCAGGAGGTTTCCCACTTAATATGGTTGTGTGTCCTATGCGCCCATTCCTGTCTGGAATGTTAATTTTCAGGAAAGTCATGACTTGTTAAGAATTTGTTTGTTTAGTAGGCACAGGGCTTGCTTATGCATGGGAAGTCACTTGAGCCTGATCCATTACGTGACTTCCTAACATGAACTACTGGGAAACCGGCAGTTACACTGTCCTTTGCAGCCTGCTTTTTTTCATTGCAACTGCTTTACTGTTACAGAACCTGCGACTGCTTCCCGGTTTCCAGGTTGATGCTCACAGCGCCACGAAAGAGCCTGCTGAACACAGCCTGGGGAAATTACCTGAGCACACACAGGCAGGCATTGCAGGCACACAGCCCTGCCCCAGAATGACCAGGGGCTCAGCTGTGTGACAGATCAGCATGCTCTTTCTTGATATCGAAGTGCAGATACAGCCTGCAAACCCCTGTTTTCCAGCAACAAAATCCCTGGTCTTGCAAGCTTGCCCTGATTAATTTCCTAGTCAGTAAGAGGTTGCAGGGATCATAAATCAAAGTGCTTTACACTTTGATACATTTGCCTCAAAAGATTGTAATCTCCACAGAGACAGTGTAAATACAAAATATCTATGATACCTGGCATCATAACATGATTGCACACGGTAATGTCAGTAACTCTGTAAAATCCCTGATACTTTAACATGTTAGAAAAACCTTGTTAAGGATACAAAATGAGTTTGTAAAACTTAGGAAACTGAATTCTGTCTTCCTATACAGACACAATATGAAATACTCTTAGATTTCATGATCTCTGATTATCTTTTCTTTCACCTCTTAAGTCAATTCACAGGATAGATTAAATATTCACCAGATAGCATCAACCCTAATTTCTTTTCCTCCTCCTCTCATCCCCCCTATTTAATTTTTTGATACTTCATTTATAAGACAAATCCACTATAAGTCATCTTCTGGTTTTCTTGCATCAACATTTAGTATTTTAATATCTATTGAATGATATAATAAAGCACGTGTCTATATAACTGTAAGCATCAGAGCATGATATTACATGTATTTTAAGTGCAATATAGCTCTTTGACAAGCAAAATTGCACTCACTTTTCATTACACGCTAAAACCCGCTATTTAAGTGTTTACCCATTACCCACTACTTAAGTGTTTCCCATTAAAACCAAAATATTTTTAAATAAAGGGATATTTTAAATTATTCTGATGGTCTATGGAAGACCTTCTTGATCAGTGTAACTGTGACAGTGGACACAGTTGAGAGAAGTTTTATTGGTGGCCCTTTGGACTGAATTTACACTGCTTTTCCCATTTGATACTGACGCAGCTGGAGGTGGATGGAAGAGAACTGCAAGCATTATAATACTTATTGAACAACACGGTTGGCTTTGGAATCATAAAATTTATGAAAAGGAAAAAAAAAAGACTTTCAGGAGCACAGTTCACTTTTAAGAAGCAAAGACTACTCATTATTAATAATCCTTCCTTGTTTCCTTCTTCCCTCATTCCCTTCCTTTCTTTTTGTTACCTTTTAGAAGAAATATGAGAGGGTTTCTTCTCCGTAGTAATTTATTTAGAGAAGGAAGGCATGGAACATTGCCAAGCCATACCCTGGAAATGCCTAGATTTTCTCTTCTATATCATCCCCCCCCAACTGGCATACTAACTCTCTTTGAAGAACTACACTTCCTTCTTAATGTGAATAATCTTAACCTACAAATAAGAAAGAGAGTGTGAGTGAGTTCTGTCAGGAAGTCACTTACTTCTCTCTCCAGATTGTCTCCTGCCCATTTCTTACAATGAGGGTGAGGGAGTAAGCAAATGATAGCCCTCCCACTCCCTGCTCAAAAAAAAACCCACAAAAAAAACTGTTGTAGGTTTTCATAAACAGTTAAATATTTTTTTCCAATCTTACTTTTTACTATTTTACTATTTACTTTTTACTATTCTACAATCTTACATGTACTATTTTACTATTTCCTACTATCTCTCCCTTGTGGAGAGCTTCGTAGCCTAGACAAACATTAAAATACCAAAATGTCATTAGTTGTAGCTAAGAAATTGTAAACCCATATTGTACAACATCAGGTGAAACTAATTTTGCAGACTGACTACCAGCAAGCCTTACAGGAGTAAATTGCAAGCACAGTCTCAATACTTAACGAGACTACATTGATTTTACTTGCAAACATTTTCTGCGGTGCAGTCTTTAACACCCTCCCAGCCTGATCCAAATCTTACTGAAGTTAATGGGAGTCTCTCCACTGACTATTATAATTCTTTGCTTTAAATCATTCCTACAGCTCACAAATTTACCATATCTGACCCTAAAGTTTTAATATTCCCACTTTTCCCCTTTTAAAGAACTCGATGAACTAAAAGCAGACATAAATTGGTGAAACATGTGCTCTTAACCAGTAATTAGAATGTTCACTCAAATTTCCATATTTTTATTTACAGAGAGATCTGCCATCTCAGTACATTAGACTGTATTTACAAATGTAAATTTAAGAAATACATTCTCTTCTCATTCTTTAAATTTAATTTTTCTTGCATCAATCAGGCTTATTAAGAGAAAGTATCATTTTATTGGTGCTTTAGTAGAACTGATTCAAAAGCAAGGACTATGTTTACTGGACCAGATTTTAGGATATTTTATGTTACTGTAAATTTATTGACTTAAGCACGGATGTACCAGTTTATACCAGCTAAGGTGTCTCTCATCAGTCTGGCTACAGACTTCCACGCATTAGTAAATGAAAAAATAAAAGAATTGTGTTCCGAAATGTATGCATGTTTCAGACTTTTTTAACTTCCCAGAGGATGCTCTTTTGATAACTGATCCATAATGATTTTTAATCTTCATCACATGGAAGGATGAACATAGAACACTGCCTATATTCTTTGGCATTCACCTGACATAGACAAAATAGCTCTAAAATGTCAATTTACATGTAGTTAACAGTTACAGACTTCTGACTTGTGCTTCGACCTGGACGTGGGAGGCTCCTAGTGCCATCTTCAAGCATTTTGCTCACTGATACAAAACTGGTAAGAATCTCCCTCTCAGCAGATCATCTATCTACAATTCATATTCTTTCGTTAACCAAATTCCTGCTTAGGGAATGATCCAGTGTTAATGATCATACCTTTTGAAAAAAAGTAAAGGAATCATAGAATCATAGAATGGTTAGAGTTGGAAGGGACCTTGAAGATTATTGAGTTCCAACCCCCTTGCCATGGGCAGGGACACCTCCTACTAGAGCAGATTTCTCAAAGCCCCATCAAAGCCCCCCATTTAAGCCTGGCCTTAAATACTTCCAGGGATGGGGCATCCACAACTTCTCTGGGCAACCTGTGCCAGTGCCTCACCACCCTCACAGGAAATAATTTTTTCCTAATAACTAAACTTATTTGCCATCTGATGAGAAAAGTTAGATTATGGTTCACTTAATTAATTTCAGTTAGGAATGTGAGGACACAACCAAGGCAACTGAGGCTAAGAGCAACCAAAAAAGTGAAAACAGAATAGGTAAATATCAGAATACAATTAAATTGCATGGAAAACTAAGATATCTCTGAGAGAAGAAGAATGAACTATGAAATGAAATTAAATAGTCTATAGACTGGGATCAAAAGACCCACAAGACAAGTACTGTATTGAAAGGCCAAACAAACAAAAAAAAAAGGTAGCTGATACATACAGTTGATCGATGAAGCCCTGCAATGGAATGGCGAATGCAAGATGAAGGAAAGCAAAAAGATGTAACTCAGATGTAACTCAGAAAGCTGAGTACAATAACAGACATAAAGAGATAAAGATCAAAGAAAGGGACAAGGAGAAAGCATATCTTGAAGGACTAGGATCAAAGAATGAGGCATTAAAGGGATGACATTAAAAGGCAAAGGATTAGCCACAGCTCAATTGGAAAATTTAGCGACATCTAGAGGTAAAGATGTTTTAAGAAGAAATAACAAAACATTTTCCTGAGTAACTTCCATGCTAATATTAAAATATGGAATGGAATAGTAGATTGAGGCAAGTCAGTGAATCAAAGACACTTCAGCTGGGTTATCTGAGTGGGAAACAAATTCAAAACTGAAAACTTAAACTTTAAAAAATGATAGGGAAACTATTATGATAAAACTTATATTGCTGAAAAATACCCAAGGAAGATAGTTTTAGTGACTAAAGACTGGGTCTGTAAACCATGTCATACTAAAGGAAAGAATGGATAAGTTTCAAAAACCAGGAAGAACTGAATAAGATCCCTTACTAACATCACTCATCTTTTACATTGCTATAGTTTCAGGAACACATTAAAAATGAAGAAAAAAGGAAAAGGATTTAAAAAACTATGAAATGTTCATATTTAACATGTCTATATCATTCAGTGTTTTCCCTAGTGGCCTTTACGTTCACACTGGGTAGTGTATTTTAAATTTAGGGCAAGTCTTCTGCTGGAGGTCAGGTTTTTTATTTCATATTATGGCTCAACTCAATGTTCAGTTTGGCTGCTTTGCTGAGTAAACTTCTGCTAAGAGTACTATATGTTGTCACTGTTATAAAAATATGTTGCTCGTGGATATATAAGGCATAGAATTCCTCTATAAATGTCTCCTTTGCTAGAGGTGTTGAAAATGCGTCCCAGTTTGTGAAAAACACAGCTGCTTTCCTTGGGGTTTCAGAATGCTCATAACAAATAGAATTTTTTATGAATTTGTGAGAACACCCTAAGGAAAACAGCTGCATTATTACAGAACCCATGAAGTTTCAGATGAGTCTGAACTATTGTATTTTAAAGGACTTCTACTTTAAAGCCTTTTTAGTTCCAACTCATATAATTATTTTATTTTGTTTCTAAAAAGCTATTTTAAAGGAATACATGGAGGTGATTATTTCTTGTTGACTGGGAGAAAACTGCTAACACCAAAAGACCTTGACTGTTGATCTCAGAATATGCTGCACACAAAAGATAGTGGTGGTTTGTGCTGTTAGGTATTATTTCCTGCCAAACACTCAGTAATTGGACTGGGAAAGAACTGATTCAAGAGGTCGTACAGATAGATAGAATCATCCTTCAACTGTTTCACTAACATCTATGTACACAACTAAGTCAACGGATTCAAGGCTCACTTCATGGCTGAAGTCCCTTGTAGCAAAGTCTTTACTGAGAGTTCTCTATGTGGAATACTTGTTACCTTCTTCTGTAGCGCCTACATAAAGTTTTACTGAAATAATTGGGGAAATCAGCCTTCTGTTTTTCTAAATGCATATTTATTAACAGAGCAATGAAACTAAGATCTAGGACATTTGTACTTCAGTTGCGCTCTGCTTTTTGTGTGACTTTTTCAGATTCACTAGCACGTCCTTTATGCCTAGGTGTTTGCACCCAGAGGAACAAGAGAATGTTTCTAATCATCTTCACTTGAGATGAGCACACCTCAGAGAAAGACACTGAGACAAGACTCACTAAGCAGACTCTTAGGAGTGCAGGAGGTACTGTATCTCTGCTACAAAACCCTTGTCAGGAATTGGCATTGGACCGTACATGAGGATGGTTGCTTGTATTTACAGAGCTACACAAAAAACTCACTGAAGGAGGAAGTGGGGGATCACATTGCAGAAACATTCCATACTTTGGATTCTCAAAGCCATCATTTATAAAGAATTTGCAGATTATGCCAGTAAAGAATGCTCCAGAAATTTAAAATAGTCTTTGCAGCATGGAATTATTTCTACAAAGTTTTGAAAGGAATGGTATTTGTCTTAAACAGGTAGCCTACTACTTAAAAAGTTTACACCTCTGTCTATAAATCCAGAAACTCTCTATTGGCACAAGACAAAGGATGATAGTGAAAAACGATAGTGAAACCACTTCTTCGTAAAATATGTACTAAAATACACCTGACAAGATTATGATATGGTAATTATAGGCTATAAACAACATAAAAAATAACAAGGAAATAAATTAAGTAAATAAAGTGTTATTTTGTTTATATACTGCTTATTTATTACTTTCCAGGCAGCAGGAGAATTAAACAGCTCTAAGTCTCTCTGCCATGGCAGACATGAAACTTATTCAAGAACAGTGGTCCTGAGTCTGATCTTTAAAATGGAGTCAACTATAAATCATCTTGCGCTGTTACAAAGTTTGGCATCATATGGCCCTGTCATACTGAGGTGTTAATTTAATCAGTCTGATATCAAAACATGGCTCAAAGGAGTATGCATTTGTATTTGGCAGGCACATTTCATAACTTCCATAGGTGAACGTTCCATGACCTAAATGACTACTGTAATTCAAAGCCTTTTTTTAGCATGTTTCTTTCTACTCAGCAATACATTATTTTGTAAATCTGACAGTGCAGACTATTTTTCTGTTCCTTATGCTTTTACACTGAGAAATCCCAGAATGGTTCTAGGTTGCAAAATTCCTAGAAAGATTCTAAACAGAAGAATTCTTGGAAGGGAATATGATGGGCAAATGCCTAGAAAACATTGGAATTTTCCCAGAAAGGTCCTAGATCAAGGAATTCTTGGAGAGTATAAACAAAAACTAATCTTAGAAAACACTAGAGAACTGTTAGAATGGTTCTGCACAGAAAAATTCCTAGGAAGCTGTTTTAAAATTCAATAGGAAATTCCTCAAAAGTACACTGAAATTCCTAGAATGGCCATTGAATGTCCTGTAAAATTTCTAGATCAGTGAAATTTCAGAAAGCACAGTAAACTTCCTAGAAAACAGAGAGAAATTCTTGGAAGCCATAAATAGGCTCCTAGAAAGTGGAGTAACATGTATATTATATATTTTATATTTATATTTTATATAAAATATATAATTTTATATATAGTGGGTAAATATATATTAGAAAAGGTTTAAGACTCAAATGGAACCACCCTCAAAAGCATTTTATTAATTTTAATGAATTGAAATGCAGAGAGGCTAAATGATTTATTTAAAGTGGCATAGTGCCTTGCCAGGGTGGTAAACAGCAGCTAGCAGCTAGCTGCAAAAAAAAATTGCTTTGAGAGTGCTAAAACCAAAATCCAATGCAATTTCATGACTGTCAATCTTCAGGGGAAATAATTGTTTAATTTGGGGTACAGATGGGGATGATCTCGTGGTTCTGGTAGGAGATTTTGCTTTTCTCACATGTGTCTGCAGGCACTATGGGACTCTACCTTCTTCGTATATTAAGAATAAATAATGCCAGGTAGGCAATATAGATTAGCCCTTGCTCACCCAGAGATAATAATCTGTTGCTGCTATCAGCATGAACAATATAATTTATGCATTTTAAAGCTCACTGTATTTTCTCATATTAAAAAAAAAAAAAAAAAAGAATAAAAAAAAAGCCCAAAAGCTTATGTGCTGAAAAAGTCAGCACAGAGCCCAACTTGCTAGACTACAAATTTAAGACAAGAATGCACTTTCACTGTTGCAATAGATATTGCTAAATTTCCAAATTGTGTATCTTCTGAGGTTCTAGCATAGCCCACGGAACTAGGCAGGTCTGATGTTCCAGGATACCCTAGGCAGGTCTGATGTTCCAGGATACCCTAGACACTGTTTAAGGCTCTGGCTCTATCATTTTCTGTCTTTTTACAGATCTGCAATTTTTAAAACCCTCCATTTATGACCAAAATTCAAGTTGAAGACATTGGTGGATCAGCTAGCATTCAAATATATAAGCTTGCAATAAATTTACAACTGCACAGCACTGAGAGCCATGTCATACATTGTCAGTGCTTTTATATCTTCCCTCTCTGGTAAAGATATAGAATTCATCTTTAAGTCCTTGCAACAAGATATACTTTATTTCATTTAAAATAATACCCTTTTATGCCTGAGTAATTTGTGTGGAACTGCGTATTTCTTTAAATCTGATGAACTGTATGCATAACAACACTGAAAATTCTCACTATATTAAAAATTTCTATAGATTTTGTAAAGATATAATTAAATTTCACTTCTTGATACGTTTTGTACCAAAGGAAGAAAATATACAAACCCACATGCAAATAAATTTAAATGTAGCCATTTTGCAAATCATTTTTGTAGAGAAGCTATGCATTGATAGACCTCTACACCAAATGTGTTGATCTATTATTGGATTTTTCAGAACCTGGAAATACCATTTTTCAAGCACAGTTTAACTGTGTCATTCTAGCACAGTTAAATTGTTTCCATTTAACTTTATCAAGTTGGACGTTAATGTTTTAATTACAGGATATGATTTTTTTTTCAATGTTATAATAATAATGTAAATTTATTTGTTCAGTCTTTCAATATTCTTGTTTTATTAATTACTTGCTGAATGTTTCTGAAATTCATATTCTAATCCAGAAATATTGTTCACTCTTAGCTTAACAGCTGGCATTCAATTTGGGTTTGTGTATACCATGAAATAGTCAATTAGGTGATCTAACTGGTAACTGGAATTTCTAGTTTGGCAATTTATCTATTAAATATAGGAGTGTGATATATATAAACAGAAACATAACATTTATATGCATAAAATTAATATATTTATTGTAATATCTCTCTATACACACAATATACGTATGTACATATTGTACATAAAAACCTTTCCGCTTTCTTTACATATGCTTCTATAGGGATCCCATAATATAAAACTTTATGTACTCACATATAATTTTACAAGAATATTCAGCATATTCCAAGTGACGAGTAGAGTATCAATTATTAGACTGGAATAAAACAGAGGTACATGCCTGAACTGGAAGCATCAGGACGGGAAACCTGTAGAGTCTTCCAAATCAGGATCAAAGCCCTCAGTGCATGGCTAGTTGGCCTGGGCAGTTTGCCCACTCTAAATATCTGGAAAGTAACCAAGTGTCCTGCGTGACTGATTTCCATCATAAATGTCAATTGATTCAACACATTACAGTAGAAAAATCGTCCTTTGACTTTTCTGTATCTGTGAATCAAATAGAAGGATTTGGTAAATGCTCTATACCCACTGTCTGCACAGTTTCACCACAGCTCTGAATATCCTCAGCCTTGTTTCTTTTTGTGTGTGTGTTTTTAGATTCTGTCCCAGTACATAATTCAAACAGTCACTGAATCACTGAGCCTGGTAAAGTTGGTGTAGCAAGTGAAAGCAGTTTGTTAGAAAAAAATAACTAGGAGGGTAAGAGAAACATTTTTTTTTTTTTCCTCCTTCTTCTTTCATACCAGGTATTCCTCTGAAAATTTCCCCCAAAAGTACTCTTGAGATAAAAATCCTCCTAAATAATAGTATTGTAAATTTATGTCTATATATAGCTTCTTTACTTCCATAACAGGTCAAATCGAAACTTAAACATCCCTTTAGAGAAATTCAGAAATAATGAATAAAGGCAATAACAAAATTAATTGCATTTTACATGTTAACATTCAAATTGCCATAAAGCTTCTAAATTAAGAGCTGATTAATATGAATGAGGGCTACACTGTTGCTATGGGAATAGAAATGGCATAAATCTATACAAAAAAGTACACTCACAACTCCCAATGCCATTCTACCAGTCTGTCTAGCCCAGCTACAGACAAAACTAGACTGTAGAATTAATTCACACCATGAAATTTATCTTTGGAACTAAGGTCATATTTAATTCACAATGAAGTTAGAGGACTGCTTATAGACTTCAGTGGGATTCCCAAACACATGTAACCGATTTAGGAGCGCAGGTCCCTTTGGCTTTCAAATGCAAGTCATGATCTAAGTCACTTGGCCATTTTTTGTACTGACCTTCAGTCATACTTAGATCAGGCCCAAGAGAAGATAAAAAGCAAAAAAACTCTCCACCCCAAAAAACTGTGTAAGTAACCAAAATCAATTGGAGTCTACTATCTGTTTTCCTGTTTAGTTACAGATTATCTTTTACATTTTCAAACATCAAAAGTAAATTGACAGCCCTGCAGGCAGAGAATTGCTGACATACTTATGAGCCAATCACCGGTTTCAAGCAGATCTCATACTCCCTAAAGGCTTTTATTCATATGCCTTGGATAGGATGAGATAAAGGATCTTGTAATTTTTGAGGAATATCTTATGCTTGGGTTACACAAATTCTATAATTTTTAACTTTGTTTATGCATTATGAATATAATGTCATATTATGTTAATTCCACTGTTTATTTTAAAATATCCCAGCAATTTAACAGTGAACCAAAAAGCACACCAAATTGATAAAGACTTTGCTTCTATGGTGTAAAGTATTCTTTTTCAAAAAATTTCTTAAACAGAACCTAGTTAGCAAGGCAGCTCCAGTGAGTCTTAAATTTATAATATTTTGGGAAAGAAAGGAAAGAAAGGAAGAATGGAAGAAAGGAAGAAGAATCTTTCTTTGTTTTTTGGTTGGTTTTTTTGTTGTTGTTGTTGTTAAATGTATATATAGGGCTCAGAATGAATTCTTGTTCAAAAGTGTTTACGATACATAATACATTAGTGTTGAAAAGAGAAAAAAACATAATTGATGTACTTCAAAACTACACTTCTCAAAAAAAGAACTGGTCACTTCAAACCATTCTCATTTTCTTGCCTAACTGTTGCTCACAAACCCATCAAAATTTATTTTCCCAAATTAAAACAAAGGCAGGAGGAGGCTGTGTCAGTTATTGCCTCCTAATAGGTCTCAGTGGATAATAAGGAAGTGCAATATTTCCCCCTTTTTGTTCATGTAGGACTGTAAGCTCACTTTTGATTGAATGGTAGGAAGTTTCCTGAAAGAAAGTTGGCAAAATTTCATCTTCATAAAAAAGGCTGACTAGTGGTATCGAAAACAGGAATCGACAGCAAATGGTTTCAGCCCAAGAAGTTCATACCAACACTCAGTCCACACAGTCCATCAGAAGTAAATTAGTGTGAAACCAATAGATTCTCTCTTATTTTTTATGTCCCTTCAGTATGATTTCTCTTTAGTCTCAAAGAAGAAATTACTACAATTTAGTTTTTCTATATATTGTTATTTCCACCTTGGTCAGTATTGATGCTTCATGTAAGGATTCAGTAGTTTGTAGACATTATTTGGAGTACAACAGATGGGTTAGCTTTATGTAAACATATCCTTATAAACAAAACTTCTGTGGTAGCAGGAAGGGAGAACCTTCCATTGTTCACTACCAAAGGTGACACCTGATATTTTTGGAAAAAATCTAAGATGCTGCAGAAACTCTGATGCTGATGCAAAGAAACCTCAAATCCACAAAATAAGCAAATGAAATCTTGACAAATTCTGGTCCACACGCGTGCTTTATAAAAGACAGGGACAAAGTAATGAGCTAATTTAGTAAGTTGCAGTTTGCTTGATCCAGTAACAGAGAGGAGAGGAAGCTTCAAGGAAACTCGTAAGCAGAATGAGGAAATGATTGGGATAGAAGCCCAAAATTGAAGTGCTTCAATCTTTGTATTTAGAGAATGATATAATCCAAAGGCAACATACTCTGCTTCCAAGGATCTCTATTAAGACAGGAGGGGAAGCCTGCCACTCCCTAAAATAATTCTTTTCAGTCTGTCATAATTTATGTGAAAGACTGTAAGGAAAGTTCAGGCTCAGTGATCAGAAGCATACATGAGTTATGGTCCCCACTAGTGCCCTTGCTGGCCTTAATTTAACGTGGCCTCACAGTCACATTCTCCCAAGCACTTAACTTTTAACTGTCCACCTTAAAAAATAGAGCAATTAGTGATACGAAGGAAAAAAGAAGAGAGAATGACTACATTCCTGAAACATCTGGAGGAGAGGCCTCTACTTAAGGATATTTGCAGACAGTGGGATGCCTCAAAGAAAGAAAAAAACCCTATGGCTTTGATTTATAAGAAAACAAAATTTTTATCAAAACAGATTTTCTGACTTGAATATAGTCCTTCATATTAAGAATCATAATACAAAATGTGTTTACAAAGTTCTACCCCTGAAGAGGAGTTCTGACTTTTGATACATATTTTCCAAAACTTATGAAACGATACTACTGAATAGAATCACATTTAAAAACAGGAAAAAGTTTGTTAAATTTCATTCCCTGCACATGCAGGGTTTATTTTTCACTAAAATATACTTGTCTAAGCTAAATTTAGAATTTAGCATTTCCACTACTCTTCTAGAGTAATTCTACAGCTATGTTTTGTGATTTTTTTATAGCATACTTATAACTTTCCATTATTAGTTTCCATCTGGTTTTCTTCCTATGTGTCACTCTTATTTCCACTTTCTTGGTGCTTCCCTGAGTTCCATCCAAATTTTCATTATCCTTTTGACAGGCAGCTACCAAAACAGTGTGAATCAGTCCGCGTATGGTGGCATGCAAAGGAAGCTACATAGTCCTATCCCGTGCTTCCTGACAATGCATCTCTCAGAAATTGACTGGGCACCTGAAACTTTCTGTTCCTTTTGAAATGTACCTCTTTGTCACTGTTGATAATATTGATGTGAACATGCAACAACTAAGATTATAGCATTACATGTGTCACTATCACTTACTTTTGTTATGTCCGAGAGCTCCATCAGTTGACATCAATTAATATGAATAGAACCAAACCACTGAATGATTCCACATTATTTATTTTCTGGTCAATAAAGAGACTTATGTAAATATATGCTGATATGATTCCCCTGACGTTAAGCACAGTGCAAAAATCTCCACAGTTTAGCCTTGACTATGTCGACTAATGAAGAAAATTATGCTTGTATTGCTGTGGAAATTCAGAAATTCTTAAATGAATTGGGTTTGTTCTTTTGGTCAACTACTATCTGGAAAGAGAAGCCCTAAAATTATGATATTAAATATCTAATTCTTACAGGTTTTTCAACTAAGAAATACCTGGACTGGACAAGACTAAACTGATTTCATTTAGAATTTTCATTTTCAGCGAATGCAACTAACTGCATTTTTGTAACACATTTTTGTTTGAATAATCAGAACATTTCCTGCATTTTGTCCCCATAAAGTTTGGCTCTAGAGACAAGAAAAAAAATATACGCCCCTTTTATTTTTTGTGTGCTCAATCTCAAAAACATTTTCTTCAGAATACTAGAAACGTAGGGTTTTATCATAACTGTCTTTTGGGGTTGCAAATTGTTAACATCTGCCTTTTAGTATCATTTTTTACAATAGTCTGCTCTCTAGATATCCTGTTAATGACTGTAATTTTATAGTCAGCTGCTATCTGTCAAGGTAGTTTAAAGGTCATTTCTTGCTATATATTAGAGAACCGCATGTAGAAAGTTCTTTACAGCAAACAGAGCTTATGTTTGGATTTGCTTTGTGTTTGAAAACAGAGAGTTCAGCAGCTCCATGTAACACTGATCTTTCAATTTCATTCTCCTTTGTTGCTTGATCTTTGGTCATACACTTTTCTATATATGTTTTTTCAAGCAACAGCTTGCTACTTCTTTTGTTATCTCTACTGTACTCATAAGACATTTCTTGCTCATCTGTAACTGATAACACTGTTAAAACAGAGTTGTACATTTCTCACCCACCTCTCCCTTAGTGATCTCATTTTCTTGAGTTTTTAATTCAGTTACAAATGTCAATGGGCACATGCAATCTTTCCACGGATATTTAGAAATGTTATGTTATAAAGAAAATGAAGGAGTATACGTATTTATATCTTTGTTTATTTGTATTGAATTAATCCATTCTACAGTGGCTAAAAGAATGATTGCATATTTGGAAACACCTGCCATTTGCTCTATCCCAGCTATTCACTAGTATGACTTAAAACAGAAAGACTGCATTTCCTCCCTGTCTAAAAATACGCAATGTAATGAGAATACATTTAATTTCTTTTAGACGAAAGGCAGCCTTAGATAAGTGATCTAATTCACGATTGAGGAACACTTAGCTGAAGGAATCATAATACTATGCTATTCCTCTTGGAAGCTGAAGATATCCCATGGAGTCATAGAATTGCTGAGGTTGGAAGGGACTTCTGGAGATCATCTGACCCAAACACCGGCTCAAGCAAGTCGTCTGGGTTGCTCAGCATCTTGTCCAGTTGGGTTTTGATTATATTCAAGGGTGGGGACTCCATAACCTCTCCAGTGTTCAATCTCCTTTCTAGTAAAAAAGTTTTTCTTATGTTTAAACAGAATTTCCTGTATTTCAATGTTGTGTAGAGACTCACAACAATTTACATTTATGCATTAATCTAAACTGCAGTCAATAATAAACTAGGTTTATTGTAAAATACAGAAACTGAGAGTTGAATAAAGTTTATTCAGTTTAACTTTAGTTCCTTAAGCCTTATCAGCAGGGGAGTAAACTAGCTGTCCACTCTTCAGTGGAACAGAAGAACTAACCTGATCCCTTTGTGCAGGAATAGAAGGTTGCATCATATAGCTGAAGGACATGGCAAGAAGTACTGCTGGATTTTCTTTTGTTTTTCTTAAAATCCAAAACCACACCAATCAAACAAAAAAAAACCAACCTAAAAACTACATTACATTTCTCCTAAAATTTGAGTACCTGGTTCACAGCTGAAAAATTGATTACTTTCACTCTTCTAGAATAAGCTCTGTGTTCTCACAGAGGCTGATATAGCAAGTTGAATCCCAGTCACCACAGCAGAGAAGGAAGGAAGGAGAAGGTTTGATCCTATTCAAAGCCTCAGTGGGCATTCTCAGGAAACTAGGTTGAATTGGAGTTTGTCCAAAAGAAGATGGTGTTGGAATCACCTATTTCCTTCAGGTTAAAATCCTTAAGGCGAGGCTATATCTCTGCTCTCAAGAAGACAGTGGAAACGATTGAATCCAGACTTCTTGCTGTTGCATTTACTTCTATTTAAGTAAGGTCTTAATCATCACAGCTATGGGATTTTATAGCTTTAAATTCTGTCTGGAAGTGGTGCTGCCTTGTAACTTGCTTTGTCCTAAGTGCTTCATCTTGTCATCTTCATCAATCCCTCTAGTTTAGATGCTGAAGCTGGCCTGTCTAGGCTCCCTTTTAATGGTCAAAGGAGTGAACAACTCCAAGGTAATTATTTGTATAAACTTCTGTTCTGATCTGCTCTCTGAAGGAGCTTCTCTTTCTCCATTGCTTACAGAAATAATGTGAGAAGATTAGCAAATTAAATTTGTTAGATTAACTTGTTTCTTCCCGCTCCTTGTCCTTAACTCAGGCCAGTGGATTCCACTAAGGAACAGACTGTCCAGAGAAATTGTGGCTGTCCCTTACCTGGAGGTGTTCAACACCAGGATGATGGGGTTTTAAGTAACCTGGTTTAGCAGAAGATGTCCCTGCCCATTGCAGGGGGTTTGGAAGAAGATGATCATTAAGGTCGCTTCCAGTCCAAACTATTCTATGAGACTGTTATTTGTGCATATAAGTAAAATGTTGCAATACTGAGATTTACATTCTATTTTTGGTGTTAGCTATGACCCTCAGAGCATTAGTTTCCCTTCAATATGCAAACTTTACAGTAAGCATGTTTGCAACCGTGAAAAGCAGGATGCTGGCAAATCTGTTTGTGCAGGGTTCCACAAACCACCAGTCTCATAAATTCCAGATTCTACAGCTAAGTAAAGCTCTTTATGAGTGGCATGACTGAATAGAAGGAGAGAAATCTTTACCTTTTGAGAGAATACTTAATAATTTCTGTTAAAAGACTCATAGAAAAAGTCTATGTAGACATGGACATAAAAATACTTCACAACTTAAAAAGAAAGATACTCCCATTATAGAAATGCTTCTATTGGAATGAAAATTGTTTTCACAGACAATTTCTGAAGGAAAAAAAGACACCTTTGAAGACATTCACCATGGTAATCTAAGGCAAGTAATATGAAGGCAGAAAAACCATAGAAGAAACCTGGTTAATTTCTTACTGGAAATTTAAGCGACTGACTAAATCTTTCAGTGGAACCGACATGAGTAGTATGCAGAATTCCTTTCCTAGTGTTTGATTGGAAATGATGAACAACAGTAGGTTTTGCATATTGAAAGTAATGTATGCAGGAGTTGCTGCTCTGGGACTAAAATGAATTCCATAAAATTGTTCACTTGTTAGCTGAATGGCATTAATGACTGACCTTCTTAATCCATATTCAGAAACTCACAGATTAGAAAGGTCATCTCTAACTGCCACCACCTATTCATATGTATATTCTACATCACACTGACAAATGAGGTTGTTGTCTTCAGATTAATAGAAAACCACTAACAACGACATCATTATTTGCGGGAATTCACTGTCTTGAGAATGATACAAATCTTTGCATGGTAATGAGTATTTGAATATTCCTTGCAATAGCAGTTACAATCTGCAAAACTCACTCAATGGAAAGTTGCAGAGTTTTGTATCATATAACATTCCTAGTAAAACGACCAACTTCCAAATGCAGTGTTTTATTAGCCATTTAGGGAAGAAATACCCATTAAAATGTATCATTTGGATATACAGTATTAACCAACTCTTAGTAAAACTGAGCTTTTGCCTTTAATGTAGACTTCAGTTTAGTGAGGCATAGAATTTAAAGAATAACAAACAAACATATCCTGAAGTTCACTACATTACTTGATACCGTTGATTATTTTACAGGTAAACTAAAACAAGTTGCAAAAATCAGGCAATAACAATAGATTTAAGTTATTTCATTAAGTGTCCTATATACTGCTTTAAAATACCAGAAGCAAAGCAGCACAATATCAACAATTTTGATAAAATCTGAGCAGCTCTAGTAGATAAAATAAGTCAAAAAATGATGATATCTTTTAAACACTTGTACTACAAAGGCCGATTAAAAGCAGATGTTTATATGTGAAATAAGCTTTCCTAATAACTAGCCATTGGGTTACCAAAATTGAATCTTCCGTGGCATGAACTTGGTAGAAGTTTTTTTTTAAGCATAAGAACGGGCTGTTGTTTATTGATATTTAACCCGAGAATGATAAACACCTTGAAAAGCATTAACTCAAATTCTGTAGTCTGAATATTGGGATGGGCACTAACAGAACCAACTAGAAACAAATATAGTTCAGAATAAAGAGAAGATTTCTCACCTAGAAGTATATTATTCTACTGAAGGAAACAGTGGCCTTCTGCCTCCTGCATTTAGTCACATGAAACAGTCTCCTAAATCTGAGAATCCTTTGAGCATCAGCTTTGCTCATCAAGCACACAGTGATATTTGTCATAAGATGAGTCATAGAAACTAGGATATATGGTTTGGTGGACAGGATTTGCTCTCCAAATATTGAATNTTTTTTTTTTTTTTTTTTTTTTTTTCTTGTGGATTCAACGATTCTGTAGCAAAACTTGGATATTAAACCCAGAGTAAAACAAGAATATACAAATTCAAGACTAAGGCGGCACTTTCTTTGCTTCTTTATCAGAATTTCAGTGTAGCATTGCCAGTTAATAACTGTAGTAAAATAATGTTGGAGAACATACTACAAATGTAGAATACCATACACACTGCCACTAAACATTTGGATCATATTCAGCACATCACAGCACCTCCTTCCACAGAAAGTAATGATAATTAACTACATACATGGTGCTCTACTGATGAATTATTATATAAATCATAATTTTCATATGTAATTCTTACTTTACATAGCTGTGCTTTCAATTTAGTTGTTATATTGTATAGTTATATTACGATGCAGTACTTATCATGGACAAAGCCTTCTTGTTGATATGTACTCATAGGCACAGGATGAAAAGCCAGTCCTCATTTGACTTTTGCATTAAAGACAACACGTATTGGGTTCTAGAATTGCTCTTACCAATTGCATTCTTCCAGTGTTTAATGGACACTTTACACTGAGGTGTCTTCCAGTGGCATTGGTCTCCCTATTATTTTTCTTCTCCTGGTCTCTCCTCCAATAACCACATTGTGCACCCTGGAACTTAAAAAATGCCATTTGCCTTAGATGAGGTGGACTATAAAGCAGCTGAAAATGCTAAACAACTTGTACATACAGAAAAGAACTTCAGCCAGTCCCTGTAACTTCTAGTTACTTTGGAATCACTGGACGATGTTAGCAGGCAATCAATACAGCTGGAGCACTGAAGTTGAAGGAAACTGTAGTTTTACTTTTTCCTAAATTATTTCTCTAATTACCCCTACTTTTGACAGAAACCATGTGAATACATTGAATTAAAAAGTATCCAACTTCTAGGATATTTCTCTTTGTTTAAGCAGTACCACATGATCTACTGTATATTTTTAAGCCGTTTTATGCACAATACAAAGTCACTTTGGGGCTTTTTAACAAAATATTAGCTATTAATGAAAGATCTTCCTTTACATTATCACCCTTCAACAGACAACAGAGGGTGGATATTTTCTGTGCCCACAATCCTTAAGTTGAGGCTTAACTCTGCTCTGCCTACCCCAAATCTGACAATCACAATCATCATTTACAAAGTTAATTGCTTAGTTGAGAGTTGACTTCCAATTACTTTTTTTGAATGTCTAAGTGACTCTGCTGAAACTACTATATATTGACAACCAGTGATAGAAACAGAAAAATATATTGCAGCATTATTTTTTCCTAGACTGATTATCACTTCAAAATATCTAGCATTAGTTGGGAAAAGAGTGCTGTTGATAGCTCCAGTATGATCTATCTTCTCACAGCATATACTAACATATTTCCCAGAGAGATATTTCTATTGCAAAGAGTTTACTTTTTTTTTTTTTTTTTTTTTTTTTTTTTTTTCAGTTTTATTCCAGGAGCTTCAGCTTTGTCCAAACCCACAGTCCTGGGTCATGTTATATTATTACGCACTTTTTTCTCCCCTGGAGCAAAACAATCTGGTTGAAACATGAAATGTTTGTTGTATGTTCCTGTGAAATTGTTTAGGTGCCAAGCATAATCCAAACTGCAGCCTTGAGAAAGACTGTTTCCCAAATGGGATGCTGACCATGCTTAAAAATATGCCGAGTAACAGAACCTGCCAGATCCCTGCTAATCTATCAAGTTTAGGAAAATACTGGGCATAAGCCACCTCTTCTAGAAATTATTCTGTGGTTTGTGGTAGAAAAAAGTTATCCACCCCCTCTCTTAATTCTCCTACATTATTCTGTCATTTTCAAAGAACTTTCCCTTACAGCCTCTGTTTGGATAAGAAAATATTTCCTAAGGAAATTAGTGGTGGGATAGGTGTGATCTTTAAGCTCCATTTGGTGTCCCAGTGACAGCTTTCCTCAAGAGAACACAAGCTGTCCGCCTGTCTCCATTCCCCCCCAACCCCCGCAACTCTTTGAATAAGATTATTTTAACCTCATACTATTTTTTCTCCTCTGGAAGGGTCACAAACTGCATCTTCTTCCACTTATTTTTCACTTGTGTACTATAAAGACAAATTTGGCTAATGGAGACCACATCATGATACTAAACTCAATCCTTCACTCATATTGCAATCTGTGGCTTAAACTTTAACATTAATACAACTGGTTGTGGCATAATGCTGTTCCACACACAGTCTCCAAGTAAAAGTCAGCTTTCTGTTTGCATTCAGCTTGATTATTTCTGTGGAATGGCAAAATATTTTCCAGAGAACAGAGACTAGAATATGTTTGTAATATTTTTTCTTATTCCAATGTGACCTCAGCTTTTAAAAAAATGTTTCAAGAAGCATAAAACCTAAACATCACAGGCACAATAAGCAAATACTCTCAATAATCTTATTGCATTTAGTGATGTTATTTAAACATGGCTAGATGGCTGCTAGAAAATTTCTGTGTATCCAGAAATAAAGTTAAGGAAAAGAAAAACGCTTGTAGTTGATTTTTATGTTAAGATGACTCTAACTCTTACAGAACTAAATTTGATTCAGTGTTACAATAAATTGCCTGAATTCATTCCTATGCTAATAGTAAATTAAGCCAGAAACTATCTGAACAGTGTAAGGATTTACCAACCTAGTTAACTGTCACATGTATTTGGGAAATGAAAGAATTTCTTAAACCTCCTTCTCCAAACACCCAAAAAGGTCTTTATTTTAATTCTTTCACTGCATAATTTATTTTTATAACTGTGTTTCGTTATTGAGTCCAAGAAGTTCTTTACAGTATCATCTCAAAGTACAGTAAATATGTTGAGTTAAGTATCATTTTTATTACAAAGAATGGTGGCAACAAGACACACATATATATAAGGTCAAACAATTTCGTCTCTGAAGAAATATTGGTTCCTTTTTTTTTAATACTGCACTGCCAAGTATAGAGTAGCCCAAATATATAAACCCCAACCCCTGGGAAAAAAAAAAAAAAAAAAAAAAAACAAAAAAAAACACCAACAAAAAACCCAACAACAACAAAAACCAAACCAAACCAAAAACAAAAGAAAACAACACCCCCCCAAAACCCCAAAACCCCACAGAACCAAAAACCAAACCAAACACCCCCAGAGTCTGGTCTGGTCGTCATAGGCATAGACTTAATCATGTTTTAACACTTTCTTCTGGAATTATGATTTCTTGAAACCACAAAAAGTAATATAAAAAAAATAACTGATATTTTCATTATCACTTAACTGAATTATCATGAAACTCACAGTTATATCCAGTTAACAATAATAACAATTAGTGGAATAATTATCAAACACATAACTTATTAGAAGTTGCTTTCTCTACCATCTTTTGTTAGTTTTTTTCCAAACAAATAAATTATTGAGTTTGAGTCTATTTAGTGTTACCTATATAACATCTTTTTTTGGTCAGTTGTTGAACCAGACCAGTAATATGGATTAGATAATGGCCTCATATTAATGTTTTCCAAAGGATTTTTTTTTCCTATGGAAATTCCAATTTTTGTTTTTAACCCTGGTTTTGAATGAAATTAAGTATACAATCTATTTTTCAAGGAAGAGGGACATGTGCAGAGATATATTTTTCCTATCAGGTTCCATTATCTTTCTTCAGTAGACTCTCAAATACTCGGTGGCACAAGGAAAATAAATCTATTTCTCTTCTACAACTAAGAAAAAACCCTCAGACTGTGAATATAAGTTGTCCAACTTTACATAACAGGTTTTTGGAAGACAGAGGCAAAATATTTGCTACAGATGCAGGGTATTTTCAGTATTAAACCAATATACCACAAAACTGCACAATGTGAACATAATTTCAACAATATTTAACCAGGTAAGTAAGTAAAATCCCACAAGTGTATATTTTAAAGTATTATGGCCATGGTACAAGGAAGGAAAAAAGGGGCATAAAAGAATAGCAATTTTATTAACTGTGAAACAGCACAAAACTAGTGCATTGGTAGAGAACTATGCTTAAGCAGAATGGGAGATATATGAACATTTGTGTCAAATATTTTATTCATTGAGCCAATAAAGAATTAAAAGAAATGTTTGGGAGACAAAATAAATGTTTTTTATATTCTTAAAGGGAAAAAAGAAACCACCAACAAAAAATCATGTTTCACTTTCAAAAAAGTATTTTGGATTTATATCCAATTTAAAACCAAAACCATTTAGAGTTATATATATGCCCAGGGAGGTGGTTGAGTCACCATCCCTGAATGTGTTTAGGAGTAATTTAAATGTGGTGTTGGGGGATATTGGTGTAGAGGAGAACTTTGTAGAGTGGGGTTGATGGTTGGACTCAATGATCCCAAGGGTCTTTTCTAAGCTGAATGATTCTTTGATTCTATATACCTGTGACATTCCAGCAGCAAACTTTAAAAGCACAGACTAGCATGAAATTCCAGGCAAAATACAAAGGATTCTGATTTGTTGAGTTCCAACTAATGGACTTTCAAACCTAAGTTTAACCCTCAAATTTCAATGTTATTTCCCTCTTTTTTAGGTCAGTCAATAAAGAACTCATCAGTCAAATTATCCAGAGATTGTTTCTTC
Source organism: Pedionomus torquatus (assembly GCA_013398155.1). Taxonomy (NCBI): domain Eukaryota; kingdom Metazoa; phylum Chordata; class Aves; order Charadriiformes; family Pedionomidae; genus Pedionomus; species Pedionomus torquatus. The sequence continues at coordinate 617,172 of VZRU01019007.1, read as the reverse complement.
CTCTGGAAAGGATCATCTCCAGGAAACTGCAACTCCCTTACCAGTCCTTTTGCCTGCATTCAGTAACAGCAGGCATCAGGCACAGATTGTCCCTGTAAAAGATTTGCCTTTAGGTCTAGAAAGAGAATAACAATCTGTAGTGTCATAATATGTTTGGCAGATCCTCATTGTTCCAAGCTCTGCTCCTTCCTATGAGAGAAATGAAGCAAGTGCAAGGGAGCATGACTATATTTTGCAGTGCTGAACAAATGATTCAGATATCAAATCACTGTCAAACACTTGTACTTTTTTCAGCTCCCTGAGTATCAAACTCTGTGTATATTTTATTTTAGAATTTACTTCACTCTTTGCCTCCCTTGATATTTTATGTTTGAAGCTCAAATGGACTGAATGTATGCATTGGTTTTCTTCACTGCTTTTGCAAACACCTTATTAAGAAACAGTTTCCAGCTTTTATTGAAAATTAAAGAGTAAGTCTATGAAGTCTGGTGCATCAGTGGAAATTTAACATAAATCCAGACCCTTTTGAATAAACCTCAATGAAAGTTTGCTATTAGTTATTTTTTAAATTTTAAATTAAAAAAAAAAAAATCTGATCAAGCTATATTAACCGTAGATTTCTGTGAATGTCGAGGCAATTAGCACTGCATAGCCCATTTGAATAGAGCGATAAACAAGAAAATAGGATTCATTGTTTCTAATATACAATCTATCACTCAGGCAGGTAACTGCAGTTCACTACACCTCTGCTGTTCCTTATTTATATTTATATATATTTATATATTTAATTTAACCAGGGTCATCTGGACAACAGCTGTCTTTCACCAGATGTACACATGGTACCTAGCACAACAAGATGACAGTCTTTGGCAGAGTTAGGGAACCTTCTGATACAAATAAACTTTCAATAACAAAGACAAAATATAAAAGGGACTGGAATTTCTCCAAACTGTTAATTTTCCCAAGAACTACATACGCAAATAAAGATCAAACCTAGTTTCTTCCCATTTGATTACAGATATACATACATAGCATTACATTTTAAGAATTTTAAGTATACTCTGAGAATAAACGTCATGTAGAAAAAGAAAATATCCAGTCTTATGTTTGAATTATATGCTGTAACTACTATTTTCCAAACATTTTTTTCCCACATATTTTTATTTTATTACTATATACCTATATAGTCTAATATTTTCCAGTGAAAAATGTATTCGGCTATTTCACTCATTACCCAATCAATTGTTGAATAAATTATTCATGAAGAGAATTAGTATCTTTGACCTTTCGAAGATGGAAGACACATAATGACCCCAAACTATTAGGAACTAGAATTATGAATATGGAGGAAATAGGGAACAGTGTGACTGCACTTTAAATAAAACATCTAACTATCAAAAAGCTGCTCAGAAAAAAGTTTATATTTTATTTCCTTTCTGCAACACAGCCATGAATATTTACAGGACAGTAATGTTTTACTGTTTGCAGACAATTTCTAATTCCAGTACACATTTAATTCAGAGAAACAAATCAATAATCAGCTATAATTTTTTACTTTACCAGTCAGAGTTCAAACAGAACAGCTAGCCAGCTCTGCAGGAGGCTGCTCTCAGGAAAGCGTTTCTGAGTGCATGGGCAGAAATTCACATGATTCATGACATAAATATCTGATCAGTGTCTCTTAGTATAAAACATCTATGCATCTCACTAGATGACCAACACATATTATACATGAATCTTGCCACTAGTTGACTTTCTGGTAGATATAGTTACCAAAATAACTCCCAACTTTCTCATTTCTCTCTTTTGGAATTTTATACTTAATGAATGTTCCTTATTTCCCAACTAGTTGTTGGGAACTTCTACTGTAGAAATACTTCAATGTACAAAAATGTGGATTTATTAAACCTGAACTCCTTCCTGTTATCAGGTAATGATTGACCTAATGTTGCATTTTAACATTTTCTTTTCTGATTCCATTAAATTGTTTCACCTGTACTCTTGTGCAGCAGACAAAAGCCCAGCTTCCGTATTTGGAGGCTTCTGAAGCATTTGACTGATTTCCTGTAGAAGCATTAACTGGAGAGTTGCATTCACATATCTAATAATAGGAGAATTTTACTGCTGGATGAGGTAAGATTGTTTTCCTTAAGACAGAGCTACTGCAAATTTTATCCAGGGTATGGTATGTAGAACCCTTGTTCAAATTACACGTAAGCACTTATGAAAGGTCCTCCTAAACATAGTAGAAAATATTTTCATCCAACTTCTAATCCTGCCTGTAGAACATTAAGTGGGACCATAACTCTGCATAATTATATTTTAAAGTAGCTTTAGAAATGCTGAAGAAAAAATGTTCCTCTATTGTACGCAGTAGTTTCTGGGTTTTGTCTTTGTTTTTTTAAGTAGTCACTCTTCAACTTTACTACTCCAGTTCTCTTAAATTTTGCAGAAATTATGGCAACACATACGGGAAATTATTAATATACAAGTTAAACCTAAATTTTACGACACAGATAATTTCCTGTGATATTACTGCAGTGGTCACCAGCAGCAGAATTTCTGTATACTCTCTGCCAAAAGACCACTCAAAATCTATAATGGAACAGGAATGACATGGCTTCTAAAAAATAGCTCTACTTCTCTTTCAAAGTTAATTCTGGAAAGAGATGAGACTAAGATGAAGAAGGGCATATTGCCAAAAGTCAAACAGCTATTTGCACTCTATGGCAGTGTATACAGTTATATTTTCTTATTCTGTATAATTATTTTATTATTCTTTATAATTATTGATTATTACTATTTATATTTATTATTTATATTATATTTATTGTTCTTTATAATTATTAATTCTTTATTAATTTTCTTATTCTTTATAATTCTTCCTCTGAAAGAACAAAGACCCTGAAATGATGATTTTCCTATCTCAGCACTAGTTCCATAGCAAATTTTACAAAACCTGTATGTGATGCAAAAGGTAATGCACTTTCCTGGGAGTCACCTGTAACAGGCATGTTTATGAAAGAAAAAGTCACATTGCTGGTTTGTTCCCCCTTTTGCTAACTCCATGAAATTTTAACTGTACATAGCTGTTTTTGCAAAGCTCTATGAAGTAATAAAATACTAAAATCATAAACCCATCATGGCTTGTGGTACTGGATGGCAAATGGAAGTTAAAAATCTGCCAGTCCAAAGGTGCCGAACCATGAATGCCAATGAAAGCCTCTTTCTTTCTGAACGTCATCAGCATTAGAAGGTAATTTATGGACTCTTTTTCGTGAAGTGCAGACACTTAATCTGAATTCACTGACAGACTGGCGTTTTAACAGAGTTGGGTATCAAAGTTCCTCTAGATTGAGAGGCAGGAGAGCTGCTTCCTTGATTGCCTGATCAATATTCCACTTGAGCGGATAGACTTGCTACTGGTTATTGTACCTCCTCACTACATTTTCCTGCTTCCTGCTTAGCATTTAAACCTATCTAATGCAAAAACAGATGCAGAAAGATATGGTCACTCTTCTATTCACAGATTCTAAAGCATTTTTGACTGCTGTGTCTCTGAAAAGGTTTGCCTTATGAAAAAAAGTAAAAAGGACTCAATTCATCCATTGAGTCTCTAATTTGGTAAGAAAAGAATAAGGAAATTCACTTCAGGTCAGGATTTTCAGGGTTTTTTCTTTTAAAGTTTTGGAAAATAGAAAACTGAACTGAAAGCCCACAGCTGGGTTTCATGGGGTCAGGAGCTAATCTGGCCCTCATTTGGAGTAGTTCTGTTAATGCTTCATTGAGAGACTAAACAGACAACAGCTGAACTGCTGGGTTCCGGTTTTGACTGGGCCTTAATTTTCCAGTGTCACTCTGAGTACTTTTTAAAAAAAAAGTCTTTTGCCTCCGACTGCCATTCTCTAAAATGGAGATCAGCTCAAGGTGTGGTACAGTGTTTACTTCACTAAGAGCTCCCTGATCTGAGAGCAGAAAACCCTGAAACTGTGGATAAGACAAGATCCCTCTTCAGGACCAGCAAACAGCAGAAATGTTTTCACTTGCTTTCTCAAAAAATGAACCTCCTTTGCAGAATCAGAATTTATCACAAAATCATACCAGTGTGACATAGAGCACCATGTTCCTACTTTTCACTGTGTGAGCTGCAAGAGGTGTCACTGGGATTGCTTGAGAATCAGAGCTGAACCTGGAAATTAGACTAGGAGATACTTGAGTAAGCAACCTTGTTTTATAGTAAGTTATGTTAGATACTAGATTTACAGGAGAATTTTGTATAGTTGTTAAAGCAAATAGGAAACCTATAGTTATGTCATTACTCTGCTGACATCAATGACTCTCACTGTGAGTAGCCTGCAGGAGAGCAGGAGACAAACAAAAATGTGAAGAGCAGAATAATGAGTGGAAAAGAGAAACATTACGAACAACTGTCTGGTGGGGTTAAGGTGATATACACAAGCATTGAGAAAGGCAGAGAAAGATAGCTTTGTCAGGAGGGCTAACCAATTTCAAAAGGCTTTTTTTTTTTTTTTTTCCTCAAAGCCTACCACATATCCAGCTAACAAATTCCAAACTGCTTTTTGCTATGAGTGCACCGCGTTTCCAAATGAATTGATACGGACTGGAACTCCATTGGTCTAGATTATTTGTCTGCTCTAATAAGCATGCTTGATTACCAGGGCCTGCCATCCCAGAGACCAAATCATAGATACTAACTTATTTCAAAGATTCAGCAACCAAGGCAATAGAAGAATGCAAATAAATCAATTCTGCATGCTTAAGCCCATCTCCCTTTCATGCATGCCTGGTGATGGAAAATGATTTTTTTTTTTTGCCAACCTGCCTTGTCATTCTGAGGTATGAAAAAGATATTTTGTCAGAGTAATGAAGCACAGGAAAAGAGAGCTTGTTATAAACTGATTAGAGTTTAGATTGAAGGGAAGGTTTTCATTAGATTTTTTAGATTGGGCATCATTTTTAGATTGGACTAATTACCACAAAAAACTTCTGAAAGAGAAGGCAGGTCCAATGTACAATGCATGAAAGTAAAAAGCAAAGACCATGATTAAAAAAAAATAAAAGAGGAATTTCTTCCCTTATGTAAAGCTAAAGTTACACCAATAAAAAATGTTAAAACTTCTTTATTAAGACACTCAACAAAGAAGGCAAATATCCTATTTGAAAAACAAAGAATTTCTTTCTATTGTTTCTTGCTGCAGTTAGCTGTTCACTCAATCCAAAATGTCCAGGCATATAAATCTATTTTTCCATCTGCAATTACTCAAGCATTAGTAGTAGGAATACAAGTTAGATTGCTGATCATGTGGTTTGTTTAATCCAGAAGCAGAGTGCATATAGCTAAACCTGGCCTTAGTGAAACTTCATGTATTTACTTGCTTCCACAGAGATTAACCCATTGTAATCTGCATAAAACTAAAGAAACTGTTACAGACTTTATTCCTTTTCTCAGCAAAAGACTGAACAAAAGGTCTTGGTGTCACACACTCAGAAGAAACCTTAAAAAAATTGCTTACTCAAAAATACTAGAGAATCTCTAAAGGACAAACTGTTCATAAAAGGAGAAGCAGTTCTCTATAAGATAGATTAAAGGCTATAACGATGGTATCATTAATTCTCTTACAATTCAATCTCATCTTTATAGAAAGCACCGACCCTCTCCACTCTATTATGTTTTAGGGCCTGATTTATGAAATAATGCTGGGACATTAATGATGCCACATGTAACGGTTGTAATATTTCAGGTGGTTTACAGCAGTGCTGTAACAACTGGGAACATTTTGTTTGAACTCCATTGCACTTTATTCTTCATTGTGTAATACTTGCTTTGGGGAGCACTGAGAAATACATGCATGGCTTCAGTCACAATACTTCATAAATTCCTTTTCTCCACACTTTATCCTCTTGCCCTGCTCTCCAGTGATTGCTCTTTAGTCTTCCCTTGGTCTGCTTTCTACACACATGCCTTTTGTCTTGCTGCATATCTGGAACAGCCTTCGTATTCACATACACCAGATGCCTTTCTTCACATTCTTTAGCAAATCCCCCCATCTTCATCTCTCATCATTAATAATCCTCCTCAGCTTCTTTTCAAGTGTGGTCCTGTGTATGTAGATAAAAACATACACACAGACAATATTTTTTTCTTCTCATATTTAGATTGTAGTTTCTTGCAGGCATAGTCCACTGAGAGAAAAAAAATAGATTAAAGGATACATCAATTTGAGAGGGGGCAGATCACATCGGTTCAGTCTCACTCAGCCTGATTATTTCCTCTTACTTCTCCTTCGATGCTTAGCTTCTGTCTCAGCTTGAACAATCTCAATGGCTCTTCATAACAGGGCTTTCTCACATGCCAATAGCAGTGTTGATACTACAGTACCTTGCCCAAGAGAGTCCTGATCTGAATTTGGGCCTTTACAGACAATGATCACATAAACAGTATTGGATTTAACTGCAGACTTTTAAACTGATGATCATATGAGGAATGGCAAAAATTTTCTAGTCCACAAAAATAACTGAGTTTCCAAATAACATTTTGCCCTGACTCATCCTGGAAAACTGAAATCTTAAAGTGTAGTACAGATTATGTTCAAAACTATATGGATGTTCTCAATTATGCCTAGTGCTACTAATGCCCTTAGTATGCCTTAAATACACTTTCCTGTGTTCTTATCACCTCTCTTTCCCTGTCTTTCAACCTGTTTCTATCTTATCATAACAGCATCACAATGTACTGAGCTGTACCAAAGTTCTCCAGAACAGACCTACATTTACATTACGATCCTTTGTGGTAAAATACTGGTGTCATTTAGCCAAAATAGCTGATCTTTTCTCACTATCCTCCCAAAAGTCTTTTCTTGTGGAAAGAAAACAGGTTACAATCTAATCCTACTCTGTGTAAGAGGCATTAATGAAGTCACATTTCTGTTTGTTCACTAAAGAGGCTGCTGAAGAAAACTTTATCCATTTTCTTACACCAGTGAAAGCAGAGCTGTAGTACACGCATGTAGCTGAAGGAGCTGTATGCTGGATATTTCACTTTGGGTAGGCTGCAGTCTGAATCCTTTATAACAGAAGTCTACACAGTCATTAAGAAATCAGACAACTTTAGAACTGGATAAGAAAGTTTCTCTTAATTTTTTAAGTTTTTTTTAAGGTATACAAATCAAATTTTTGTACTTTTGCCTCAGGACCTCCTACAGCTATATATATTTTTGTGTGACTTATAAATACCCAAATGGGTCACAGTGTTCAAAAATCTATTCACTTTTCACAGAAAGAGGATGAATTTTCACTAACAACATTTTTGTTCAATACAATGCCTTTTGCCTAGGGAGTTAGGACTTAATAACACTTAATAAAGTCTCAAATCCCTCCTATATATTAGAGAAACAATAATATATTCATGATTTGTAATTTGGATCACCTAAGCTGAAGCTAGTGAAAGAAAGGATCTTGATCCTGAATTTTTCAAGCAAGATTTAGGGTAATCAGCACAAAGTAATTTCTATTAAGTTTTGCTTTCATAGAGGACTAAATAGGACAGAATACTATCTGTTGCAAAGTGCAGTCATGCATTTGTATATTCGCATCTGTTTCCACTTGGTTAACATCACAGTATTTGTAAGGCAAAAAATTGAACTAGTGTTGGAAAGGAGACATATCAGTAACAGGCTAACATCCTGTTTCTCATTAATATTAAATTTTGCATCAAAGTCTTTTCAAAAGACATTCTAAAATAGTCAATGCAAATCATCACACACACACGGTCTCTCCATTTCCCTGGAACGAAACTGAGAGCAAAAGCATTACCTACTCTTCCATTGCAAGTTTGTAGGACAAAATCACTGTACTGATTGCCACGAACATCCTGCTTCCTCCTCCTACTGCAGAATCAAGTTTTCAAAGGTTGCTGGAAGAATTTAACCCCAATAGATCCTGCCATCAAACTTCACTTTTTCATGGTTTGTTATTTCTACTGTGCTTGACACTGTGAAAGCAGAGGTCAGGGCCCTATTAAGACAGGTTACCAAAAGCTGGAGGAAAGTGAATTCATACCACCATCACCATTAGATGCAGTGACTGCACTCGCCTCTCACTGCTTATTGTTTAAATCAAACCTTGACCCTGCGAGACAAAAAAAAAAAAAGAAACTTTACTGCCTTCTTTATTTCCTACTGACGAAAAGAGAAAGCCCTGCCTTCTATTTACAATGTCATAAATCCAATATCCATTACAAAGACTATTTTGCAAAACATAGGCTCTAAAATTTTGGTCAGGATTTATCATATTGATTAGAACTACTCACAGCCATGAACACAATGTCTGAGAAACAGATCAAATGTCCACTTGAATATTAAAAGAACAGGAAAAAGACCTCTACATCAAGGTGTCTACACCTGCAGAACTTACTATAGGGTGCAAAGAATAGGGACACAGTTCCACATGAGATGTTTGCTTCACTTCAGTATAATAAGTATCCTGTTATCCTGACCATCTACTGCTCCTTATTCATAGCACTCATGCCTGCATCAGGGAAGGCAGATTATCTGGGCCTTCACCTTTCTTAAGCAAAACAAAGTTTAGGAAGTGACAGGGAGACCTTTGCAAATAGGCAGGCTGAGGAGCTCACCTGCTGGGCCAGCGTAAGGGCAGAAAAGTAATATCCATCCTTACATGGATAAGGGGAATGGCTGGGGAGTGTAATGAACAGGATGACACAGATATAACCAGATTTTTGGTAACCTTCACAACCCCAATTTCAGTGAATGGAAAATATACAAAGAATTCATCCTGGACTCCAAGGAAAAAGAAAACAAAACAGATTGCACAGTGGAAGTAGGCTGCAATAAACTTAGCTGGGCAGTGAGAGGTATAGAATTATTAGTTAGCTGAGGAGACGGATAGGAGGCCAGAAATCATCCTTCTGCTTTCTTTGCCTAAAATCATCTTACTGAGATCCTTTTACAGTGACTCCTCTGTAAAGCCTGAGAAACCCAGACCGTGCTTCAATTTTAAGGAATAGGTGTGCATTAGAGAAAGAGAAATGGAAGCAAAACAGGAGTGGTCAAGACAGAGTTGGGAGAGGGAAAGGTCAAAGTAGATAGTGTGTTTTGCTTGTTCTCCCGTTTCACTTGAAATAAATCTGCCTTTTTGCAGCTGTGTGATTTATGGCATAGAAATGCAAGGTTTGGATGTAAATTTGACAAAACTGAAGATGGAGGTCTTCTATTTACAGAACTACCATTCCAATTAAGCAACAGTTATTGCCATTTGCTTGAAAGCAGTTCTCTAAGATTAAACAAATTCCTGATTAAGCATGTCTCTATAAAGTGGAGTGCACTGTATAAATGTTTTAATACTATATACCAATTGCTAAATATTTAAAAAA
>VZRU01019007.1:542850-607739 GCA_013398155.1 Pedionomus torquatus | reverse complement strand
AAAGGAGGAAAGACAACTCCTCCATGACAAACAATGGAAAGGTTATTACAACTGCTGTAAGTTATTTCTTTTGAGAAGGGCACTGAAAAAGCTTAGCTGATCAAGACATACATCTGTACAAGATTTACAATACACGAAATAATGTCCTGACAGTGACAGTATTGGCAGATAGTACTAACAAATCAGTGCTTAACATACATCTGTTAGACATATTACTTACATTTTTCAAGCGTGAAAAATTTGAAAAGCTTCTGGACAAGAAAATCTCCATAATTTTATAAAGATATTATGATAGCAATGTGAGATATCTGTCTCACTTTCATACATTTCATCATACTATTTTCCTCTTGTTTTCTCTGTTGATATTGATTATTTTAATTTATTGTCACAGCCAGAGCACTTGGAAGAGCAATTTTCGTTCCTTATTGCAGTACAGAGATAAAGTTATTTGAACCGACTCCCTTTGAAAATCATTGGATGAGGACAATAGATGAGGAAAATACTTTTTTTTTTCACCTGATGCTCTGATTATAGCTTGGTTTTCATAAAACAGCAAGAAATATAATGACCTTTCAGCTATCTTTCATTGCGGGAAAAACTAACAAGTTCCTAAGTCTCCAGCAGAGCATTCATAAACAATAATGCTAATTTAAGATAATTCAACATATAATAAAATCTTACTACAGAGAAGAATCCATATTAGATTGAATAAATGAAGGGGTATAAACTCATGCTGTGTTCAGTTTCATTTGTAAATAATTACTTAAGGCAATTTATGTAAGAATTTGGGCTACATCTCAATTCTTTACTGAAATATAAAATACATTGCTACAGCATTACAGATATTGCTATTTTAAAACCAACATTCATATTTAATTGGGGTAATCATACTTTAGTCATCCCCAACCTTATTAAAGATTCTTCAGTACTCTAACCATCCTCACCAATTAAAATGCTTCAGCTTGGCATGGATCACGTCCTATTGCTGTTTCAACATTATGCTTTATTTTACCACTGCACCAAGTAAACAATTTGACATCCGGTCAACGATTCCACTAAAAGAGATTTCCTCATGTTTCTGACCTCACCATGAGATAGAAGTGCTATTAAGAATGACTATTTTACTTCTTAAACTAAAAGAAATACCTAAATGTACTGTTGAATTCCACAGAGTCTATAGATAAAGTAAAATTCCCCGTGTCATACCTTGGATGCTGTGTCTCATAGGCTGGAGACAGAAATTTTCCTCCAATTATACCAGCCTTTCCCCAGCATAGCTGCAGACTTGACTTGACTTATACTGGTATATACCACAAATAAATAGGGAAAAACTCAAAGATATTTAGAATAGAAATTTAAGATCATTTGCCTTTGCCATAAGAGTAAAAAAATATTTTGTCTGCAGCTCTGAATCCCAGTTCTCGAAACAAAAGAATGTTTTCAGTTCCTCTGACAGCAAAAGAAAGGAATGCTGACTAAACCTATTATCTTTTCTGTGTGCTTATTTTCACTTTGATGTACAATAAATAAAAAAAATGAACTGACAATTCTGAAATATGAACACACCGTATCATCACTATGTTCTTACAAATCCGATCCACTCGTGTTGTTTAAGCTGCTGAAACCTTTGAAGTTGGAAAATTCTACCATGAACTTCTAGCATTGGTAATTAAGACATAGTGTGGCAAATCAGAGAAGACGTGCTACCTAACATCTACAGTTCCTTCCTAAAAAAATGCAAGCTGGGAGTCATGATAATAAATCAATTGGTTCTGCCTTTCAGTAGGAAAGGACCTGTAACTTGTTATATTATAACTCAATCCCATCTTGTATCCAAGATCAATTCCTCTTTCTCTTCACGCTTTATGATCTTTGAATTTCTTTTTTCTTAAGACTAATTTTTCTTATAGAAAAGGAGGGGGCCTTGTAAAAAAAAGAAAAAGAAAAAAGAAAAAAATCTCATCATTTGTCTTCTCAGTGGGGAGAACAGGAACATTTCCTTTCTCCTCTCCCCTTACTACCACATTTTTCTTCTTCAGGCTGTTGTTGTTTTCTCATAAATTTAAGCCGGTTGAGCTTCTAAGGCTGTGCTAAGAGCTGAGCTGGCAAAACATAGTATATAAAGGTTTATTAGCACAACTGGGTTAAGTAATATGTGTGAGCCTCAGGGAGCCTTATGTTCCAGGTAGTAGGCTCCCTTCACATTTCGTAATGTATTAGAAATATAAACTATACTACGTTTCCATAAAAATAAATTGATATGTGCCCTAGTTGGAAAGCTCGCTGCCATATTAATTTGCTTACTACAATAAACAATCTTATGATGCACAGATTTTGGCTGAGATTAAGTCATGTGTTTCATTAAAACATTTCTTTTTTCCCACCTCTATTACATTTTATGGTTTAGTTTTTGCTTCAAAACGGATAACGGGATAAGGCACTATTAAAAATACATATATACCTGGAGGGCACTGAGCAGTTAGTTTGATTCTAAGAAGCAAAAAAAAAAAAATCTTGCGCACAGTGATAACATTATTCAACATTATCAAACCTGTGGGCTTTTACTTGGCCTTTCCTGTCTAAATTTCCATCACTGAACTAAACCTTTGAATTTTTTATCAGAACTGTGAGTATCTTCAGCTGCTCTACATCTTTGCTGGACTTGTAAGTGTCCAGCCAACCAAACCAGACAAATATTACAAACCTAATTGCATATGTGCAGATTAGCACATGCTGGTCATTTCCTTTCTCTTCGCCTACGTTACAGTGGCAAAGCCTCAGAGAGCAGATAGAAAGAAATTAGACAAACTTTGACCACCTTTGCCATACATGCAAAATGCAGATCTCATATGCTTACATCCTACCTCTTACTTTGGACTCCTTCTCACTTTAATTAGTGCATTTTTTGTGTCACTTGTTAGATTTTTTTTCTGCCAAAACACTAAACAACAAGCTTCAAACTCCTGCTGGTACTCATGTGTATTATCTGAACAGTGCTGAACACGACTCTGCCATCATGGCTTTGGCACTTACTTCCTGCATAATCCCCCATAAACTATTTATTCTCCATACCCAGGAAGGCCTCTTTCTTTAAATCATAAGACACTAAGGTCAGAGTATGTTTCTCATATATTTGCAGAGTGTTCTTTGTAATTAGGACACATTTGACAAGTGTTCTAAAACTAAATATTAAACCTCTGTTCCAAAATGCTGTGCATTTTGCCAGTCTTCCACCACAAAATTAGTCTTGCCTTCAAGTACGACCAGCTTCCTTATTTTTAAGTTATTTTTCCACAAAACCTCAATTTAAATGCTTCCAAAATGGCAAAACATTGCCATTTTCTCTTAACATCTGAACTGCAATAAGTACACAAGATTACATAGTTCTTAGTGTCCAAATATTTCCTTGTATTTTGCAAGGGAGATGAACAGAGGAGCTACTACAGAATTCTGTCACTAGAAATCCTAAGGCACAAGAACTGATGTTTATATTTTAAAACATAAACATAACATTGAACACTAACAGCATTAAAAAAAAAAAAGAGAAAAGAAAACTACATTATGAGAAATGGCATTACTTGTATAAACTATAAACTAAGCAAACAAACCAAATGGAAAAAATCCTCTCTCTTTTTTTCCTTAAACCTATTCCATTTCTGGAGGGACTTTGTTAACAAGACAGTAAGATAGTGTAATGAACTGAAACACAAAGATAACATGCAGTGCACAGACATGATCATCCTCTACAGCTTCTCTTGTGTATCGGCTTTTAGGCAAATTTTGAATGATATTTCTGAACATAAAAAAGACCATTTTCCCTCTGATTCAAGCAGAAATATAAAAAAAAAAAAAAAAAACCAAAACCATAAAAATTCCTTATAAAAATAATATCAATTTGAAAAGACATTTTGAATTGATATTTTGAGCTGACAAATACCTTCTTTATGCTTTTCAGGCAGCTTCCCAGCCCAGAATTAAAAACATTTATTTAGCAGTAACCCTTATTCAAAATCAAAACAAAGTATGATTCATAGCCAATCAAGGAAACTCACAAACCAAATAGAAGAATGGATTAAAAATGCAGCAGAGAGGCTGCACTGAGTGTAAATTCCCACATTTCTGATTGAACAGTCATATCAATAGGCTGGTCAGTTAAGCTTTCTAAATTACACCCTATTTTCCTTTAAACCTTAAAATGCCATAAAATAAACTTGTAAGTGAAATAATAGAAATACTTTTCCACAAATACAGTAAATAAAAATTATTTTCAGTTAAAAATATGGCCTTGTGACACCTATTCAACTAACAGTAGTTAATAAATAAATATTACTAGATATGTGTCTTTTAGTTTGAGAATGCCTTATTTCAGGTAAATTTAATCCTGTAAAAATCCAGTCCAAAGGGATATGTTGTTTCTGAATAAGAATATATGCACACACTCACACATAGTAAATAAGTACATATCATTGCCATTTATTCACCTGGTCCTGGGATTTTGTGAGTCACAGATTAAAACCTATAGCTAATAATTATACAATATCTTAAGTTAATTTTTTCACAATAATGTCATAAACTAAGGTATATATATGCAGAATACACTTGAATTCTGTTAGGGTAATAGAATCAAAACATATTTATGATTTCAAAGGCTGAAATGGTTCATGACTTTCTAAAAGCAAAAGGTTAGAAAGCTGTCTTAATCTCAGAGTAGCCAATTGGTATAATCTAATATCAACTTTAGGTAATGGTAAAATAATTTTGGTCATATCTAATTGCCACACAATTTTCTATTTTTGATTAAGATATTAAAAAAAATGCTCTGCACAGTGGTACTGCAGCATGGAACTGCACTCTCACAGAAGTTCCCACTTGCAATACCCCAAAATGCTCTTGCAAACCTTGTCTTTGAAATTAGGCATTCAAATAAGATTTTCTTTCCTAAACGATTACTTCCTTATTAGTATTCATTGCAGTACCTCTCAGTTTTGGATTTAAATATCTCTTTTTTCTTCTACCAGCTATTTTCATTTTATTTAGCATCCATATAATCTCTAACTATGTAAATTTCATAGCATTGCACTTAGATACCACTTAAAAATATTTTAAACTGCAACATTTTTTCCCATGCTCCACAGAAAGGACACATAAGTGGATTTCAATACCTTGAAAATGTTTCTTTTTGGTTAGAGAAATACTTTCTAATGCAAAATATTACTGGGGACAGTTTGGGGTAAAAATGAAAGCTTTAGTCCGATGTCTCGCTTTCTGATTTTCAGCCATGGTGGAATAAATCCAAACCATTAATCACCACAACGTAATTCTATGCCATGTTTGAGTGAATTTCTCTGGATACCAGGCTGATTCACTCATTGCTTGGTTACAGGGGAGACTTTATAGCAGCCTTCCAGTATCTGAAGGGAGCCTACAGGAGAGCAACTCTCTGTCAGGAAGTATAGTGATAGGACAAGGGGTAATGGTTTTAAAGTGGAAGAGGGGAGATTTAGATTGAATATTAGGAAGAAATTATTTACTGTGAGGGTGGTGAGGCACTGGAACAGGTTGCCCGGAGAAGTTGTGGATGTCCCAAGCCTGGGAGTGTTTAAGGCCAGGCTGAATGGGGCTTTGAGCAACCTGGTCTAGTGGGAGGTGTCCCTGCCCATGGCAGGGGGCTTGGAATTCGATGATCTTTAAGGTCCCTTCCAACTCTAACCATTGTATGATTCTATGATTGTTGTTCTTCAGACTCACCCATAAAACTTCCGAAAAAGAAATGCCATTTCCCCGATTTTCAGAAATGCATTTGTATGGCACAAGATTTAAATGTGTAATAAGATATTGGATTGCTGAAAAAAGCTGCCTATTAGTTTTGGGTTTTTTTTTCCAAATATTTTTAGTTCCCTCCTACTTCTAGAAAAGTATTTTTCTTTTCTTTAAAAATATTGCTATAGAATACACATACAAACAGTGTGTTTATACTATCTCACAGGTAACAGAGCCTTAGAACACTGAAACAGTTCTGATACAAAGTTCAGTAGTTTTTTTGTAGGATTTTTTTTTTTTTCTGTTATAGATAAGGCATGAATCCTTAGAATAGTTTTGTCTAGTTTGCTTGTGTTTGCTTATCTTGAAGAGCTAACGCCCCATGAGCAGAACAGGAGCAAAAATGAAGCCAAGGCCACTAAACTCACTGAAACCACACCTGAGACCTGGATGAGCTTGTGCAAGACACCAGGGGTGAAAAGTTTACAGTGAAGAAGACTACTGACTTCTTCCCTGAGACCCCTAGTGACCACTACCAAGAAGTATGGTGCAGATGCAAAGGGGCGGAGAACTAATTTTAATATGAAGCAGGGATAGCTATTGAATATGTATAGGTGTATTATGCAATCTCATGAATATGTAATATTTAGGACTTATAACCCCAGAAGATGACTGTGCTTGGCGCACACACGTTTGGGAGTGATTCTGTGTGTGTCCAGCGCTGAATAAACATACCTCCTTTGTAACCCGCTAAGGTTGTGAAGCTGCTGTTCTGTGCGTCAATTACAGGATGAGAAAAATCCATAAGGAAAAGTCCAGTGAAAGCCATGAAGGTCTCTAGAAGATAACAATCAGCCAGAACATGCCTTTAGAGCCAACAGCGCTATTCATAAAAAAATCAATAATAATCAAGGCTACAAACAAGAGGAAAAAGGAACAAGAAACGCTAAGTCAGGTTTATATGCATTTTAAAAGTCCTCTAAATGAGGTAAGGATCCTTATGAAATTAAGTTTAATGTATGATATGGAAGAAATATCTAATTCTTTACAGAAACATTTTCTGCAACCTCAAACAAAAAGGAACTTTATATTTGAAACAAAACAACAAAACCTCCCAAAATAAACCAAACAGAATGTTGAACTGCTTAATTGCTCCATCAATTTATATCAGAGCTTGGGGAAAAAATCCATTCACAGATTGCACAAAAGGTCTTGCAGGAACATGTGCATGTGCTTAAACTTTATGCTTCCTTCCTCTCTGGTTGTGAGTAGAGTTATGTATATGCTAAAGCATTTCCAAAATCAGATTCTAAAATTAGAAACCTCAACTACACCTAACTAAATTCCCATTTTGTGCCTAGTCAGCTAATATTCTCCCAAATAATCACCATTTCACCTTTACATATGTTGTGGAGGTTATTTTTCACATAAAGAGACTCTCTGTCTAAAATGCAAACGAAAGAGAAAAGACCATCCTCAAGATTTTCTGATCCCCTGAAGCATTTATATCTCTTCTCTTCCTTTTTCATAAGCAAGGAAATTGCTTTAACAAATATCCACGTTTTACAATTAACCTACTGAGATCCTCTCAAAATCAGAAGTAAGGATGTGCATCTCTTTCAAGGAAGTGACATGACAGGTGTTAAATCTGACAACACTCTTTTCCCACAAGGAAATATTCATAAACGTTTCCTGCCCCAGTGATTCATTTCAATTTCAGTTTCAAATAGATTTTTTTCACACCTAAGGCTGTCAGATGCACACTATGGTCTTGGGTTTAAATTTAAAATGCATCAAGGGAATGAAGCAGATAACACTTCTTTTATTACAGTTTAGGGAAAACAATAATAAAAAAAAGTCACTTTCAATATCGAAGTAGGCCACCAACTACCTGTACAGGCTTCACTTTGTGCTTGAAAGGCTGAAAAAGACCCCCATAACAACTAAATACAGTAAAGGTTTGCCATTAACTCCCAAAATATCAAGTACAGGGATATGCCACCAGGAGCACTGGCAGCTGCGCAAACTCTCCAGAGTTACAGAAAGTGTCTAAGTTTTGTCCGTGTCAAGAACTGCACCACTGCTAAGCTCAGCACCATAAATGTACTTCTATTATATTCTACTCTTAAAACATATAATCTTTCTAAAATGTCGGTGGTTTTATGACGGACTTGGTCTAAATTCCAAAGGATGCTTATACATCAAAAAGAATAGTGCTAAATTATGCTGAGCTGCTTTCCTAAATAAGGTTCAATATGAAAGTGCTTTATACACTCCCCAAATCTTGAGACTAACTAGAAGCATGATGTGACAGGAAATCCTGTTCAACAGAAATAAACAGAACAGATTTTTAAAAATATTATTTTCCTGCACTGGATTTTGATTTGGCCGTGTTCAGGATGTACAAACACAAGCAAGATCCTTTAAATTGCTTTCTAGATACACAGGAGAAACTAGTAACCAATGAAACAAAGGAAAAATAAGTACATCACCAAAAAAGATAAGGAGCAGTGAGGATTTCTTTAAGTCTTCAGAAGATATAAAAGAATCAAGGGAGAGAAAACATAAAATAGTCTGTGGGACTTAGAGAGGAGGTTTCTAGGTAAGGACAGTTTAAAGAGCTTAGGGTTTTTTTATTTTGGAAAAAGGAGCTTGTTTGTAAGATGAGGCTGTGAAGATCCCACAGCTCTAGTAATTAGTGTTTTGCTAATTAAATTGCTGTATTAGAGAGGCAGACATTTTATGTGTCTTAGCAGGATTAAAAGACACCTATACCAGTGGGCTCTTTTTTGCAGTTCTCCAGGTTGGAGCATCTATTGATTAAATGCTGCAAACGCCTCTGGTAAATACGTCACTCTAGTGAACCGTCACTTTCTCTCAGTGCCACAAAGGCAGTAAGCAAAAGCTTGCATCTGAAAAATATACATGGTTTGGTAAAAATCTAATACTCTAAGGTGACATTATGTTACTGAAAATCACTGTCTTCACCCAAAATTAAATGTACTGTGTCCATGCCTTAAGGATGTGTTACATTCTCCTTGGAAGAAACAACAGCAACAAAAAACCCACCCTGGATTATGCTTGCAGGAAAATACCCATATTCCTAACTCATTCACATTCAGATTCAGTTACTAATAAGAACGTCCCTGCTGTAGCTGGCAGGAGCTCCAAGCACTTTCCAGCTCCCGGAATCTTTCCTTACATCAGTGGATAGATATCAAAATATTAGTCATATCTAAGTAGTGCTATGTAATCTTTCAGTTCTCAGGACTATCTAAATAAAGGACATATTGCAAATCCTGACTCTGGTCTTCCAAGTCATCTGTTAATACTAGCTTAGAAGGCCTCTGAAATTCACTTCCCTTCCAGTATTATGTTTGTCTCACAAAGAACTGTCAAAGTTTTTATAACTACAGTGAATTTTTATTACTTTCAGGGATTAAGCATTCATACAGAATTCTGTAAGATTATTTTGTGGGCTTTGATACTTCTAAAACCAAATGCGAAATTATAATTTTCATCTCTTATTTGCATATGATACAACTAAAATATACAAGCATGTGAGAGAGAACAAGAAAGAGTGTGATAGTACACAACCAAGAGAAAGTGAGGACAGAAAAGAGAAAAGAGAAACAGGAAGGGCAGAGAAAGAATGATAAAATTATTATCTTTTGCCTGAATTCTGAAATATGGCAAATAAAAAAAGCTGGTGAAACGGACTCCAGGAAACAAACAATCACTTCTAATGTATGTAGGATGACTCTTAGATATTTAATTTCTTGTTTCTGAACTGTTACTAAGAAATTCTAGTTAAGAACAGATGAAAAGTGAGGAGTGATGACTTCCTCCAGTCTCTCTCCAAAGAATTATGTACTTTAAAAAGACTTTAACAGTTATAAGATAAACATGCAAAAATGTTTAGTTCTAAAGAGGTCTCAGAGTTTTATCCTGTGGTCTATGGCAGGAGGAGCTCCACTGAGCTTTGGACACCCAAACCCCTCACTTTTTTATCCTTTTTGATCTTCTGTACCAGAATTATCAGCTCAGGTGTGTGTCCATGTGTCACACTTTTCAGTTTTCTGTTCAGCTAACTAGCTTAAAATTAACTTTATTTCAGAAGGGTCATCCACAACTCTATAAATGGTAATTTTTTCCCCTCATCTCTTTATACAGAGCAAAAATCCAAGCTCTGTTTGCTAAAACATAGTTTGACATCTTTAGAACTATATGCAGTATGACTTTGTGAAGTCTTTACCGAGGAGAAAGCAGGTACTCGGATACACTCCTATCTTAGGGAGGGATCTTAGGCTACTCCAGGTGGAAGCAGGCCATTTAGCCTTCTGAACAATCCCCAGGGGCTCCCATTTACATAATGAGACTAACACGCTAAGACACACTTCAGCAATTCTTCTGGATCAGATATTTTGCATTTAATATGGTATTTTGGTGTACTTTTAGCAGGGCAATTTAATTAGAATTATCCATGGATAGTTTAAAAACTGAATCTGCAGATCATTTATTATTGGCCTGTATTTACTGATGCAGCAACAAACCCATCTGGTTTGGGCTTATTCCTTAATTAGTTCATTTAACATTTTTGTCTAAAGTGAAATTGACTACAACTATATGTACTGCATAGGGCATCAATCAGTCCCTATATATTCTATAATCGAGCAGCTTAATGGGGAGTATTTCTTGTTGAGGCTAATTTTTGTTTATTTCATTCATTGTGCCAGATTTGTTAGTGTGAAATTGTGAAAACAGCTGGCTAAAAGTGAAGGATTATGACCTCCTCACAGCGATTACACGCTAAAAATTAATTGTGTTCCCCCACCCAGCACTGTAGCATTGTGATTACTTGAAGCGGAGAGCGTGGGTGGGTGTGGGCGAGATGCATGTAAGAACAAATAGATTACAAGGCACACAAATCAATGCTTGTTATTGCTAAGTCATAAAAAATGGTTTCTAGCTAACAAATACTGAACAAAAAGAAACAAACAAGTGTAATTTAATTACCAGTATATCTATTTTGTACTCTGGAGTAACTGAACAAAGATAAATTGTAAGACTAACATTCATCTGTATGTTATATTAAGATGCTTGTACGCCATACCTTTCAAAGCCCTGGGTTTACTCCACCAATCATTTAAAAAAATACCTCAGTCCTTTTCTATACCATAAGTAACATAGCAAATCTTTTAATGTTACAGCATCTTTTTTCTTGATGCTACTTTTTGCCAGCATTTGTTGTATTGCTGTAGGAAATATTGATCTCTGATTCTTCAAAATGAGTTTTGCTTGTAGCCTTTCTTACTCAGTGGACCCTTCAGTTTGTATGTTTGATATTGCAGATTCTCTCTCTGGGGAAAGCTCTCTTCTGCCACTTTACAGTTTCTTTCAGCAGAATTCTTTTCACACTTTAAATAGCATTGTACTGTGCCAATTGTGAAAAAAAAAATAATAAAGCAACAAAAATGAAACAAAACCAAAACCCCAGCAACAACAATACCAACCCTGTTTGTTTTATTGTATACATTTAGTTACACTCAAAACCATTAACTGCAAGCCTGAAGGCCAGATTCAAGCATTAAACTATCTATGACTTAGTCATATCCTTTTCCAGAGTTTTACAGCATGGTGAGCTAACACAGGAGCTTCAAAGAAGTTTCAGATATTTGTGTGATGATCAAAGGCTTATGAAACAACTTAATTTGCAAACTCACTCACTTGTCATGATGTACTATAGTTAAAACAGGAAAAAATAGCACTTGGGACACAGTTCAAAACAGTATGTAAGTACATTCCTAACAAAAGTATGTAGATACTGCTTTGTACTTTTCACACATTTGTGTACTACTTTAGGGACATGTGTCAATAACCCTTCATCTATGGGTTTAGATGTCTAAGAGACAAGTGGCTTCCATCTTACTGACAGATGGTAAAGCTCAGCAACAGATCTACTTGCCATAGGTTGAAACGGTGTCTTTCTGCTCAGTACAGGAACAGCAAATAAAAAGCTCTGCAAATACTACACAAACCATTTTTTTTTCATCTGACCACTTCTGTTCATGGCTGGAAATACAACTGTAAACACTGCTAGGGGTTTGGCTGGGGAGAAAGAAATTTTCTCGCACTGCCATATCCTTTTAAACCACTGTCTTTATTTGCTGGTGCCTACATATTTATTTTCCTTTGCTCTTAGCATTATATGAACTGCTTTCCAACGTGTGACTTACTTTTCAAAAAGGTTTAGTCAACACATTTTCCATCGCATCAGTAAGAACTGCTGGTCTATGAACTCTTCCATATTTATTTACTTTTCTTTAATCAAATTAATTAAAAATGGCTTTAAAGAGTATCTTTAGGTCCCCATTTGAAGAATGTGGCTAACAGTAATATCTGAGATCATTTTCCAGCAGGACAAAACAATAACAAGGTCTAGTGCTCTCCTTTGAAGAGGTATAGCCTCAGCTCAAATGATTCATCCAGCTGAATTTCTAATGGCAGCAAGCACATGTCAGTATGTCCAAGCAGACTGGAGACAGATTCTTTCTTTCTTACCAACAGTGGGAACTTTTTATTTTGAATTTTCACAATAGTTTAAGTTAAAATTCAGTTAGACGAAATTTTTTTATAAAAGCAATTAATTTTTTTTTTCCCTGGGCTCTTGGGCCAGGGAGTAGGGAGCCTGAGTTTATTTCCCTATGATAAAAAAGCCATTAGTTTTACTATCATTAAAAATAAAACAGGAAAAAAAAACCAACTTTATTCTCTATGAAATACTGAAACTCACTCACACTGGAATTTTCTTGAATTTTCTATTTCAAACATTAGCAATTGTAATAGGAAATTTTGATCAGATCAATATTCTAACAATGTAATACAAACATGTTTACTAACAAGCTGTACAATGACATAAAATTACTCACAATGGTAATTTCTTAAACTTGAGGAAAAGGTTGTGTACGTTCCACAACCATTCACATCACCCTCAATTTCAAACTAGATTTTTAGGCAAAAAGTCTCTCTAATTACCATATGGCAAGCTAATTCTATATGTAAGATAGTAATACCCTGATTATTTAAGGTGGCATATTTATACTTATCTTTATTTTTTTTTCTATCACATCAGTTACATGTTCTTTCTTTAAAAAAGTTTGAATGAAAATTATCAATTTGAAGTCTTATCAGGTTTTGCTGGTTGATTTTTTCCCCATTTTTAATAAACTTAAATAGTTTCAGATACTACACCTATGTCTGTATTCAATTTCTGCTTTTGTTGTTATATGGTTGTTTTACTTTTATCTCTACTCATTACATTTTGAGATTCTATATTTAATCCTTGTTGGATTTTGCTAAGTAGATAAAGGTATATCCTATCTGGCACTGTAAGTTAGCAAGTAAATCTATTCAGGGCTACAGAGTGAAGAAATAAAAAGACAAGATCCTCAACAGATATCAAGAAGTCACGTGTTTCAAATAATACACTTCCTGGTCTGCTACTGGGAAATTAATGTCCATCTAAATATTTACTTTTTTGCCAGTCCAAGAAATTAATGAGCTTAAGTACTAAGTACTGGGGGAGAAAAAGAAAGAAAATATTTCCTGCAGAAAATGACTGTTTTCATTTATATAGAACTGCAAGCAATGTCTTACAATTATATGACACACATGCACATAATTGCATATATATTTGTGATATATATACAAGAAAATAGGTATATGCCTTTTTTTTTTTTTTTTTTTTGTAAAATCATTCAGATGTCCATAAACATGAATGATCTTCCCTACAGAGTCAGTGGCCAGGCTGTTTCCTCTAGGTTAGGATTCGCAGGAGGCAAGGTACCAAGGTTATCGCTTTTCCTGGTAGGACTGTTCCCAGAGCCCAGCTCTGTAGCCCTGGCCAGTGCTTGCCGACTGATACCAACTCCCAGCAGACCACAGGGCCCCTCTGCAACCTCCATGTTATAGCGAAGCTGCCAATCACTGCCAGCCTGGAGTACAGGCTTGTGTCTACTTTATCTACAATCTCTTTGAGTATAAATGGATGTTTGCTGGGCTCTAAGACCACACAAATCACCTCAGGCAGAATAATAATTGTACTTGTAGTGGCAGCCAAGCTATTTCACGGACATGTTGGGTTGGCAGAAAAGCGAATCAATTTATAAAAGAGTGTGCAGCATTAGATAAAGCCCAAGACCTGACGGCTTTATCTGATGGGCTCAGTTTGTTTTTTAGAAGTGACTTGCTCTGAGGCTTTTTGCTCAGTTTTATTGAATAGTCACTTTATTTTAAGCAACAACAGAGGCTTAATAAGAAGGGGGAACTTGCTGAAAGGTCATCTGTAGCCAGGAATCATCATCTGAACAACTGCAAACTTTGCATCATGTAAATCTCTCTACAAACTGACAATATGATCTCCTATGGGCTGTCTCATCCCTATGTTCACACTTAAAACACTATTAAATTGTCTTAGCTATTTAAACATATTTTTCATGTAACCAACATAGACAGAGCAAGAAGCTATATTGTAATCAAAAAGAGAGAATAAATGAAAGAAATTTAGTTCATTCAGTAAAGCTGTTTTACAACGTAATACATTCTAAGATAATTTCCAGAACAGTAAATTAAACAGACACAGATATAAACTTCTATGCATCTTGGAAGTATTATGATCACACAAAGTAATTACCACTAGTCACTAGTTTCAGTTACTGCCAGCAAAGTCACAATTAAACATTGGAGATGGAAGAAGAAAGACATGAGAAAGGGAAAGAAATCTCAGTAGTCCTAGAGACTATTTTCTCCAGTTTTTCTATTCCATGCAGAAAATAAAAAAGTTTAGAATTAAAGTAAATGTATTTTGCAAATAGTTAATCAAGCAGATAAACAGAGAGGAACCAAACAGTCTATTGAACCAATCCACAAATTACATGAGGAAAGCTTGCAAGAGAAACCACTACAAGAGTATTCAAAGTCTTTAATTGTTGTCATTTTCAGTTACCCATTTCATTAGAACAAATATATATAAGGAAAAATGCTACATAGAAATGGTAGTATGGGGAAGATACATTTTAAGAACAAGACTGATTTTTTCTGATTGGCATTCAACAGCACTGCTTACTTTTATTTCTTGCACAAATAAGTCAATCAATACTTATAAGATACTCAAATACACATGCTTTAAGTTAGTAAACCCATCTCTTAGGCTAGGAAAAAAACCCTAGCACACAACAAAAATGTCCTGTTAATTATAACTGAATACCAATATTTTAAACTTTAAATACTGGGGCTTGCATCTCAAATCCATATTCATGAATCAACATGAAAAAAAAAAAAAAATACAATAAGAGTTCACAGAAAGTCTAAGTAAATGGGAATTTATAAATTTTAAGATTGAAGAAAAATAATTATGAGTATAAATACTCATTTATAATAGAAACTAGTAGAAACAAATCTAGAAACTAGATTTTTAGTGATGGGTACCAAGAATTGCTAATTTTGTTATATTGTTCTTCAGAAAGTTTGAGATTCCAATAAGCAAATATTCAAAAAGAGTAAATTGCTTCTGTTTAGTTCTAAATATCCCTAGGGTCCCAAGATATCATTTAGTGACATATCCCTCTGATACGTCTAATTACATATCTTTTTTAAAACAGTGGTTTTGATGGAAGAGTCCAGATTTTTATTTATCCAGGTAGCACCCAGGTCTTGCCGATATGAGGACTCATATCCTAATTGAAGTGAATTAATAAAATTCTTACTATTAACTAATGGTTCAGACCCTACAGGAACACAGGGACCCTGCCAGGTAGTTCATAAATACTTCAGCTTTCTATACGACTTTCATCCAAAGATCTAAAAACATTTCAAAAATGGAAGTGAGTTTTGCTTCCTACTCCTCCCAGATAGTATTCTGCAGCATTCTACAGATACAAAACCGACGAAACTGTACAGATAGAAAACATGTCAGCAATGGTAGCAGAGCAAAGTCCTGATCTCCTCATTCTAAAGACATGACCTTTATACACACAAAATATCATTAGATTTGAAATCTGAGCTTTTCAGTCTTCCAGGTATAATTCGCTGTAGTGAAAAATTTTGAGCTGTGCTGTAAGCAGAGATGTACAGGATCTGTATCACAGACACATGCAAGCAGCATGAAACAGTGTTCTCAGTCAGAGTCACTTCTGTCATTCATAACACAATGAGCCTAGAATATTTTGCTTTGTTTACTTTATATCATTGTGCACTGGATTGTATTGTTAGCAAAGTGACAACTACATATTTATTTCCAGGCATCTTAATAGAACATCAAAATACGAATTTCAGGTTGATTACTATAGTCAAGAACCTAAAGAGGATATGGGGGGCTTGGGGCTTTTTCAATTTGAGGATTTGGGGGGGGGTGTTTGGTACACTATTTATTCACTCAGAACCCAGATTGGCAATATTTTTTATTTTTCTACAACAAATATGTCTAGTCCCATGAGTTATTTAGGATATGCTTTTTGGATCCTACGTCACACTTTCTCTCGATTGAATATGTTGGTTATGTTGTTAGCTGTGAAACACCATAGCTCCTCACCCCCTCCAAGACCTGTCAAGCTACCTCCATCTGGCCCCAAGTCCCCAATAGAAAGGGAATCTTAGCTGTCCTGTCTGAGTCCTGCTTTCAAATAATCCTCAGAATAAGATCTTTCCTGCTGCAATTGCAAAAAAATGCTTTTTGCCATGACACGACTGATGCATGAACATGATATTAGTGCACATCCTAACATGTAACTGAAAAAGGCAGGAAATGTCAGTATTCAAGGGATCTGTTAATGTGTGTGCGCTTGCGAACCCAGGCTACTCTGTGTGTGCTTTCACTAGCTACCTTATGTTTCTACTGCCTGAAAAAATAGGAAGGGGACTTGAGTATCTGTGTTTATGTTTTGTGTAGGTCCTATATGTAGGTGCTGCTGAATGCAGCACCTCGTCTGTGGCACTCTGTGTGCCTGGCCCTGTCAGCATCCTCTGAGTGGGTGTCTCTGTGATATGCGTTCAGCTTTACTGCTGGTTGAACTGGTAAATAGGAAAGTGTCAGCTGCATCCCTCAGTCTGGGTAGAGGCCTCAGATCTCTGAGCTGAGCTCCATGCAGGAGCAGCAGTGTAGGAAGGAGTCCTGGGCTGAAGCAGGCAGCCACGCTCTGAACATTACTTAAAGAGCCACAATCACAGGTCAGTGATGACCTTTGAGAAATTCTTTGTTCATTTACAGCCTCAATGAATCCAGTAGAAATGTTGGTACTGTAAAGAAAATGTGAATGAGGTCACCAAATTTGTCTCAAAACATGTTTGATCCTTTAATTGCCCAGATCTAACTCAGTAAGCTGACTATATTATATATGTATTTAGGTGACTAAGTGGCCCTGTTCATTTGTAGTAGAGCACTGGATTTTGTAGTATGCCAGTGCACTAGAGTGGAAAACCTATGGCATCTTCAGCTACTGAATAATTAATTCTTTTACTGAATTAAATATTAAAATGGTAAAGGTCATATAGAATTTCATATGCTATTTAATAATAATCTCTTCAAAACCCATCACATTACTTAACTTCATATCAACATCTATTTTATTTACTCTTCATTTTTAATATGCAGTACTCTGCAGTATTTTGTACTAACAGCCACATAAAAACATCAGATACTGTCAAGCAGGAAGTGAAGGTTTTGACAGCAGACTATCAGGGTGCTGTCAGCTTTGAGGATGTTTGGGATGCTGGGTTATGCATCTTAGCTCAATGACTAAAAATGAAGGCAGTAAAATAGTTAATAAGGGTATTTAAGTAGTAAAAACTGGTTTCCTGGGGAAAAAAAAATTGTTTAAGCATATGTGTCTGTCTATACTTCTCAGCAGTAACAATAGCTTCCTACTGCCATACTAAGGAAGGGGAAATAACATCATGAGAACCCGTATCACAATCGAGAGAGCTAGAAAAATGCAGGGTTGTTTTTTCTTTTTAAAAAGTATATTTCAATCTGAGTCTATTCTATGCATATGTTCATTAGCCACATACCACAAAAATCACTTTCCCAGAATAACAAAGTCAGACCTACTCCTTCTCCCTAAGCTTTGGTATAGGAGGAGCTCCTTCATCAATGTATGTGGCAGCCTTACCAGTGGTGGGAAGCCCTTCTTCTGTAAGCATCGCACTACACTGTACACAGAACTACCAGGTCTCACTGAAAGTCATTTGCTACACTGGCTCTACAAGTCTGGGCCCTGGAACTCATTGCGCCCCCCCCCCAATTCCATCTTTTGCCAATGTTTGGAATTTTACAGGATAAATTCAGCGCCACAGCACACTACAGCTGCACCAACCAGGACCATGGGGCATTTTGCTGGAGAAGCTTTAGTTAACAGTACTGTTTGCCAGAAAATCTGAGATGAGATACAAGAGCCGCTCTCATCACTGAGAATATTAGGGTGACTACTGCCAAAACATAATGAAAATGCTGAGATTTGACAATATGACATGGACAGCTATAGTTGCGTAATTGCCAAATTTAGGCTTTGTACAATTGCACTGTTTCCTTTGTGAGAAATTCAATGCAACATTTACATTGGGCCAGAGAAATAAAAGCTGGATAAACAGCCGGATAAAACCTGTTACAGGCAGGAGGTGAAAAATGCCTTTACAGAACTTAAGAACTAAGTCTCTTTATGAAAAGTTGAACACTATATCTTGAAGTTTGGAACTTCTAACACTAATTTCTGAACTTGCTGGGTCTACTTATGGAAGTATTAAGGTAAAATAAACCAGGCACTGATAACCACGTAGTAGAGAGTGAACAAAGAGTTTACCCACTGCTGAGGTCTGCAAAACAACATCATACAGCATAGGGCTACACCAATTCCTGCTGTAAACTGTATAAAGCGCTTTCTAATTTCTTCCAATTCATCTACCCATGTTTCAACTGTGAGGTTCAAGATTTTTCCCATGAAGGAGAATTAAGTAGTTTTTATAATACAGTTCTTTACACAAATAGCAAACAACATAGCAGCACATATTTGATGGAATGAATATTGTTTTCCCTTATGATCAAAACCACTTTGTCCTTAAAAATAAACAAAATATCTGGAAAACAAACCAGATTATGTTCAAGTGATCTTTAAAGAGTGAATGTTATATTTTAACAAAAAACCAACAATCCAACCAACCCCGCTACAATTTTTTCAATTAAACTGAAAACAACAAAAATGGCAGCAATAAAAAACAGTCAATTCAGTCTCTGCTTGAAGCTGAGAATTTGCCAACTCATATAAAAATTTGCATTTCAAAATGAAACATGAAATCCCCCCTCTGCCCGTTTGAAATTAAAAGGAATCCTAGAGGAGCTTGCAAAATATAGGCCCATTGCTTAATGACCTTCTTATAATACTAGTGCAAGAACATCCAAGAACATTGCAGATAATTCTGGCCTAATCAGGTTAATGACGGAATCCAAGGCTAGGACTACAGCAAGCTGTTCGTTAGCATTTGATATTTCTGGCAAATAAACTCACTGCTGTTCATCCATTAAGTTCACGTCCAACAAATAACAACTGCTACTGACATTCAGAACAGAATATTCTGCTCCCATACATGATCCTGCTGCTTCAAAAAGTCCCCATTGGCTTGAAAGAGGAAGACGAGCTTCTTTCAATGACTTCTGTTAAACCAGTAGAGCAGTAAAGCTCCAGCTGAACAGGAAAAAAAATCTTTTACTTTTGTGAAATGTGTAAAGAAGGATCTAGGGATATTTTATTCTTCACTGAAAGGCAGGACAGGGAAAAATATAAACGAATCACATTATTAGGTTCTCAGCCTTTGTACTGAGAACATGATTCAGTGATTGTGTTCTGAACATGACATTATTTTTCATGAGTACAGTTCAATCCACCATGTGCAAGATTCCACATTTTCACTAGCCTTTAAGTCACAGTTTTATGTCCCTCTTGCAATCAGTATGCACTGGTGAGCTAAATGGACGTAATCAAGCTTGCTAGAGCTGATCGCTGACCAGCTTTAAAAGGCCCGGAAGAGCTGTTTTCTCCAGCTGGATTGTCAATTAAAGCTATCTCAGCAAAAATAGTATATATGGGCACCCGGCTTCTAGCCATTCACCGAAGAGTATAGGGAAATGAAAGATTTGCTGAGGTCAGACTGAGACGTGTATAAAACTACTGGCTTGTTTGGCCAGAAGGCATTATTTCTCTGTTTGCTAAAGGAGTTCCTGCTGTACAGGCCAGTAGCCCTTATTAGAGTTCGGAGTTGTGAAATGCCTCAGATTTCTTCAGAAGCCTAATTCCCTGTGCAACCAGTAGAGTCCTGAATGACATCCGTCACTGACAGCCCAGAGGAGTTGCTCAGGTAACTCTTGGTTCCTCAGGCAGTGAGGATGACATGGACTATGTGCAGGGAAGCATTTTACTGAGAGTTTCATTANTTAATTTCGCCTTGTTCCCTGTTCAGCCAGTAGAGTCCAAGAAAGTAAAACTGTAAAACAGAAAATTGGTTCGTTTTACCTCAAACCAGGACACTCAGGCAGTGAGGATGACATGGACTATGTGCAGGGAAGCATTTTACAGAGAGTTTCATTAGATTCAGCTGGAGGACTACACTGAAATTGCTTTGGGATCCAAGCTACTAACCTCTCTGGCACTAAGAACTACCTTGGTATAACTGCTATGTTCATTCCTTCTATTATCCCTTTGTTAAGGAAAAGAAAGTATAGTCCTTTACAAAGCACAAATACATTTAATGGCTGATAAATCAGGAGAAAAAAAAAAAAAAAAACAAAACAAAACCAAGAGGTATCCTTATAATAATTTTGGAATTGTCAACACTACATAAATATATTCCCTTTACACACTTCCAGCATTGCCACTGTATTCAATAGACACACAGAACTAAAGTCTCTTTCGAGAGGAAACAAATCAGAGGTTTCCCAACTGAATCAGAAGTAAAAGGCCACAGATAAATATCTTGATAAGGTTTTATAGTCTATTTCTGCAACTGCACTGTACAGTTTTAGCTAGCTAAAGAGATGCCTTCACTTCTCTTATTGACAGTTACCCATCTGTACTATCTTATAGTTACCTTTGAGGAACTCCTGAACAGTCATTACTATACACTTGAAATTATTATAAATATGGACTCTCCAACACCACAATCATTACACAGCCATTGCACCATGGTATGCAAGATAAGCAGGTAAAAATGTGCTAATGGGGGCAAACCTGACAGTTAAGTAAATTTAGCACATTCATTCTAGGCACACTGGTTTGTTACATATTCTCATAAGGGTGGATTATCATCTCATTAACAAGCTGAATAAAACTTAAGTGAAATTGAACTCGTATAGATGCCACTAAAATAAATAAGTAGATGCATGGAACACCCAGCAATACACGACACTGACCAAAATCTAATAAAAGATAAAACATCATAGCAGCTCTGACTTTCTCCATGTTGAAAAAAGATTAGGAAGTATTTCATAGCTACTTATTCCATGCTTAGAATGCAAAGGTCAGCTGACAGAGCTTCAGCTCTCAATCAGGTAAGAGCAACCTCCAGGCTGTTCTAAATTCAACAATCTGGCTTTTATCCTCAAGGAAATATGGCCTAACCTTTTGCCTTTTCCACTTCAAGGTGACTGACAGATGTACTTCAGCAATTCCTGAAGGGGACATATGAAAAAAATTAATCTATCTAGAAGAGCCCATCAAGGGATCTTTTATGCATAAAAATTTCATGATTGAAGACAACTTAGAGAAAAAATAATTTGTCTCACTATGTTTTTAATTATTCAATCTAGAATAGCTCAACAGCAATTTATTTCATCTGAGGTGAACAAGAGTATCAAAAGTACATATCTTCCCTACTGAAACAAGTCTACATTCCCCTTGTCTTCTCCCCAAAAACAGTGGCGATGAATTGCCTTCTGCTCAAGGTCCTCCTTGCTTGCAACTGCAGAACTTATTATCTCCCAATGGCTGCTTCTAACTGAGCTCCAGCAGGTTTCCAAAACCCCTGAGGCCTAAGGGCTCAGTTCCTGTGGGGCTCCCTTTCCAACATTTCTAGCTTTGCCACTGAGTCTGCACTCTGATGAAGGAGGCACTTCAGAGTTTGAAGGTCAGAAACTGTCTGTAGCTCTGAAAGACTGCTATGCTTACCCATGCCCAAATATTCATTGCAGGTGGAAGGGGAGCAGCACAGTAAGCAAAGTGTAGCAAGGAAGAAAGCAAAAACTGATGGAGCTGATGATGGGTAAGTGTAGCAAGGCACAAGATCATGAGATGTTGCCATCTTCAAACAAGAACAAGGAATCGTGACTGGATTGTAGATTAACTGGGAGCAGTAAATAAAATAAGGCAGAAAAAGCAGATGGAAGTATCAACATACTTTGGTACATTATAAGACATTCATTACAAGACCGCCTGCAGCAGAGGCTGAAACCTCATTACTCATATGTACTTCTCTGCACCAAATGTGTGATATTTACAGTTATGATTAGTTTATAGACTAACTAAAGCTTGGACCAATGCCTGTTTTTGTTCTTTCAGAAGCCATGAACCATCTTCAGGGTAAACAGATATGACTAAAATAAAACGTATACTGTATAGCGGCTAAGAAGTAGCTCAAAAAGCAAAGCCAGCAAAAATGGGATCTAAGGAAAGAAAAATATTAGAAAATAAGAGATGAAAGCAGACTGACTGCAACCACTGCAGGTGTATGGTACACATTCATATCCAGTGGGGCAGCTAATGAAATAACCTATATAAATGAGACTGCCTTTTAAAAACAAAAATTACTCTCTAATGTCAGTTGAATCATTCCTCTTCCTTCAATTTTCTGGGCTTTAAGTAATACTGAAAAATACATAGATAATAACTTTCTTTTTCTTGCTATGAATATTATGTGTTAACTATGAAGAAAACAAAAAATAGCAGGCCACATTGAGCCCTAATCTGAATTTTACTACTGGGGGGAAAAAATGTATCTTTAATAACATTTTCTTAATGTAGCTCAAATCAATTATTCAGTGAAGGCTGGTTTTGAATTAGGGCAGAATCCTAGCTGCTACTGACATTTTAGGATGCTTCTCACACCAAACAATACATACATGAGCTGGCTGAGGTCTTCCCTGTTACAAAGGAACAAAAGAAATAATCAAGGTTATAACTGTGGCAGGGAATGTGTGCTAAGAATGGGGAGATGGAAAGGCAGCTGAGCTGAAGGACCAGAAGGGATCAGCTGGCTCTTCATGGAAGAAGTGAGACAAGCCTAAGAAGAGCTAAAAGTAATGAGTTTTGAGTGGGATGATTGCTGGTCTCTCTCCCCCTCTCTCACCTTTCCTGCCTATCCCATCTTGTCTCCTTTTTTGGGTATCCCTTGACTACTTAGGAGACAAAACTGCATTTCAAATCTGCTGAATCAGGTCTCCTGCTTTCTTCTTTCATTCAGCCTTCTTGATTCCTCTGTATCCTACTGCAGAAGAAAACAAACAAATGGATAGCCAGCCCCCACCTTAACAATGCAAAGGGCAGATACACCGAAAACGGAGGCAGGGAGTAGCAGCCGATGAAGAGCTCAGAGAAGCACTTTCTATTCTTCTAAAGGAATCAGAAGCAGACTGTTGCTGCTGGGAGAACCCAACCCTTGTAGTATGATTAATAATTTGTATTTTATTGCTGATTTAGCGAGTATAAGCAACTCACTGTGAGGCTACATAAGCGCCAGAACTGACACTGTCAGTAGGACCATATTAACATTAGGAGTGAGCCTAACTACCCTTCACAGCAGCAGTGAGTTGCTGGATCAACTCATATTGGATCATATGCTGTCTAGCTGCACCTTAAAATTCCCTATCACATGCTTCTCCCTTTCCAATGCTGGCAAAAGTGCAGAACTGATCTAATACTACTTGGGTAAGAGCTGTCTGTGCTGAAAATTACTTCTCTTTTGACTTTCTCATTCAATGCATTCAGCTTTTTGATTGAGTACTTTTGGGAACAACTGTCCCAATGATTATTAACTAGAACTTCCCCTAAGTCTCAGTGGGCAGTTAATTAGTTTCTGTCTAAAAAAATTAGTGTCATGCTATATTAGAACCTTACCAACCCAACACAGAGCCCAGTGTGTCATGCGAAAACAGGCATTGATTCTGCTGTTTTTGAAAAAGGCACTGTCTGAATGACCACAGGTTATCTGAGTTCACTTTTTTTTTTCCTGGCAGATTTATGGCTAACCATTATGCCCACACTTTGTATCAGCATGTGGCAAAAATGGTTAGGTTTTTACTTTCTTTTTCTTATATTTTCCTTGGAATGCTTTATACAGCAAACCTAGTATGATGTTTAGAAAGTCAACTGACATATCAAGGTCTTAATCTGAGGAACATCAAATTGCTTGGAAACTGGAGAGCAAAACAAAAAGAGGAAAATTACTTAGAGATGAGCACAGGGAAAAATATATAATTTACAGAGTTCTACATCAAATTACTTTAGCACATGTGTGCACATTTATGCTACCTCCCACAGAAAATGCCAACAGATTTTTCCACAGCCCTGCTAAATGAAGACAGGCTCATCTACAGGTGAACACTTGTTAAGAGTTAAAGAGTTTTAAACAATTATCTACAGATAACATACACTTCACGCAATCCCAGCAGCTCTTCAGAGAGCCATTAAAAAGGTTGTTATCTTTTTAGATTAGACTTGGTTTGTTTGTATGGGATATATTCTGGATTTAGTCTCTTTAACAGTGAAGACAAAATGGGTCTGTATGATACAGTAAAAGAACAAATAATCCAAAATGTTTGAGCAAAAGTAAATAAGTG
This sequence comes from Pedionomus torquatus, assembly GCA_013398155.1. Classification (NCBI taxonomy): domain Eukaryota; kingdom Metazoa; phylum Chordata; class Aves; order Charadriiformes; family Pedionomidae; genus Pedionomus; species Pedionomus torquatus. Next base: position 583,108 of record VZRU01019007.1, on the reverse strand, counting down.
TTTTCTGTGTGTATAGCAACAAAAGTACACTTGAAAGAATTTACAAAATGGAATGCTGAAAACAAAGTTGAACTGTAGTCTACTACAGTCTACAGGAAGCTACTGCAGACAAAACTTCAGATCTAAAACTGTATGAATGTATATGTACATAGAAGACTAACCTAGAGTTGTTATACTTAATGGTAATCTGTATTTTTGGAAGGAAGATAGAAACTTGATTTAAACCTTGAAGCACAAGCTCCAGAGAGATCAGGATTAGATGTGTGAAGATGTGCCACAGATCTGCCTGCCCATCTAAAGAATCTGGTTTTGGCTACTTCTAGAGACAGGATATTGGACTGCTTGATTTTATCCAGGATGAAATTTCTGTGTTCCTATTAACTTCTTAACTAAATCAGAATGCACTTCCAGCTTTTCACTGAGGGCAAATCTTTATAAAATTATTTAGTTACTTCCCACCCTCCCTAAAGTTTAAACATGATTTAAATAACACTTGGTACATGCTTATTTATACCAGGAATATATTTTAAACTCATTTAAATGTGATTCGTGCCAAATATTTCTTATTTTATTCATTGAGCTCAATGGGTTTGAACTGCATGAAAGCCTCAATCAGGATTTTAATCTGCAACTCTTCAGGAGTTTCTGATGGTCATTAGTGCAACTAAAACAATGATGTTTTCCTTATATTTTGTGGTTGCTGTATTCAATCTCAAAGTTTTCAGAAATAAAGGAACAAAAACCCCCCAAACGTACAGGAATAAGTAAGGGTATGATGTCTCTGGAGAAAAGGTTGATACCATATTGAAGAAAGTTCCTTTGTGCAGAACCTATATTGTCTCAACCATATATAGAATTACTCATGTTGGTTCAGCTTGGTTAGTCTATTCAGTTTAAATTTGAGGATAATTAACCAAGCCAATTAGATCAGCTGATCCATTATCTCTAAAGATAAAGAAATAGGGATTTAGAAGGAAAATTTAAGTCTGTAAATGGAGTCACTGTCACTGACTCAGCTCCAAAGAATAAAAGGTATACTGAAAAAGAAGAAGGCTCAAAGAAGAGCCTACTTTGGCTCTTCTTCTTTAAACTCCAAAAATCTAATCTTCCCTTTGCAAGTATTGTTGTACCTGAAATAAGCCAGTATTTGTGAATATATTGATGAAGCTATTACACTACTTTCATGGCTCAGAATAACAATGCATCTCAAATATAGTAAATGTTTTGCACAGTGTCAAAATTTTCTGCCTCTTTAGCCTGTTTCATGCATTTTCCCCCACTAGTTTACCTGCCCAGTTTCAGGAACTGCAAAGTCATGCAGATCAAGTTGGTTTTGACTTTTAGAATTTTATTTAAACTCTTGTCTTTTATTTTGCCTGAAAGTCACGCGTGAATAAACTACATCAGGTTCTATTTCTTCTTTAAAAGACAGACAAGTAATCAATGTCTTAGACCTATAATCTACAAGATGCACCATAAAATGTATTTAAAAAACCCAAACAACAGAAAACAAAGGAAAAAACAACTAACTCAAAATCTAATCTTGCTGATTCAAAGACAGTCTATGTTTCAAAAACTTGGTCTTGAGGAACCCGAGCAACACAGGCTGTGATACTCTAAAAGTCAACCTGATCATTCCATTTATATTTGATTATTTCCCCAAACCCAAACCTCTGTTTCAGTCATTCCCAGCAGATATTTCCCAGAAAAATAAAGACAACTTAATATCTTCTGGCATCAATTTATGTCAACCTATGTTACCTGTTCTCGGTTGCACGTGCTCTCTTCCAGTGTAATTATTCCATCTTAGTACACTAGTGAACAATGCCTCTCACTGTGGAGCACAGATTTTAAAATCAGTGTTGGAAGTCCTTATATAGAACTTTTCTTTGCCTATTTGCTATTTGAAATTAAAATCACTACACTGTCACAATTAAAAGGAAGAACACTTTAATTGATGCTATAATCAAATTGATTTTTTTGAGCCAGACAGGCTTCAAATGAAAGAACCCACACCCCTCTATGGAAAGTCCACTATTTCATTAATCTTTTCTCATTGTGATATTATGATATCTGTATTTATCATAATGTAAGAATACTACAGAATTACTAACTATATGTTGTATTATTCTAGTGCCCAGGCACATTTCTAAGTGATCTGCAAGCTCAGAACAAAAATGAACCCTTACTTCCAAAAATTAAACCAATCCTGGTTTAATCTTTGTGGATTAGTGGGTGCAGAATCATCTATTATCTAGTACTTGGCTCTAGAACTAGAGAGGAAACCATTCAGATTAGCATGGGGCAATGGTCTCAGTTTACTGGCAGTTTAATTCTTGCCAAATATTTCTGAGGGCAGATGAAAGTCTGAATAGTTTGTAGAACATCTTGGAAAGTGCCTCTCAGATATGCTAGTCAAACCCCAAAAACACTTATTAAGCTTTCAGTCAAATCGGCAAAAAGAAAAAAAAAAAAAAGGATGATCAGATTCTAGAATAAAATTCTCTGCTGTGAGCAAATGAGGATAAGCTGGGCAGCGTGACAGACTTGAAACTTAGGACAAGTGTTTTCTCTTTGATGCAATGGAAAAATCAGTGGAGAGATGCAAAAACTGAATGATGAGCTAGAAAAATGATTATGCTTGCAATTTTCTGTACGGCTATGTAAGGAGCAAGATGGCATTTCTACAGGCAAGAGAAAAGAAATATGCAGTAAGCAAGATGTGACCTGATGAATCTAGATTGAAATTTTAGCTGTGTGAAAAGACTGAGAAAGTACCGACTTAGAGCTGCAGGGCAGAATGAGACAGCATGATCAAGACATAGAGAGGATGTGAGGGTCTGCAGATACCTAGAGACAGTGAATGCCTTTTTTTTTTTTTTTTTTTAAACTACAGAGACTGAAAATCCTGCTTTAAAATGAATGAATCTTAAAAAAAGAAAATAAACAAACAATATATTAGGGATGATATTGAAACAGGGTACTAAATCACAAAACATATTAAATATCAAATGGGAATGTTTCATTCTGTCTCAGCACTGACAAAGCTCGTGACTTTCATCAACATATTCATTCATCAGCATTTGAAGTCATTTAGGTGTACAAATAGAATTTCTCTCTTCCTCCATGAAAAAGATCCAAGACGATTTAATATAAACATAGATTATTTTTTAAAACAGCAAATCATATTTAGTATATGCTGATGACTTGCTCTTTTTTTATACATATGTTTTTGCTATCACAAACCCATGTCTTTTAATTAATTTGACAGTTTGATTCAATGTAATCCAATCCAGGTATACAAAGAGAACTGTGTATAATGCAGAAAAGTGTTATAACAGAACTCCTCTGAAATGATATTCAGTGTGATGGTGAAACTTCAGGAAACTGAATTAGAAATCTGAAGCAGGAAGCAGAAATCTAAAACAGTGCTACAAATCCCAGTGGGACAGCCATTTGTAGATGTGAAGTATTCCCACCACAAATCTCAGTATTCATGTTTTATATAAAACCAAGTGTTCTTCTGGGAACAAATAGATGAGAAAAAAAAAATAATTCAGATTGTCCTGAAACATTAGAGCATTATTGTTCATTCTTGTGCAGTTTAAATTCTCAGAACATTCCTATTTTGAACCTCTATTTTTAGAGATACTACCATCAGGCTTTACTATGCACGTTTAGTTGCAATTTGGCATGCAAGGTATAAGCCCAGAAGTGAAATTATTTTAGTTAATTGAAGGGGAGAATGTAATCAGTCAGATTCTTTTCCTAATTAAAAACTGGGAAAAAAAATTAATTCCAAATGCTTTCTTGCACAAAATAGCTCCAAATCAGATAGGGATTTAGGATACATAATTCAAGCTTGAATACAGAGCTGAAATCCTCTCCAGAAAATTCCAGGATACTTGCATCCAGATTTTGGGCTGGAAACAGTTTCTGTTCATTCAAAGAGCTACAAAACAAAACAGTTACACATATTATAAATGCATTTTGAGCCCTGTAGGGAATTTGAGATTACAGCAGGAGTAAAAGACTTGGGAACTTGGTTGGTATTTGAAAGACCCACAAGACTACGAATATATCAATGTATAACTACTTCATCCACATAACAGAAATACAGACTGTAGGTATAAGCAGAGCTTTTAAGGGTAAAATAGTTTAATCAAACGCTTCATGATGTTTGTCTCTAGGAAGTTTTCCTCTGTATAATTTCAGTCTTCCTTAATGTATTTTAAGATTATATTTGTTCATTGCACCCATCTTGGACAGGAAGAATACATTCCCTACATCTTTATATACTGGAAAAGATTTTCACCCCACTCTCTTGATGTTAACCATTCCCATTCTTCCTTCTTCTTCCGAAGGTTATCCTGATTTTCTTTTGGGATGTCCAGCCAATTTATATTTCCCTACAGTGCAGAGCCTAGACCTGGACTCAACTGGCAGTCTTTCCCAATGCTATGTACAGCAGAAAACGATTCCATGAATTTTGCAGGCTGCATATATCATGAGTCAGGGCACTGCATATATAACATTACTGTGATACATTGTGTAGGTCCATATTCTCTTGTGACAATGTCACTCATGATTTGTAGGTGATTTCCTATAACTGCCAGGTCTTTTTCTGAAGGATTTCCAATTGTATCCTATTTTGTGAATGTGCAGATTATTCTCATAAAACTGTAGTAGACTGTTCTGCAATGAGGACAAATGCAATATATTTTTAAGCAAGGTCTTGAATTTTTTGTTTTGAAATCTACTGGTTTTTGGCATATTCTCAGTTACTTTCGCATTGCTGTCTTCTGCAACTTCAATAGCATTTATAAAAATATTGAACAACACTGAAATTCACGATAGAGCATTTTAGAGTCCTGTCAAAGCAGAAGAATGAATGGAGCAATGAATAACATTGCCTTACCCACATAGAGCTAGACCCTGTACCCCATGGTTATGAGGATGTTGCAAGTGTGCCAGGATGATAACCTAACTCGAACCCTTCTGCTGTTGCTTTATCCAAACAGCCTGCTACAATAACAGACAAAATTAAATTTGTTGTACATGATTCGCTCTTTACAGATCTATGCTGGCCATTACTCATCTCTGCTGTTTTCTAAAGAGCTCAAAAATAGGCTGATACTTTCAGTACTTTCACAGAAACTGAAGTTAAGCTGCCTAGTCTATAATTTTTCTCTCTCCACACTTTTGGTTTTTTCACTCACAAATCTTTCCTAACTTTCCCAGGTATGACCTACACTCTATACATTCTCAAAGAGTAGGTGTTCACCTACAAATTTTAATAGGTCCAAGTGATTAAAAAACCCTGAAACAACAAACAAAACCAAATAAAACCAGTGAACATTCTGAGGAGATTTTTTGTCAATGCTGTTACAGGATTAGCTCGTTATTCTGAATCTGCTCATAGCAATAGATTCTGATCTCTTATACTGATTTCCTTTCAGCTGATTGTCAATCAGGAACTGACTTTACAGGCACAAAGTCAGAGCTACTGCAATAACCAGATCAGGACCAGAGCTTGTCTTCATTTGGGTTTGCTTTAATTAACAGCATGGTGGATGTGAAATCATTATAAGGACATCCTCCAGAAATTTCCTGGGTTTCTATCCCTGAAGGAAGTAGGACACTGATCACTATTATTTGCTTTGTTGCAGATTTTGAATACCAACAGAAGTGCTTCGTGCTATATTGCCATACATTTGAGGCAAGATCAGAAACCTTGCAAAAAATGTCTGCTGTATTTATTTGTTTCAAAAGATGACGGTTAATACCAGTTTGTTTTGACAAAATTATAGTCTGACACAGTCTTTACCATATTTTCAACTGATATTTCCTTTCTTTCACTCTTTTCACCATTATTTTAAACTATATTAGTTTCTGTAGATGCCTACAATGCTGGCATATGTAGGTAGCCTACGGTTATTTTCATACTCCCATATTTTTAAAGGCTATCATTTCAGAGTTTGGTCACAGCTGGTACCTGGAGATCTGTCCAAGTGGCAATTTTTCAGCATAACAGAGCTCTGCTTTTGAGGCAAGAAAAACTATTCTGGCCATAAAGCAGTATTATGACACAAGTCAAGGTAACAACCTTAAATCAACACACTTACAGACCCGTGGCACTCTCCAACTGCTTTACGAGTTCACTTGAGACTAGATTTGGTCATATTGACATATTATTATATCGGCAATCTTTCCCTAGATAATCCAGAATCTGTATGAAGAATATTGACTTAAAAAAAGACCTAGCAATGCTTGAAAGAAGTAATAATTAAAAGCCCAGCTTGTTATTCACCTTTTTACCTCAGAGACGGCAGCCTTGAGTGGAGCCTAACCTGTGAAGCCTGTTAATTAAATAATGAACCAGATACAGTTCTCCAGCAAGATACAAACTTGACAATCCTAGAATACAAAAAACATTGAATGGCAAGCATTCAATTTTGAATGTCTGAACATTGAAATTTTTTGAACTCTGAACAAAGCTACTGTTTGAACCACAACCTTCAGAAGTGTCTGCTGAGATTAAGGAAACTTTGTTTTCAACACTCAGCTGAATAAAGAATACACGCTTCAGTACTATAGGACCCCTTCGATATAGGGCTGAACAACTGTGTTCCAGGGAAATGCACACCTCCCTGGAAAATTACCTCTGTAATTCTCTAGCAAGTAAAGTGCCAGGGAAAAGTAGCACCAAGAGATAAATTTCTGAAACAGCATAATATGTTTAAACGTAGGGTTTCTTTCCTCTTTGCAAAGTAAATTTTACCTGATGTTTTACCTTTAAAGCTATTTGGAGTTCGAAGTCTTAAGCAGCTTGCCATTAAGGAAGTGTGTCCTCTTCATAGAATAAACTGTTTTCTCACTTTTAGAAAGGAAATGTCAAGTTATCATAGGCTGAGAATTTCAACCATTTGAGATAATTGAGAAAGAAAAGGATATGGTTTGAATTGGCTTTCAATTAAATCATACATTGATATGTTAAGTAAATTCAATACTTTGTTAACTTAGAAAACCTCCAAGGTTTTCCTAACATGCTGATTTACTTCTAGATGAGGTAGAGGATTTTATTCCGTTTTCAAATCCAGAAGACTCAGGCACATTTTCCATTTGCTCTGGATTTTACAGATAAGTAATATAACATCCCTAACAGGTTATAATGAATTCTGGTGAACGTACATACACACTATGAAGTGATAACATGTTAGTGACTGAAGTGTAAGGCAGGATGTCTTTAAAACAGATCATGAGAGAGTATTAGCATAAGATTTTTTTTTTTCCAATACAGGAAACATTCCTATACACTTTAAAAATCAGAGATTCTGTAATACACTGTCTTTGGTTTTATAGCCCTTTCTGCCCCCTCAGAAGGGCCCTTTCAGGTTTGTGTGTCAACTTGACCTTTAGAAAAAAACATTACACATAATTAGGTTCTGCAATTGGTATGAAAAAATCTTATGTCCTCCCACAGTCACCATGACAAGTTTGCAATAATATTAAAATACTGTTCAGGACTTGTAAAATTACTTTGTTAGGCGTTGCATGTAGGAAAAAATAGTAAGCATCATAGTTACTGTGAGGCCAGCAGTTGGTTCAGTCACATATTAAAGGGAACTCAGAGCAAAGCAGATGCAAAATTATTTTCTTCCAACATAAACAGTCTTCTCTAGTCTTGAAGCATAAAGCTTAATCTTTCTTCCAGCATACATACTATCATTGATTCCAATAACATACAATTTAGATGGGATGAATTCATAGGCCTAAGACAGAATTTTCAAATTAAATGAAGTACCCCCACTGGGCCTTCAGTCAAATTCTGCAAATGTGTCTTAGAAAAGCTCATTGGAATAAAACTGTCAAGTTTGTGTAGTATGTAGCTTGCCATCTTCAAAAACACAGGCTGTCCCTTGGTGCGTTCTGAGGAGTTGGAAGAGACTCATCACTTCTGCTTGCACTGAGTCACCATTACATAAAGCCTTGTTTGGGAGATGAAGTATAGCCACAAGGCTTTTTTAAGTGGAACCTCAGCAGCTGCTGTGAACATGATGAGAGCAACTCTGGCCCACCTCTTGTTTGACCTTCCTCAACTATGCTCTTACATTCTTTGAAAGGAGAAACTTATAAGAAGAACAGATTAATTCACCACATGAGATAATGTTATTCACAGTCCTATTTAATACAGTTAGATAGATGGTGGTAGCATTTTGAGTATTCTGAATACACTGTAATTGCCTTTTGAAAGGAATTTCTTTTCTCACATAGAGCCCAAGAAAATACTTTTACCCACAGCTGTTGAGATGAGCCTGCTGAAGTTTATCAGAAATTATTCTGGAAATGTCATAACCAAATTAGTCTTCCAAGCACTCTTACAGTTTAACTGCAATAAGATCCATTGTTTTGTTCAAGTCCTTTTATTATGGGAAAGTTGAGATCTTTCAAAGAAATCATTCTGAACAAAGGCACAAAACTCATGAACACTTTCTGTCAGCAAGCACGCATTATTCACCAGTAAAGAATTACCACCCATGCAAGATAGGCTACTAAGAAAAACAGCTTGGTTTTCTGCCCTATGTATGAATGAGTTCTAATACCTTGCCCTTATTTCCTCTTATTTTTAATATAAAGTGTTGTTTTATACTATATAAAAGACAAAGTGTTATTTTAGGCACTTCATAAATAAATTTATTTGTTTACAATGAATATGATGGACAAAAGCCAATAATATGCCTTAATCTACTGCATGAAAGCATTGCTAACAGTATATACACTGCAGCCTTTAAATCTGAAAAAGGGTCTACATACCACAAATGCCAACCACAATGTTTTGTCTGCATCAAAAGAATCATGGCCAGCAGGTCACAGGAGGTGATTCTCCTCCTCTACTCTGCTCTTGTGATACCCCACCTGGAGTACTGTGTCCAGCTCTGGAGTTCCCAACACAGGAAGGACATGGACCTGTTGGAACAGGTCCAGCGGAGGGTCATGAAGATGATCAGAGGGATGAAGAACCTCCCCTGTGAAGACAGGCTGAGAGAGTTGAGATTGTTCAGCCCGGAGAAAGCTCCAGGGAGATCTTATAACGGCCTTCCAGTACCTGAAGGGGGCCTACAGGAGAGAGGGGAGGGACTCTTTATGGGGTGGAGAGATAGGATGAGGAGTAATGCTTTTAAACCAAAAGAGGGGAAATTGAGATTAGACATTAGGAAGAAATTCTTTCCTGTGAGGGTGGTGAGACACTGGCACAGGTTGCCCAGAGAAGCTGTGGATGCCCCATCCCTAGAGGTGTTCAAGGCCAGGCTGGATGGGGCTTTGAGCAACCTGGGTTAGTGGGAGGTGCTGGAACTCAATCATACAAGGGCATCTGTATTGATCAGATCTGTATAAAACACAAGTCCCTTAAAATCATTACAGAAACTGTAAATTATCAGAATTTAATGGCTAAGTGACATTTTGTTTCATCATTGCATTAGTCCAGCACTTCTTTACCAGAGCTTTTTTGGTTTGCTCATTCAAGTCTGATTTTTATGATTCTTAGTTTGACTCATAAACCTTAAATAGAAATGCAGAATCTCTACTACACCCCACAAAATATGTATATTCCTTAGTATAATATTTTGGAGCTAATATCTTTTAGCTAATTCTTAGTATATTGCCAGTGGTTCAGTAGTGAAACTGAAGATAAGATGTTATTAATTAAGAGTCTAGATCATACTTTCTTTCCTAGCTTTTTTATAGTCTTCATAAATTCAGGATGTGTCAGAGATTTTTTTTCCTCAGCCAGTTCCACTTTCTATTAAGATTTTGCTTTAAAAGATGGTTTAAGAATTCAAGGAAGCATATGAGAAAAATAAATAGCTTGAATTATGGGATGCAGAGCTAGAGTATATTAGATAGTTCTGTCCTGTGTTGTAATCAGTCTATTGAGTCCAACTATAAAGCAATCTATTCAAATTGACCAAACATTTATGAAAATGTCTCATAATTTATTAATGTTTTGAATGAACTTCTAAAGAAAAGCTTAAAGTGTGAAAGGAGATCACTTCAGAAGAGTCCTGGAAGGAAAGAGTCTCCAATGAAATAACCATCAGTCTAGTTTATTTTGTAATGTTTACTTTACTAGACAGTAACTTTTATTTTATTATCTATATGTCTCTTTTAAAATTGTCCTTTATTTCCTGCTTTCCACATTTATTTTGTCCCACTGACACCTTCTAGAAGTATTCAATAGTGAGAATAAGACGAACAACTTAGAATCTGAATCCCCTTGGATCCTTTCACCACCACTTAACTTGAATGGGTTAATTGATTTTTTTTTCCTTCCACACTGTTGCTAGATTTATATTTCCTCAGTTTCAGTCTCCTGCTACACCTAACCCCATACTTGTGTCATTCTGTTTTGCTTGCAATAATTACCCATCTAGAAATGTTTAAAGAAGGAAGAAAGCCTATCTTCCTATCTCTTCCTCCAATTTCAACACAGGTTGTTTTCAGTACTTCAATAGACTTTATATGAAATATACTGAATAAAAAATATGAAGAGGACTGTATATGACTTGAAGGCTACTAGAAAACTAGATCAAAAGTAAAAAAATATNCCCATATATACATATATATATATATATAATCTGGAATTAACAATTTATACCATCTCTACATTAAGGAGAATAATACATCAGAGGCATTAACTACTACTGTCTTACAAACCAAGAAAGAAGGTAAGGAATGAAGGCAGAAGAGAGATTATTGCATGGCGGGGTTTGATTTTTGTTTACTTATTTTTTTGTACAGATGCTAGTGCATCAAGAATTCTTGACTGGAATTAAAAGGGTTTGCAATCTTCTCTTTCATAGCTTGAAAAATAACATTTTTAGAAATCTTTAGACTGGGTGGTTCCACCAACTTGCCATCTGTCTTCCCCTGTTTGGCCTGAGTTGTTTTTCTGTATTTTAAATAGGAATTTTATTAATTATTTTTAGTGAAATATAGACAAGTTGCATCTGATTGATGGCTTCCTGTTGTCATTAGGAGTCATAGTATACCATCAGAAAGAATTTTCTGAAAATGTAGTGCTATTCTGTCATAAACCACCAGCAGGAAGCTATCACTCACAGAACAGTAAGGTTCATTTTAAAGAATTTGAATCTGTTAATTGTCACACAGAATTAATATGAGGAGGAGGAAATCAGCCACTACTTAAACTTTTCATATCACTGAATGATTGCATTGAGTTGGGAATCATTGTTTTGGGAAAGAGAAGTCAAGATGTCCATTCTCCTTCAAAACCAAAGGAATTTGCATACACTAAATAAGTGTTAGGAAAGCATAAATAACCATACACATTTACATATATCCTTTTTGAAATGTAACACTGCACGTTGTGTACTTATACACAGTATATATTTTATATCCATATGTAATATATAAAACTAGTTTCAAACATAACAATGTTGAAAAGCTTTATAAAGCATAATCCTTATTGTATGTTTATTGGCAAAACAACATACACAGCTCGATTTGGTATGGAAAAAGTGATTCAATGAATGCTCTGACTGAGGTTTATTACATATTGATCAAAAAGGCCCTAATATTAAGATAAGAGGTATGAGCCTCCTGACTTTTCTGATTTACACTAGCAGAGGATACAGGTCATATAGCACTTCATTCAATGTATCAGCTTTTGCTAGGCAAAATCCATTTTCGAAAAACAGGTACATATTTACACTTTAGAAGGATGTCACTGACACTCTAAAAGCATGCTTTTACAAGTGTAAAAGCTTATATATGGTTGGAATAGAATAAAGTTTACTCGTGGAAGTCAGATACTCTAATCTTTTTATACTTTTGTACAATCCTTCACTAACATCAACCCACAAATCATATGCTAAAATTCAAGTTTATCTTCTAGGTTTACAGGAAGATTATGTTGGATGCATATAAAAGTCATTTAAGTGCCTGGGCAGAAGGTGGAAACTCAAGAAGGAAGCATCCCGAAGACTCTCTTCAGCAGTCAAAGAGGGAAAAAAGTTGTGCCCTACCTGTGTTCCCTCATGACGTAGTCAATAGTGCTCTTTGCACAAGCATGAAAAAAAACAACCTCTAGAGGAGTTATTGTAAACCCAATCTCAAGTAAGCACAGTAAAGGAAAGCTCCTCTCTTAGCCAGGAACAAATCCAGGTCCCTAACATCAGATGGTCAATAAGATCCTCCCATTTTTAAGGTTACATGTGAAACAGAACATATATATCAATAGTATATCCCTCTACAGAGTGGTGGTTTTTTTGGTTTTTTTTTTTTTTTCTAAGAGGAATATCAGATTATCAGTGCTACGGCTCATGATGTGCTCCATGAAATGTCATGTGTTTCTCTAATTTATCTAGTTCCATTCTTAGGGATAGCTTATCAAATAATATTTCCATTAAAGTTATTTTCCTTTTCCCTCCCAATTTTTCTCTAAACACAGAACTTCAGAAAATGCTTTAATTTCTCCCTTTTGCTAACCATCAAATTATGTATTCTAAGTGCTTGTCTTGCTCCAAGGAAATCAATAATTTTTTAACCTGCTGCCTCAGCAGCAGGCTGAGGAAGCTATCGAGCATTTCCTAATATACAGGAAAGTCAGCAAACCTTGGTTATTTCACATGAGAAGAAGGGAATGTCTCCTCAGCACCCTCTAACATGACTGAACGCTCTACCAACTAAGTGTGAGTAGAAAAAGAGAGACAGTTGAAGTTTCTCAGGTAGAAAGGATATAAGAGTCATTTAGGGCTCTATACCTCATTATGGCTCTATAACTCCAAGTTCAAATAAATTGGAATCCTTATTATGTTTTCGAGGTTTCACAAACTTACATCTAGCAATTTTATGCCCCAATCAACATGAAACCTGATCATCCGACAGCTTTCAGTGTGTTCATCCCTCCAAATCCTTACTTTTACTCCCAATTTATTCATGGGGACTGAAGCACAGACATAGCAAATTACATGCTTGGCTCTGTAGCAGAACAAAGATTTGAGCACAGGATTCTCAAGCTGTAAACTTCATGTAGTCCAAACTAGATCCAAGAAAAAGGCACCTCAAAATTTTTAGACTTGCCATTATTCCCAGTACATAAAAAGCAAAATTTTCTTCTTTTCTTTCTTTTTACACACACACACACCCCCAAAAAAAAAGAAAAAAAAAAAAGGAAATAGAGAAAAGCGGAAAATACACTATATTCGCTACTATTATGTTAAGAGCTTTCCTGCACAGTTGGAGTACACCCAGGTCAGACAAGTTTTTAAGGCTACCCTCAACAGAAGACACTCTTTGGTCTTATTCTAGGGAGATGCACAGGAAGCAAACACATTCATTTTCCTCTGCTGCACAAAAGCGCATGGTTCCTGGCACTGAGGAAGCCAACATGAAGGCATCTTCTATGGGTTTCTGTGAAAGCGTTTTTCAACAGCATGAATGTGTGCATAAAGCGCACCCAAGAATAGCAACTAACATGCTAACATATAAGTCTTTTTAAAAAACACCACACGCAACAACAAAACAAGAACATCCCCCTAATCCCCAAATCCACCCCAAAGGTCTCCCTACAGCTCTGGGTTTTTTTTTTTGATTGAAGGTTGTTTTTTGTTTTTTAAGAAATCAGAACTTTTGGTTATGATTTCTTTACTACTATTTGCAAAATGGTTGCCCAGTGAATTAAACAGACCAGGTTCTGGATCAGTTCTACAGACCAGGTGACAGGAGCTTTTTGCTTCCATGCATAAGGATCTGAATATTTTCCATCTTGAACTTTAAAACACCAAGTCCAGTAAAACCACAAATATGAGTTTTTACCTCCCTTATCTCAAGTAAAAACTCTCTAGCTGCCTCATGCACTCTGAACTCAGACTAGGAAGAAGGTTGAATATGTTAAAAACCAAACAAATCAGTGTTGTCTCAATGTTGACAAATCCTGTAATTACAGCACAGCTCTCAGACAAACGAATATTCTGGAAGTAAATACATTACATAATAAAAATGCACATACCAAATGGTGAAAGATGAATCTAGATCCCTTAATAAATCCATTCTGCCCCAATTTATGTCAACAATTTGCATATAATAAAATTGTCCTTGAGCAAATAACTGATAAAGTAATAAACCTGTCAACTGCATAAATTGACTGCTTGCTAAGGCTCTCTGGCAGTTTGCTCACACAGAGGCAGATGCTCTGGTATAACACAGTAGCTGCAGGAAACATTTGCCTGTTATGTGATAAGAGGGGAAAAGAGAGTAAAGATTAACTTTGATTTTACAGCAGGCTAAATAGTCATTGCAGAAGAAAGGAAAGTGATCTATAAATAATTGATATATTTGAAGCTAAAAAACTCACCTGTGCGTTGTTACTTGAATTAGACTACTTCTTCAATTGGTCTAAAGAATTTAAAGGTTTTTTTTATGAATATGAGAGGAGATTAATAAACCAAATAATTGCACTAAGCACTGATGTAGAGAATGCCATATTGGTCACATTACTTAATGAACAACTAGCAAGTAGCAAAAAGTAAAATAATAATCTATACAAACAGTAAGTTAAACTATAAGATTCTGAATTTAAAACGTTAGCAGTCATAGGTCATAAAAAATACTCATGTTCTCAGTACACCCATTTTATACATGATTAAACTGACATGTTTACCCCAAATCCCACATTAAAACTCTGTTGCTGGAAGATGTTCAGTAGTCCTTTCCCTCAACAAATGGCACATGTACATGAAGGGTTTTTCACCCTAAGGCAAGCTTTGCAAATGGCACAGCCCTGTTCATTATTAGACAAGACCTACTTTTTAAGGAAAAAATGGAAAAATACTGAGGAAACACAGATGTCAATTGCAAACTACTGTTCTTTCCTCTTATCTTCCCACCCCTTGTGACCACACACAAGCTCAGAAGACTGTACATACAAAGATGATAAGGTATGAGTATTTGCAGAGCTAAATTATTCAGACAAATATGCTATTCTTTTTGATATTTAGTTTCCAGTGATGATATTCTCCTAAATCTAAACTAATATGCAGGATGATAGTAAAAATGTTTATGAGATTCGATCAGCTATGAAGAGCTGCAAAATTATGGATGTTCCGGCCTTTCCTGAAAAAAAAAAAACAACCAACCAAAACCACAAAAAGCCAAGCACATCAAAAAGACCTCAACCAGAAATAACCCAACACCCTCCAAAATATACACACAAAGCCCCCTCCTCTGACTTTTTAACTTTTTATTTAAGCTACTGTTGAAATACAAACTTCTTGAAAGCATATAGATTTTTCACAGTTAAATACAGAGTGCATCAGGAGAACAGCAAACCTTCACTTTTCAAACTCCTGGGAAGTAATTTTTTCAAAGATCTTGAAGTAATAATTGCCACAGATGATGTCAACTATTTATACAGTTGTGTCCAGTTGGAAAAGCCAATTTTCAGCATGCCTGCTCCTGATATACTATGGGAAAATACGCCTCCCAAGCAGAAAAAAAAAAATCAAAGCTAAATGAGAATCTGCTCATGGTAGAAATGAGGAGGGGGTGCTTATATACAGGAGCTCTCAAAATCAACTGAAAAATTCACCTTATCGGCAACAAAATGACAGAATCAAAACTGATCCTGACACAGGTACATTACAAACCTCAAATTCTTCCACTCAGAGATTAAGGCAACATTTATAGGTCTATGTAAGATATATATTTTTAAAATCAAACCCAAAGCCTAAAGTAACAAACTGCGCATTGTAAGGAATAATTATTGCAGGAAAACACTGTTAGTTATTGATCTCATGGTTATAGCAGGACATATAATCTTTCATATCACCTGTACTGGGTAATAGTCTTATTATTGAAAGTTAAACCTAAAGCAATTAAGTTCACATGTGTTACTGTAATTTATTATTTCTGGTTATAATGAAAAAATGGCACTCTATCTTCCAGAGCTTCTCAGCTTAGAACCATAGAATAGCTAGTGTTGGAGGGGACCTCTAAAGACCACATAGTCCAACCTCCTGCAATAAGCATAGATCAGGTTGCTTAGAGCCCCATCCAACCTGGCCTTAAATGTGGTGTGGCATCTACCACTTCTCTGGGGAACTCCTGCCAGTTTTTCACCATGTTTATTGCAAAAAATTTCTTCCTTGTATCTAATCTAAATCTACCCTTTTTAGATTAAAATCATTACCACTTGTCCTATCACAAGCCCTATTAAAAAGTCTGTCCCCATCTTTCTTATAAGCCCCCTTCAGCTACGTAAAGCATGCAATAAGGTCTCCAGGCTGAACAACCTCAACTCTCTCTTAGCCTGTCCTCACAGGAGAGGCTTTCCCTTTGACCATTTTTGTAGCCCTCCTCTGGACCTGCTGCAACAGGTCCATGTCCTTCTTATGCTGGGGGTCCCAGAGCTGGACACGCAATTGAGCTGACACATGAGTGGAGCAGAGGGTGAGAATCAGCTCTCTCCTCCTGCTGCCTGTGCTTCTTTTGATGCAGCCCACTTAGCTTTTTGGGCTGTGAGTGCACATTGTCAGCTCACATCCAGCTTCTCATCCACCAGTGCCCTCAAGTCCTTCTTGGCAATCAATCCCTTCATGCCCCAAGCCTGTATTGATACCAGGATTTGCTCTGACTCAGGCACAGGACTCTGCACTTGGCCTTGTTGAGCCTCCTGTGGTTCACAAAGACTCAATTCTTGAGCTTGTCCAGGTCCCCCTGGATGACATCCTGTCCCTCGGACACTACTCAATTTGTGCTGTTGTACATCACTGGAGATTTTAAACATCCCTGTTTCAACACAGAACTGAGAAATAAGATTGTTGATATTGTTTCTTCTAGTCATTTTGCTCTGAATGATTGCTATACTTTCAAAGCAGCCACATTAAAGCTCTTTCCCCAAGTGACAGAAATCAAGTGACTTGGGGGAGAAACAAGTACCAAGCTCCAGCATATCAGGGCACACATTTGTATTCTCTTTCACAAGAGCACCGGCTCAGATGTTGCCGGTAAACAGAGACACCAACACTCTGCAGAAGACACTGACACTATGTTTAAGCTTTATTCAGAAAACATCTTTCTTTGCATCATGCTCTATGATCATACTTCACCCGTGTTAGAATAGCAAACCTCTCTTCAATATTTTATGTGCTGCCATTTTATTTTTTTTTAAAGAAAGATTTAAAAGCACACAATATGGACCTCAACATAAAGTTATTTGAGTGTCAATTTCACATAGCACTTGCATATCTCTGGGGATCTGGCCTTCATATTATGCTTATGCTAGTTATTGAGACTTGTTACTGCTTCCTAATTCCTTGCCAGATACAAGTGGTAAATTTTATCTACCTGAAACTGCAACAGCTGGCTGCAGTGCCTCTGGAGTCATGCAGAAAATAGAGACTGCAGCATCTATTTCATTTCCCTGCTTAACCCTTCTGTTTCCTACTATAGCTCCAGGGATCCTTCTGTCTAGAAAGTCAGCATAGTAACTGAAGGGGGGTTTGGTCAAGTCTTTTGTTGTTATTAATTTTTTTCCCCTGCAGAATCTATATATGCTCAGCACATTCTTTCACTATGATACCCACTCTCCTCAGGCAGAGTTTGAGCAATTTTACTCTGTGCTGTTGAGGGAAGTAGGGTGAAACAGGGAACCCAACCTGAAATTCTTAAGGTATGTTTGAACAAGTCTGCGCTGTATTGAATTTTACTTATACAGCAGCAGCGAGGATTTAGTCAAAAAAGGGGTGACTGGGTAATTTTAAAAATCTTGCTAATAAAAGTATACCAAGATGCAATTTATCTAATAAAAAACATATATGATATTGCTAGAAGTTCCAGGGCATTTTCTGAACAAAATGACAGAGAGTAGTTTCTCATTCCCACTAATATAAGAAAGTAAAAAATTTATTTAATGGAATTACATCTGTATGTGAAAAATTAGATCACAGTCTATTTCCTGGTGTGCTTAAAACCCAACACTGACATTCTTCCTTATGTGATTAAGTAGTTCTATATGAGCAAGTCTATATTTGTCAGTGATTCCTTAGGTGTTGCAGTAGCTGCAAGAAAACAGCTTATACTAAGATTGGCTATTAGGGTACATATGAGTGGAGACTCAAAAGTAGATGTGAATAAGGTCAGAGGGATAGGTGGGAGTGGGGGATGCCTAGAAATTATAGCATCGTGCTTAGGCTATATTCATTTTTATAATAAATTACTTAAAAAATATTATTTTGCCTGAGTCTGTGTTTAATTAAAATGTCATGCTTTCAGAGATCTTTCATGATGCTTAAGCTCACAGATAAAATTCCTTGTACCCTCTGGTAGCGAGGAATACCTCTACTTCAAAACATCAGAGTTTCACATATGCTTGCACTACTGCAATAGACAGCCACAAGTGACTAAGCGTAAGATGCATAGGATTGGTTAGCACTTTGTCAAAAAATAACAAAGCAGACATCTGACCATTGTAAATCTCCTTTCACACACCACCTTATTTAAGTGGTGTCATTCCATCTCTGATAGTTAAATCAAGATTCAGCATCAGATTATGAAGTAGGAGTTTCTTCAGATAATGCAAAGAATTCTGAATTATCTTTCAGAATCTTCACATTTTCTCACTTCTTGTTCTGTCATCTGACATACAATGGTCACCCACACTCATCAAGACAGAAACACTTTGTTGTGTTTCCCTAGGCTGCTAAAACACACTGGAGTTGGACAGGGGAATGAGTCTCCAGGTGTATTCCACCTCTGTGATGGAAGGGGAGTTTCTTCCTGCTGGGTTTTAGCATTCTCAAGCTCTCTGCTCCAGCAAGTGTAAATTCATAGCTAAGCAATTACAGTGCCTGAAACGAAAACTCATTTTCCTTCAGAAAAGATTTTAGGCTAAACAACTATTTACTTAATCTTCAATAAACATAGAGGGAAGAGCTGCTCTTTACAGGTTAGTCTCTGGGTTTGGAGCTCAGAAGGGTCAAATCCTGACCTTTAAATCCCTAGTCTAGCAGATCACAGTGTGTTTCCCGACCTACATCAAAACCACTCACATGAATTAGGTTAACTGAAATATTCACGACAGATGCCAATCCTGACAACATGTTGAAAAGGTAGGAGAAGCAAAAGGATGTTAACACCATTATGGGAAAGTTTTATATGCACAATAACATTATGTGACCCTTTATTAGGAAGCATTCAAATTCCTGGTAGCAAAAGCATAATCAAGTAGGCATGTTCATAGGGCCTAAAGAACAAGGAGCATAAAGCACAAGTCACTTGGACTTTTAGCAACTGTAGTTTCTTTTACTAAAGGTATGAATTACGATTTCCAGCTTCATAGTGCTCGGTGAAAGTTCTGCATTGATTAGAGTCCCAGTTTATACATTCTCAAGAGGAAACAAAAGGCAGAATGAATCTCTCCTTCCTGTCCACAGCCCCTGAACTACAGCCATTGCATTTGAGAAAAGGAAAGGGGAGGAAAGCTATATGGCATGCAAACTGCATATATTTCATCTCCTTAGAAGGCAAACTTTACTGGATCTCTGTGCCAGTCGAAAGGTTTCAGCATCACAAGGTTTGTAACCCTGAAGTGAGAACAAGGGCTCATGTTGCTAAACTCTCATCAATCTCCTATTGTCTCTTTCATCTGCCTAGGAAAACTGTACTTTAACCTGTGGCATTTCAGCAATGGTTCTCCACAGGATCTTTCAAGAAACAAGCAGAAGTCACATGGGCTACCACTGAGATAATGGCACTTGATTTACTTCCACGTTTCAATTGTTCTCTGAATCAAGAGTAAATCTCATCCTATCAAGCAGATCTCAAACAAGTACAGCTTAATAAGACAGTCTGAATTCTATTTCAGTTTTTACTTTAAGCTGTCCTACATATAAGCTAGCTCTGCATAGGCCCCTACTTGGCACCATACTCCCAACTAGTCCTTTACAGTGGCCTGATGCTAGCCTTAGCCTAGGCAGCAAATTTAAGCTTTCCGAGTATGCTAGCACCTGGTGATCATTTAATGCTTTTGGAAGGGTTTACCATATGAGAGTGGAGAGAAAAAAAACACCAACAACTACCACCTCAGCCAGTCAATGATCAGACAATCCTTGAACTGCAAACTTGTAGAATACTGCTGGCAAATGCTCATCTCCATGTCTTTCCCCAAGCACTCCCCACCAACCACTGCGAATGACAGGCCAGAGGGCTGAAATGTTTACTCTGACCTGATGTGGCTGGTGCTGTGTTGTGATGGAAACAAACAGTGAGCTGGTCAAAATCTTCTGACTGAACAGTAACAAATAAAGCACGAAGACCAGGCCCTTAACTGGAGGAAAAAGGAAGCTGCAGTAATTTACACCAGTCAAGTCTCACTCTCGCATATTAATAACTTTTAATAGTTCATTGAAATAGATGGCTTAATGTAAAACTAGGTTTCATCGACAGAAAAGAGCAGCTTCAGAAACAATGAGCACTTTTTCCTAATCGATATTTTGCATCTTCTATCAGCTCTCACAAAGAATCAGTATTACATTTCTTTGTTCTTTATAACCCTTCAAGTATCCCAAGATACAATTCTAAAAAATGCTGGAATAAAGTATGGACCAAGCTGTATCTATAGATTCTAGTCCAGCATCCACCAAATCTGCAGGATTTATTTCTTGCTCTGAATAGAATCTCATTTTAAATAATTCTAGTAATTTCTGGTTTAACACTTATTGTGATATATATAATTTGTTAGTGATGCCAGTGGTAAATAACTGCATAAACAATATTGTGTCAATACATTTCCTCATCTGCTATTTTTAAGAAGGACTGAATTAATGTGGGTGAGGTTTCTATAAAGGAAAAAGGATGTCTGGGGAATATATTCTCCCATAACTTGTCCCATGACCTCTTTGGCTCTAAATTTTATACACAGATGTGAGCACACCTGGTTTCTGCTGGGAATAAAACCATGACCATCTCACAGAGAGGCATGGGGCCAGATCAAATAAAGGACTTCACTGCCTACAATTTAGGCAACACAAAGTCTGTACTTAAGGAAGTTGGCCCCAAAGTGGAATCAAAACCCGTAAGAGGCTTCTAGGCTTTCTACATGTTTGGTAAAGCATCTAAAACTCCCCACGCTAGTGCTGGATAGAACTATCCAGTATGAAATGGTAAGCACTGAAGTACCTCTAGATTCCAGACCATGATTTCACGACTATTTCCCATTTATCTACAAGAACTCTCTGATGTGAGATGCAGAAACCAGTCTTGCTGGCAGAGCTTGCCAGCAAGCACTTGCTTCTTTCACTTGAGTACTTTAAACTCCATGATGTCCCTGCTGGTTGTTCCCCTTTTAAATATTGCATTGCTTGTTGCATAGTGACCTAGATTCAAGAAGATAGAAGCAGAATTGTTTTGGATGCCAGAAGTGCCTTAAAAGAATGCCCTACTTGGACCCAAATAGCTGTTAACTCTAAGTCAGGGCTTTCCCCTGAGAGATAACAGTGTGAATTTAAATGTCTCCAGCCTGAGGGCAACAGCGAACTGTACTGTTCAGCTTCTTGGGCAACCAATTTTGCCTACCAGATGGTGCCTAAAAGAAGCCTACTGCTTTCTCTTGAATTTAAAGAAAGTGGTTATAACTGCTTTGAGGAAGACAAATGTTTCTAACAGTGGCTCTACTAAGATCAGAACCTCCTGTTAAATCAAACCTTTCACTAGAGAGCCAGTGGGGTTTAAGCAGGAAGCCAAATATTTGGCCCAAGGCAGCTTTGGGCATACAACCAACATATGAACATGAGGACCTGATAATTTTTGTATCAAATGAGGTACAGGGGAGAGCTGTCTTCTGCATAGCGATGCTTTGACTACCGGTTTTGGTCATGGACACCCCAGGCCTGCATAAAAGCCATGTGGGTTCCATTGTGGGTGGAGTGGGGTGGGGGGCAAATTTTTTCCCTCCTTTTTTTAATATGCAGTCTTTGACATATTAATAATAAAGACTGAAACTAAATTTCTTTCTCTGCAGCTGTTTGTAGGCAGAGCCCACTGTCAATATCTTTGTCAGGAGCTCATCTCATAGAATTCTGCCCCATCATCTCTCTGAATGCTTTGATCAGAGATTTTATTTGAGAGAAAAATTTACCTGCCAATCTTCCAAGTCATCCTCTCTATTTTATGTTCATCATCCATCATTATTTAACTGCATATGTAACCTTAATATGTGCAAATGTGAGGCCCTTCTCATTTTAAGACTAAGTGTAGACATATGCAAACAATGGGGAAAAAAAAAACTGATACACCTACCTACTTCTCTATTGATAGCTGTGATAGAATACTGTCTAACTAAGAACACAGAACAGATGCAGGACTAACTTTATTGATCTGATGCATTTTATTATAAGATTGTGACTCAAATTCTGCTCATTCTCCCAATAAACTAATAGGAATGTTTTATTTGCCTGTTTAATTGTTTCACTGGAATACATAGTTTTCCAACTAAATTGCAATAAGAAATTATATTAAGAATGGGTCTTTAGAAACTTTCTATTTATTGCACTAGAAAGCTATAATATTAAACTATGTACCACAAACCATTAATGTCAAATATATTTGCAAAAAATATTTAGGAATTTGGTGTCTTGACTACAAGAAGGTAAATACTAAACACCCTGATTACCACAGCTTTTCTGGGTACCAAGATTCATATAGTCTAAATTACTGTATTTCCCTTCAAGAATGCACATTTTGATCCATTTTTCCATTACAATGATTATGATTCTACTCTTCCAATGGAGGACAGTAACAGTGGGATTCTGTAGTTACAAGAACATAGTTGGAATTTATTAGTGGACTGTAATATTAAAAAAAAATAAAAATCTTTAAACAGCTATAAAATGCACCGCTCTTACTGATTTATCAGAAGTAGTGCATGACTTTTGGTATCTTTCAAAGAAATACCACCAACTATGTAAATACAAACTTTTTCAAAATACACAGAAATACCAAGAGTTTATGGCTCATAATGAAAACATATTCAAGAAACTCCAAGACCAGTACCAAAACTGCTTTGATTAGATAGATCAGACATAGTTAGTATCTGCCTGTTAAAGAACACATGCTTATGACTGTACAATATCTTCATAGACAAATGCTGATTGTACAACTGTATAGACAACTTCAATTAATTATACACCTCAAATTCAGTACTGTAAGTTTTAATCCCAATTGTTTCAAATATATCTTGTGGTGGTCTTCAACTATGGCCACTGGAGATAACTGAAAATTACTATTCTAATGATCAGCTTTGCCACCCTTTAAATTACTGCATTCAGAGAAACAGCCTTGAGACATTGGATGCTTATGGATATTCAAAAGGTTAAAGCCCTCTCACAATCATTCCATCCCTGCACATTCAGTAGTTATTCATCTTTGTTAATGGTAAAGATGTGCAACAAAGTAGTAGTTTGAGGCACAGAGGTAGGTCAGACAGAATGGTTGGCTGTTAGAGTTTTATTTACCGGCTGAACAACTTCATTGCGAACATCAGTGAGGGATAGTGCCTAAGGAATCCCTGAAGTGCAAGCTTTTTTCTAAGTAATTTTTTAGGGGTATTCATGAAAGTATTTTGTGTGTAGATATATCTAGATTATCAGCTCCATAGCGTCTGTTAAAAGGGCATAGCAATTAATCTGCAAAAGAGTCCATCCTATGTTTTAAAACTCAGCTATCAGTGGTTGCCATAGTTACTAAATATAATATAAACATTGCTTGCTATTTGCAATACAGTGTTCTTTCAGAGAAATGGAGCAATATATGTAGTACAGCTACATAGAAAACCCACACAATGTTTGCAATAGGAATAGATCATTAGTGTTGGCAACTTACACTGAAAACCTGCCTTTCCAGATGAGGGGACAGCTTTTTCCACTACTCTGGAAGCAGTGCTCAAACACTCAAGGAGAAAAAGGCAAGCAGGCCCACACGTGTCAAATGGTATAGTGATGTGAACTAAATAGGGAGCATTCCAACAAAAACTGTCAGGACATGAAATTAATACAGCAGGATTACATAAGCAAATTGTTATAAAGGACTCGGATGTCCCCTGTTCCTTTATCATTGAAAGACTGTGAATATCTCTGTGTACCTAAGCATTAGTTAGTACTCAACCACCAAAGTGACTTGGCATTTGGATTTGAACAGATGATTAATTCTATTCTCCACTCTTTAAATCCATCAACTCAACTCAAAGAGTCCACTCTTTAATCCATCAACTATATCAGATAAGTAAATGTGGAAGACATATTCACAACTAAAGACTGTACACAAATTGCAGCCAGCATTTTAGGCTTGCAACCATGAGAAAGTTTTATTATGTGGTAGTTAGAAATGGGTTTGCCAGAGCTCTTTCCTGTTCCTTCAAAAATCCCAATTCACATGTCTCTCAACCAGAGTCTACAGATTAAGTTATTTCTCCCTCAGTTCTTAACTAGTTTCACCACTTTACATTTTGCCATGCTAATGATCATACAGGCTGATGTGGTCAGCCTTTGAAATTTTTTTTGGCTGATGAAACAAGCCACAATTGAACTAACTCAGTTAAATTGCTGGAAATCAGAGGAGTTCACTGAGCTGGCAGAACAGACAAAAAGTCTGTTGATTTGCAAACTGCAATTAGAAATCAGTGTCTCAGATTAAAGAAATACCAAACTCAATTTTAGCCAAGCTTCCTGTGCAATACCACTGCCTGCTCCTATTCAGTTCTTCACTGATGTAATGGTTATAAACATGGAGTTGACCCTGTTCCCAGGTATATGATGATCCACAAAGAAGTGCAGCGTTATGAATCACAGCTACAGGAAGTGATTCTGAATCTGACCCTTAACAGAAATCAAAGAATAACTGAAAGGGCAGAAAGGATAAAGAGTTTCCATTGGTTTGAGTTCTCTTAAACCTGCTTCTTAATAGAGTCATTATTCAGGACAGAATCATCCTTGAGATTCAAGACATTTTCTGGAAGTATATTTTATTTGAAAGAGAATTTATAACTACTCAGGTATACTGTTCACCTTTAGCCTTGTGGAAGCATGCAAAAAAAAAAAAAAAAAGCCAAAAAAAAAAGCCACTTTGAGCAAATCTGAAGACTATTTCAGAGCTTTCCAGTTAGGAGAGCATGCTCCAGGGCTATAAGCCAACACATCAGCTGATCAGCTGCACCCTTCTGATAGGAAGGCCTAGCAGAAGATGTAACCTGAGAATGAACTCTTCCTTGTAGTCGTAAAATAATAAAAATGTAGAACAAATCTGTACAGCCTCTGAATTCAAATGAAACCATGGTCCCTTCAGCACTGAAGACAACAGTAAAGGTATTGCTTCTGTGATGAATTTGTGTTATGATTCCGAAGAAAAAATATAAAAAAGGAGTATAAATATGAAGTCTCATTTTTCACTCTATTAGTACCAAGTCTTTCGTGCTGTATGAAGGGCAACACATCGTCAGACAAAGCCTATTGATACACATTACTTTCTTCCACATGTTGCCTCATTACTTCAGCTTAGCATTCAACAAGCCTAACCTATACAAGAAGCTGTAAGTATTCCTGCTCCTTTTACAGCAGTCAACCTTGAATGAAAGAAAGTGTTCTGTGCAGGGCTTTGCAAGATCTTTTAGAAGGGCTTGCTTCTTAAACATTATTTTTTTTTTAATCACTACTGAAATTTGAGTTTCCCCATGAGGGCCATTCTGTCTAACCCCTATCAAATAGGGGCAGCACCTATACTTAGAGCTGACATGGGCAAGCTCTTCAGAACTCCACCTTAACCAAAAGAAAAGTACAATGAAGCCAGCCTTATGTTGCCAAGATGTGTCCAGGGCAATAGTGCTTGTCAAAGGCCAGCCACTTGGCATACGAGGGCCAGTGGGCCAGTGCTTATTACATGACATCAGACAAATTCATTAAGACTAGAAATTAGAGGAGCATTTCTCATCTAGGAGTGCATACTGCTGAAGTTGTCTTAAAGGGAGAGGTGAGAAAAAACCCAACCAACCAAATAAACAAACAAACAAACAAAACATAGTTGGGCAAACCCCTCTCCTCTTTTCTTTCCAAAATTATTTTTAAGTAGAACTTTCTAAACTTCTGAATGGGGACTATACTGTATTTGTCCTAACAGGAAAAAGAACACTGAGACTTAGTGAATGTACTTTCCAAAGTACATCTTGTGTTCCGTCTTCACTCATGCATTTCTGTTTCCATCCATTATACTTGCTTGGTGCCTTCCTATTGCTAAGATTAGTTCTCTGGGCCAAGAAGAGTGCCTCATAAGAGGAAGCACAGTACAACAGGATTCCAGACATCTGGTGGAGCTCACTTGATACTACTCTACTAGACAAAGACACCAAAATAAGAACAACAGATTTTTAATTATCTGTACTCCCACTCTAATGCTGGGTATTTCTCATTTCAGAGTTAGGATTTTGATTGTATGACAAATGAAACACAGAAATCTCCTGGACTGAGAGAAGACTAAAAAAAGGTTTGACAAAGTTCAATAGAAAAATACATTTTCTAATTAGTACTTACTTGTCTTCAAAATGTTTAAGAATAAAAAAAAAATTTAAAAATTAAAAAGGAGCACAATTATGTCATGTGAATATCTTCTGATAAAGGAACATTTGTATCTGTCATTTTAGACTACATAATCTCACCAAGCGCAGACCAGATAAACTCAATCCTAGCACAGAAGAGTTAACAAACAATTATCTTATGCGTTAAAGGCTATAGTTTCAAATCCAAAGTCCAAAGTCATCATAGCATATTGCAGTCCCCTGGGATTTGAAACCAAACTATTGGCACTGAATATTTGAAGTGCTGTGTTCTAATGAAACACGATTGTAACAATTCCCTAACAAAGAGGGAAGGCTAAGAGCTACCCTATTACTGTGGAATAAAGTAAAGATATCAACTCTGGTGTCTAGGCCAAAATGCAATATGGATGCTATCTCCTCCTTGTAAAACTATGCCTGAAATTTCAGGTGGAAAAAATTATTTACTGAATTAAGTTGCTAAGCACAGATCATCCCTGAAGCAGTTTTCTGATATGTAAATGAAAGGACTGCCTACCAGGAGATTCAGACAGATTTTGATCATTGAACAAAGCCCACTGTACTTCAGATTATCTGCCATAAACTTTAGAAGTCAAAAAGAACTTTTTAAGAAGGTACGAGAAATTAAACAGCAGTCAGAGAAACCTCTGAAGCACAGCAACATATTTCCTTTGCTTTTTCTGTTTCCAAGTAAAAAAAAAAAAAAAAAAAAAAGCACGAACAAGACAAATTAGGAATGCAAGCAGCCTCTTGAAGCAAAACCACTTTCTGAAGTTTATAGCACCTGAGATTTCTGAGTGTAATCTATATTGGATTTATTTGTCAATAATCAAAGGCAGGGGAGCAGGGGAAGGGCAGTATACTTAAAGCTTCAAACAATATTATAACAATTTTCCTGCACTGGATTTGAATTGTAAATAATAAAAATCCATAACAACTACCAAAGCAGCTTTGTGAAAAGTTCTAATCAAGGGTTTGGTCAAGTGCAACACTTTCAATTTAACCACTGAATTTTTGAAATTATCATCTCTTCATTTTACTTCCCTTTTTACATGACTAGTTAGACTAAACTATGTGAAGATCTGTCTTCACTTCTGACAGTGTTGGACTAATTTAACCCCAAACAGACTTTCATTAATTTAACCCAGTGGCTGACAACTTTCTATGTGTATAACATAAAAGCAAGGTGGCAGAAATGGGAATAGAGTCAATTTCAGTCACTGGTTCTTAAGGAGAGGGAATAATAGAAGCCAAAAAGATCAATTAAATTATTTCTTGAATGAGTGTTTAAAAATATTTCACCTCTAGAGAGGAGCAACTTCAAAAATTGGTGTGAGATATGGAGATTTTTGTTACTTGGTTACTGGCTAGAATCCCAAGAAGGTCAACAGCAAATGCAAGTCACTTCCACTTGCGCTGTAATGTATGTGAAATGAGCAGGTAATCTGGTCAGCTTCTAAAAGACAAGCATCCATTTCAAAAAACACATGAGACAATGAATGAATGGGCATCCTTCTGGTAACAGGACTGAGTAAGAGTGAAAACTGAACAGATAACACATAAATGGCCTACCTCCATCAGAGCACACTAAATCACAAAATGGGAATAACACAATTTTGGATTTAGATGTTGTATTTTTCCAATTCTGCCAATGTCACCTTTTCACAAACCCTTTATTATGAAAATCTCAAAAGAAATTATAAAGGTATCAAAATATCTAGAAGATCCAATTCTTTATGTTTCTATTCTGTACATTTGATGAAACATAACCAATCTCTTGCTTCCCTAATACATTTCCAGTTACTTGTCTCATAAAACCAACCATTTTGAAGGCAGGAACTTCTGCACAGAAAACTTCTTTATCTGTCACAAATTTCATGTGTCAGTACAGTACAATAAAGAAACAAGATTTTTTTCTCATGTAAGAATATAATGTCAGTCATCTGAAATAAGGTTATGTCCCTTGGCATTTATTAATTACACTCAAAATTCCCTCAATTATTTGAGCACATCACTATCACTGTTTCTTTGTCATTCAGATAATTGAGGCTGTGCTGTATTTTATATTGAAAAAACTGGATTTTATTTTTTTTAAACTACCTAAAAATTTTTCTCTGGCTGAACAGCTAGCTTAGATTTTCCTGTTTCAGGGCAGAAGTTATCTAAGTTATCTAAGATTTTGATAAATACACTCAATCTCAGGCAAAGAACAATGAAACTAGAGAAAGATAGAAAATATCTTTAGGAAAAATATCATCTTCTAGGATGCTAGTGCAACACAACAAGTTACCTAGATTAGCCAGGGATCCCCATCCTCCTTCCAGACGTAGGTAGGCAAAGCTATAACTGACTTTATCTACTGTTAGAGACTGTCTTGCTTTGAGCAAAAGTCTAGACTAGACAACCTCTCCAAAATTCTCTCGTGAGTGACATTTCTGTCATCTTTCACACCTAAAGTGAAAAAGCTATTAAAGATTTAAATGATCCTAATAAAGTACCAATTAAGGGGCAAGGAAGGGAAAGGAGTGGCAGATGGAGATGGACAGAAGACATACATGGGACATCAGCCCAAGATGTATAGCATAAATAAACTACAAATACAAGGGGGAAAGCTAGACAGAAAAGCGTAGGAGAGGATTAGAAGTAACCTCCATCAACAACAGATACCGTCACTAGAGGNAAAAAAAAATTAAAAGAGTTTTTAAAGGATATGTTTGAACTACAGCCATAGGTAGCAGATGCAGAGTTCACAGAGAATTTTTCACTGCTATGGCTGCATGGGCAACAATGTACTAAAGCAGTTCAAGACTAACTCAGATAAGTCTACACAAACCTTCTGTAAAAAACGGCAAACCAAACCTCAGTGGGTTGGAAACAGTAAGTGAACTGAAGCTGCCATTTACTTCTTGACTGCACAGTAAATAAAGCCCAAAAGAACAAAAGGAAATACAAAAAGAGGAACGGCTGTCTCATTTATGACTAAAATAGTCAGTTTTCCATTTCTAACAAAAAGGCTCTAAGGGGAAAATTCTGGTCTGGTGCTTTTCTGCCCACGAGTGAATGCGTCCCTTTTGAAAGGCAACAAGTTCAGCTGCAAACATTTTAGCTGTTTTCTCATTCCCCATTATTCTCAGCTGTAGAGGTAATAGCCCATTTTTGCCCACCAGGAGCTTTGCTACTAGACTGTCAGAAGGCTTCTGCTTGCTTTTCCTGAATAAGGCCTTTTCTTGGCAATACTCCACTGCTGGATTTCAGCCCCCATATGCTGCTGCTGTTTCATAGCAGGGAAAGAAATTTAACTCTGATTTCTGTGAACCAAGTCCAGATTTACAGCTACACATTTGTAGCTAAGAAGCAAAGACTTGGTTCTCATTCAAAGCTTCTGTGCAGTCCACACTAGAATCAGTGCAGCACATTGTTTTCAAGGTCTTCTCCTTACATGCCAGTCACAAAGTAACCCTATTCAATCTTTTGAGGATGGTAAGCAGAGAAAAATATATAAAGAACAGAGAATTCTCTTAGGATAAGAAGCCGTAAACTGACTGCTGTTCTCAGGCTTACAAAGTAGATTTCAGCCAGGTGGTTTCAAATTTTTACAGTTCAGTCAGTAGGGAACTCTGTTTAGTACATACTGTTAAGTGTTACGGAGTTACCAGGTGTGGCTCACTGAACTTCAACAACGATGTTCTTTTGTTGGAACCCTCTATGCAATAATTGTCCCATGTTGCCTAGATACATGCCCACTGTTTTTTGTTGCTCTGTTCTATAGGTGTAATGCTATACATTAAAAAAAAAAAAAAAAAAAAAAAAAAAAAAAAAAAAAGAGAGAAAGAGAGAGAAAAAACCTGCTAAAATAATTACTGTTCCAATGAAATTACCCAAGGATCATTTTCTATATGGAGAAATACAGATATTCTAAGTCCCAAGACTGCTTTGACCCTTGCTTGATTGAAAGCAACATCTGTTTTCCAGGTTTCCAGCTGTGCTTGGCTAGCCAGAGGTAGCCAATTGCAAACAACTGTGACGTTTCCCCAGCACATTACAATGACGTCACAGACATGCACCTTACTAGAAGAATGGGTAGCAAAAGTTCTCTACACCTTTCAAGCCTCAAGTAGCTCCATCCCAGGAAAGTCAAATACTTGTCAGTGACTTTTTTTTTTTTTTTTTCCTTCTCCCTTTGGGGATGTTCTGAGCTCAGTCAGAGCAATATCAATTCTTCACTATTCAGTATTTCAAAACTGTAGATCCAGAGACATACATGCAATAAAACCAGCATAAATTAGTCCCCAGAGTTTGTTTTATTTTTCCCCAATGTAGATTGAGCTTCTATCCAGTACAAGAGGAAGCTAAAGGTACAAACGATAGAATGTTCGTTCTGTAGCTGCAGAAAAGCTACACAAAAAAACATAGTTTCAGATTTCAAACCTGTAGTTCTGTGGAATCTGAAGGTAGATGAGGAAAATAAAGATTGAAATATCAATACAATACAGACAGTTCTGAGACTCCTAATAATAAGTGATTTTAAGATCAATACACTACTTTGTTTAACAGGCTGCTGAAAGAGAGGTGTCCAAATAGAACAAATGTGTAAACAGCATCCTTTCCAGGAGCAGCTATTTGATAGTCCCATCTGGGACATATGATACTATCAGGCAAGTTACAGAATGTCTAGCGACAATAGCTTAATTCAACAGTCAAAGAAAAATAGATGTATGACTACTTTAATGACAGATGAGACCAAATTCCCCATACTGTGTCTCTCCATTGCTTCAGCTCTTGAGAAGACAGGAGGAGGTAACACCTTCCCATGGCTGTGACAGTTGGGTACTCAGATCCATCACCAAGAATATAATTCTGATTTAGCTTACCCTGGAGTCAGTAGTCTCATTTCACTTTATGCTGCCTGAAATCCATTGTCAAACACAAAGCCCATTTACTTCAGTTCTGCATCAGGCACTGCTCTGCTCTTTAACCTGGAATACCCATTTCTGCCACTGCTTATCCTCTATCTTTGGCAGTAAAACTTGTGGTTCTTTTCCCTGTTTTAGTCCTGTCTACCTCAATAACCTGGTTTCCCTGGCTAACATTAGCCTGAACAACATACTCCTTCCAGTGTATCTAAACTGAAAGGCAAAACAGTTTCATGACCAACTTGCACGTATGACCATACCAAAAAAGGATCTATGTGCTTTGTACTTAGAACTGCATGCCCACATGGCAAATTCATTTGCAGAATTTGAAGATTTTCTCTTTTATTGACAGCATAACTAAGGAGGAAAAATAAGTAAAACCAGAAGTTACACTAATGCAAGGAAAAACTGCCAATACAGGCAAATGGCTTCTGCTTATTTAGATAATATCATAGACTAATAGAACGATTACAGTTAGAAAGGACCTTAAAGATCATCAAGTTCCAACCTCCCCTGCCATGGGCAGGGACACCTCCCACTAAACCAGATTACTCAAAGCCCCATCAGGCCTGGCTTTGAACACTCACAGGGATGGGGCATCCACAGCTTCTCTGGGTAACTGTTTCAGCATCTCATCACCTTCAGAGTAAAGAATTTCTTCCTAGTATCCAATTTAAATCTATCCTCTTTCACTTTAAAACCATTACCCCTCACCTTATTACTATACTCTGTGATAAAGAGTCTCTTCCTCATCTTTCCTGTAGACCCCTGTTTAAGTACTGGAAGGCTATTTTAAGGTCTCCCCAGAGCCTTTTCCTCTCCAGGCTGAACAGTCCCAACTCTCTCATGTATGTGAGGGAGAATATATATTTGTCTCATTGTAGTGACTGGCTGATGTGGATACTTCTCTTAAGCATTCACTGGTACACAAGCACAAGATAATATGTTAAATAGAACTAAATAGAAATCGTATTACTTTATAGTATGCAAATCTAGCTGGGTCAGTTAAAGACAACCCTGAAGTTAACAAGCAGACAAAGACAGGCTTAGACAGGCTCATTAAATTTGGGCCTGGAACTAAATCTTCTAAGCATTATCAACACTAGATATTCATTGTAGTTACTCTGGGATTTTTTTTCTGAAAAAATAAAAATGGAATTTTCTTGTAATTGTCAAAACTACCCACATTCAGGTACACAGCATTTCCAAGTTTTGTGTGTCTATATTCATGTTACAGGAAACATGCTAAGTTTCAAAATCATACCAAGAAAAAGAAAAATATAAATCTGTCCTTGCTTGTATTACGTATATCACCTTTGATTACTTAAAAGGATGTTTTAAATTTCCTTTCCATTTGACCAGTAATTCTGATTGCTTACTTTTCTCACTTACTTTGGAAGTAAAAACAAACTAGTCAGTTATATATTTGCTTAGAGTTTTGAACAGGTTTCAATTTCTGGTTCTAATACAGTGTTTAGGTTATATGCACCACCAGGGAATGCTTGCTTAAAAATTCACTTCAATTGGAAATATTACA
The DNA here is from genome assembly GCA_013398155.1 of Pedionomus torquatus. Lineage (NCBI taxonomy): Eukaryota > Metazoa > Chordata > Aves > Charadriiformes > Pedionomidae > Pedionomus > Pedionomus torquatus. Next base: position 550,041 of record VZRU01019007.1, on the reverse strand, counting down.
TTCTGGAAGTTGTATAGGAAAATCTGTGTTGGTGTTCAATTAAACAAAACTTCCACTTTTAAAAATTTGTCTTATTGTTTATAAAGCGTTATGCAGCTAATGAACAGAAGAACCTGCTCAATTTGTCTTCGTTATTGAGCACATCAGCAGTGGACATCACCCAGTGGATTGGCGGGGGTGGGAACAATCATCTTACATTTTTCTGCTCATCAGCATTCAGAAAACTCTACATTATTCATATGTGGAGATGGCTCGCATTGCAAAGATTTCCCTCCTTGCAGTAGGGTTCAAAAAGAAACAAACCTGGGGTGTAAAGGCACAGGATATAAGTAAGGATATTTGTGACCCAGTCAGGAACTTCTTAAGTGACCCTTAAGACAAACTGTTAATGTCCTTTAATTATTCATTTGCATATGTGAGTAACAATGCTGTGCATCTGTTCAAAAACATTGAGGTATGCTCTAGTTAAAGAGATTTGCATTTCAATCTGAAAGAGAAATTTGTTTAATAACATTTTCTTGCTCATAATACAGTAATGCTGTATTGTTAATAATGCAGCAATACAGGGGCTTTAGTCTCAGAACAGTGCCGCTTAAAGATAGGCATCATGTCGCTTTAAAATTGTAAGAAAAAAGCTAATATCCTGTACTAAAGAGCAGTAAATGAGCACTGCTGACAGAGAATGCAATGAAAAATCCAAGGGAATAGTAGTAATTGTAACAGACAGTGATCTTAGCATGTTAGCCATCTAACCATTGCCAAGTTATTTACGAGCATCAATTTATTTACAGGCAGCTGTGGAAGAGACAGCCTAGGATAAAACTAAGTTTTGAAAACAGTACATGAGTGATAAAGCCTAGCAGGATGCAGCAGAAACTTCATATTTTGATGATGCAACTATGACCAAACCTTATTCACGTTTAGTATAAAATAGTGAGACTATGGATTAGATACCAAGATTTAAAGCTGGGCAAATACTGTGGGGGTCTTTTTCCCATATATTCCCACAAGGTTTTCCGTTCTCTTAAAGCCCATTATTTCTATTGCAATTATTTTAAAAGCAAAATTAACAACAAGCAAGTTTCACAAACAGAAAGCACATTTCAAAGTGGTGATCTGTGATCTTTACAAATTACTTTACTTTCACATAGACACATCTATACTTACAGCCACTATGCAGCTGACACACGGCAAAATCTCCAGGACTAAAAGCGTAAATTAAAGTTATTTTTCGGTGTCTCCTGGTTATAACAGGCCCTTATATTGTGAACATGCACAGAAAACATTGATCAGATGTTGTCATCAGTCAAGTAGGAACTAGAAGCAGGACCACACAGTTCTGAACAGCAACTACTCCCCAAATGGTTTAAATTATGACTATAAAGTACTCAAAACTGCTTTCAGTTAGTATACGGAACTATGAGATTCTCGAAATCCTTACAATTTGAACACAGTTCAGGTTAAAGTAACAAGGATAAAAATCATTGTGCTATCTGCTGAGCAAGAGCACAGTTGAAGACTGGCATCTATTTTATGATGTGAGAAACAAACACCATTTGCCAGTCTGAGTTTGGCAGTGTTTGATGGATTAACCAATCTTTCCTTCAAAATGCTGTGTATTTTCTGACTCCCATCAAACATTTTTTTGTTCTTCTGACACCTTTGCACACTGGGTCATGGAACAGGTATTTTTCCAGACTGCACATCAATTTCAATTCTTAATGCATTATCTGGACAAATTACTTGCACATAGAGCTAAAAATGCTCAAAACAAGCATCAGAGTAGAAATGCTATAACACATTTGAACAAATCAAAAGACTGTGTGGTCTAATTATGCTAATCCAAACACTGAAAATTTATTAAAACAATTTAACAAGCAGCTAAAATTCTTAGACAGCTAAACAAGAATTTGGTCTAAAAATAAATACACAGGATAGAATTTATTCCAGACAAAGAATTTGTCTTTGTTATTGTTTAACAAAGGCAGATTTTTCCATAAAATCCTTTAAAAAAATCTCAGCCTAAACACAGATTTATCATCATTTTAGTGTACTGCAGCTTATTTGCCCAAGTGTAAAGTCAATGAAGTTATGTTATGTTAAAACTGTAAGTTCAGAAATGATCTCACAGTAGTCCATTAACTTTGCCATTTTACCTGAAAATTTTAACCAATAAATGTTTCCCAAAAAATTAAGTTGGTGCTGCACAGTTAAGATCTTGACACCTGCCCAAGAAATTATTAATGCTTCACTTCCAAATATCCCGTTTTAACCATGCTTAAAGGGATTTCCATCTTCCACTGACCTATTCAGCACAAATTCTATAGAAATCTGCAGTCTACAGCCATTTGGATATAAAGTGGGTTCTTTCAATTACTGAGCCTCAATGACTTGTATCACTCCTAAGAATGATAGTTTCAGTACATAATTGCTTCTTTCCTGATATATGCCTGCATAAATCCCAGTATTCCGAGTGTCCGACTCGAAGTGGGACAAAAGGAATAAAGCACTATAGAAATCCACACCCTTTGATGCATCCAAATGAAGGAAAACTTGATGACCAAGATCAAGTAAATGTAGATGGTTCTTTATGAAAAGTATTTGTTAATCCACAAATTGTTAACAATTTTTGTCATATGAAACAATTGTTCGAGAAATATTCTTATGATTTATTTATTCATGATAGGCAAAGAATAACAGTTTCCTGTGACAAGGCAAATCCATAGTCCATATTCACAATTTTTTTAACCAGGACTAGTGCCCTAAAGAAATAGGTTCTAAAGAGGAAGAATGTTTTCTGAAATCAGTCCATCCAGTGGATGGGCTTCTTAATCTTTGAATATAAATTCTCCTCAAATGAAATATCAGTTAGTCACTGCTATCTCCCCAAAATACTCACAGTATGCAGCAAGTTACAGCTGAGAATTCATACACTACACTGACTGCTCATCCCTGTGAAGGTTTTGCAGCAAGAATTAGGTGGCTGCTCCAAGAAAACAGCTACCTTTCATATAATTTACTCCAAGGAGTGGTCATCCAATAGCAGCCTCTCACATACTTCATTGCTGAAGTAATTTGCCAGAAAACTTGAGGTACTGTAGTTTCCAACAGTCCCCACTTCCTTGAAAACAGAGAAAGGCATTTCCATGCAGTTCAATAGTTTCTAGTGAGCAGTTCCAGAGCCATCTGCCATAAACAGGATCCTACATGTCATAACCTCCAGAAGTTTATGCTTTAGTATGCAAGAGCAGACAAGAACCTCAGCAGCAACCTGGCCACTCTGAGAGATAACATTACTGTGGCACTTTATAGCTGCTGGTCAATTCAAAGGTCAGCTAGAGCTGAGGAACCTCTCCAGATCAAAAAATAACTCAGATATTATTTACATAAGTAAATAAAATTTACATATTATTTAAATTCGAGTACATGAATACACCAAACACAGCTAAACTGGCACTCAGCAGATAGGGAAAAGAATAAGCTAGATTTAATGTAACCTTACAATCATCTTACACCAGAGTTCCATGAAATGGTTCAGTTAAAAGTCAGTTCATTGACATTTTCCAGAAAGACCTTCATACAAACGTCAAATTTACATTCCTGAATAAGATACATTTTATGGCCTATTCTATATCAGGATTGGCACACACACCACTTATTCTATTGTTAATCACTACAACAAAGAACCAGCTTCAGCCATTACTGATAATAGGGGTTTGGCCATTCATAGTGTTATTGATAGTCTCAGTATTATAAATTGCATATAATCTGACACCAAGCTCAGTGGCATGGTCAACATGCTGGAGGGAAGGGATGCCATCCAGAGGGACCTGGACAGGCTTGAGAGGTGGGCTAATGCAAATGGCATGAAGTTCAACTAAGCCAAGTGCAGGGTCCTGCACCTGGGATGTGGCAATCCCAGACACAAATACAGGTTGGGCAGAGAATGACTGGAGAGCAGCCCTGAGAAGGACTGGGGAGTGCTCATGGATGAGAAGCTCAACATGAGCCAGCTGTGTGCTGGCATTCCAGAAAGCCAACCATATCCTGGTCTGCATCAAAACAAGCATGACCAGCAGGTCACAGGAGGTGATTCTGCCTCTCTACTCTGTGCTTGTGAGAACCCACCTGGAGTACTGTGTCCAGCTCAGGAGTCCTCAACATAGAAAGAACATGGAACTGATGGAATGGGTCCAGCAGAGAGACATGAAGATGCTTAGAGGGATGGAGCACCTCTCCTATGAAGACAGGCTGGGGCTGTTCAGCCTGGAAAAGAGAAGGCTCCGGGGAGACCTTATAGCAGCCTTCCAGTATCTGAAGGGAGCCTACAGGAGAGCAGGAGAGGGACTCTTTGTCAGGAAGCATAGTGATAGGACAAGGAGTAATGGTTTTAAACTGGAAGAGGGGAGATTTAGATTGGCTATTAGGAAAAAATTCTTTCCTGTGGGGGTGGTGAGGCACTGGCACAGGATGCCCAGGGGAGTTGTGGATGCCCCATCCCTAGAGGTGTTCAAGGCCAGGCTGGATGGGGCTTTGAGCAACCTGCTCTAGTGCTTGCCCATGGCAAGCAGGTTGGAACTCAACAATCTTTAAGGTCCCTTCCAACTGTAACCATTCTATGATTCTATGTTACTCTATGGACAAAATTTCAGTCAGAGTTGGGATCACAGACTTGATAAAAACAGAAATATTGTTAAAGCAATAGAATTAAATCATAAACTAAGTATCATACTAAATATTAGTAACAGTCATTTGGAGCTCAAAACACTGTGAAGACTATTTCCACATGCAGAGAAAAAATGTAGTGAGACGAAGAAATACTGAGCAGTCATACATACATTGTATATTATTTGGTGGGAACATATTAAGCAGGAGACTAATTATAAAAGTTGCTGAAATGGAAATGAGAATTTTCCCCTTCTATCAAAGGAAAGGAAAAAGTAAACTTTTTTGACCATAAAATTTAAGGAAGATGTTTCATCACAAAGTTGCTCCATGTTGTCTGCCAAGAGGGAAGCTGGAACCACTTTACTTCTGTGATTTTCTTCAAGTGCTGAAGCATTTGAACATAGCTAGCCTAGAAATGAACAAACAAGCTATAGCATCAACTTTTCAAATTGTTCCACAACCTCTAATAGATAAAAAAAAAAAAAAAAAAAAAGAAAAAAAATTTTTATACNNNAAAAAAAAAAAGAAGGAAAACAAATTTCTATACATTCTTGGAATAGAAATTATTAAATATTTCAGAGGAAAATCACTGTTATCCAGCTTCTAACTACCTAAACCAGTGGATTTATGTGTTATGTCAGCACCAGCCTTCTTACATGCTGAAGCCCACTTTACCTTGACAAGAAAGCTGTCTGTGGAACCAGACAGACATATAGCATGTAAAAACTGTTAAGCAGCCAGGAGATCTAACCCATGTGAAACGCTACAAGCAAAGGAGCTGGATTTACTAACATCTTTTTATTACCTTCAGTATTGGACTGGAGCTTGAAACATTAGTCTGAGTATTTGGTAGCTATGAAAACAGAAGAAAAGAAATGGCACAGGAAAAAAATAAAAATATCGACATTTTGATCAAACTGCTGAATAAATACAACAAAAGATATTTTTACTTACTATTACAATTTACCTGTTCCTGCCAGCTAAGAGGGATGCTATTTATCCTAAGGCAGGCATATTCAAATTCTATATCAAACAAATTCTATATCAAACCACTTTATAGGTTCACATTTTCCTCAGGTACAAATACACATATAAATAGTAACTGCCCTCTTTACAAAGACTGTCAGCTGATTGAACAACATTGCTACTGGCAAAGTTCCCATTTCAGAGGATTCATTTAATACCCCAGCACACAGTTCACATTAATTTCATTTTTTGTTTTCCTACCCCTTTATACTTTTATGGAATTCTCACAGGAGGCATTCCAGCCCTATTGTGTGCTGCTGCACTCCAGCTGCAAAAGGGCTGGGATTGAGGCCAGCATATGAGAATACTTGAGGGGTCACAGGGTCGGGAGAAATTGGCTGCTTCTGCTCTTTCACTCTCCTGCGAGAAACTGCTCCACACCTCATCACTGAAAAATACTCTTCCCACAACTGCTTTTGCCTAATGCAACCAAAACACACCAGGAGAGACCATGAGGTACTGGAAAGCTGGGGTCACATTCCAATCAAGCAGATGTTGAAAATGAAAAAAGTGCCTTTAGCAAGTCTTTGGGAAAGTAAAATAATTTCTATTCATATTGTCTGTAAAGATGCGTTTTACTAGCCAGTGGAACAAAGCCAGGGCAGAAAAGCTATCTGACTGTTCTCAAACACAACAAAATATTTTCTGTGCGTTAATGTCTAATGGTGGTAGTTTTCCCTGTTTGTTTACTTTTAACAGTCTGGAAGTAATGACCCCAGAAACTGAATTCCTTGACTCCATCATGCAAGACGCACAACAACAGCAGATGTTTACTCACATTCTCCTGTTTTTCTCTATTTCAGTCCTCTGCCTTCACTGTGGATATTTCCTTAGACAAGCCCCACTAGTATTTATGCTGGTAGTTTCTCTCTTGGGTAGTAGAACAGAATTCCCATGTTTATTCATGTAATTTCATAAAAACAGCACCAATCAAGCTCAGCAGTGATCTGAGTAGATTTACATCTAGTGATCAAATGCACATGCATCTTTTTATTCCTCTCTTTAGTGAAAGAGAAATGAATCTGCACTAGATTAAAGAAGGTGGAACCTTTCATCTGGAACCCTGAGAGGAATATTCATATTATAACCACTGGTTAGATGCTGTTGGGTTTTGCCTACAGCATTTAACCCTACTGCCAAAATACATTTTTCTTATATAATGGCTCTCATTGTCACTGGAGCACATATAATCCTCTCAGGTGATTTCACTGGCTTTTTTAATTCTAGAAAGCTCCCCATATAAAGTCATTGGGAACTTTCTTCCCTATTTCAGTTTAGATATTTCAATACTACTTAACGACCAGTATAAAAATTTCAATACTACTTAACGACCAGTATAAAAATCTGTGTTTTCCTGGACATCCATCCAGGAGGCACAAGATAATGTTCACAAAAGTTTAGTAGTATTTTTTTAGTCTTTTTTTTTTTTTTTTTTTTTTTTCTTTTTTTTTTTTTCCTTTTTTTTCCCAGTTTTTTTTCTTTTTTTTAACTATTTTA